>OV725078.1:166977381-167152407 GCA_928085145.1 Nezara viridula | reverse complement strand
TCGGAAACGTCGAGCGGTTTCTTGTCGTTTCAGTCTGGTATGAGGATTCCAAGTTAGAAGTCCAAGGTATCGGATTTGTTCAACAGGGATAAGAGGGGTATTATTAAAGGATACTGTGGGACATGAGGTCATAGGTTTACGTCGAAGGGTAAAGGTGATTTGATGGGATTTATTGGAGTTTAAAATAAAAGTTAATTCATATTTTTGACCTCTGATTAGAAGTTTTATATTATATAGTCATAGAAATTTCCTCAACTATTTCTTTAGATTCTTATGTTGATAAGGTTGATTCCGTTGAATGTTTTTGTTTTACTTTACTACTTAATGTTACAACAAAACTTTAACTATATTTCTCAGTTCAGTTTTAACTAATGAAAGAATAAAAGCTGCAATTAAGACATGTTTCAAAAACTGACCTCGTCAGAAAATATAAAAATTGTGACGTTACATGAAGTAAAGGAATTTTCACGTAAAATAGTAACGAGAATAGGGTACCACCAATCAACGGTAGTTATAGTTTAAAAAAAAAAAATCACCTCATTTTTGTTCAATAAACGGGACTTGCGCTATTCAAGTTTTTTTGTGCTTTAATTATTGCTGAAATAACCAGTGATAATAGAAAATATTATAAAAAAAAATTCTTAATTTATATTTTAATAAGATTTATAAGTTTTTGGATAAAACTATCCAAAACGACCTTAATGTTTCTGATGTTTCTGATCTGGCCCGATCCAGATATATATCCTTCCATAATAAACTTCAGAATCATCCCAACCCTCTAGTTTCTAACATCGCTTCCTCTTCAATTCCTTCAACACTTCGAGGCGTCTGAAAAGAAGATGGTCCCGTGATCTCCTAATGGTAGACATATCATTAGAGTGCTACCGTTGGGTAGTTTCTCAACAAGTGTTTTCAAGTCATTATATCCATATGCTCAAATTTACTAAATGTATTTCTTTAATACAGTTGTAAATATCATTAAGAAATAAAAAAACTTAATAAAACAAATAAGTTTTTGATATTACAATTGTATAGTACTATTATTAATATACTGAGTATTATACTTAATAATGTAATAATGTATAGTACTTAATAATGTACTATTATTAATATGATGGTGCATAGAGATGGTTGAACAAGATATATTATGAGTCAAACAGCATTGCCCGATACCACGATATGTTTGAATTAAATTATTATTTTTTCTCAACACACCGGTCCTTCAAATATATACCATATTATACTCTTCATATACCCTACCACTAGCGGATCCAGGATTTGATTTTTGGGGGTACTTCAGCCCGAATGATTTTTTTTCATATACACATAACGATAATTAATTTGAAAAAAAAAGAAAGAAATTAACTACCAATATGAAATGGTGTTTAAGTGGTTCTTGAAGTCCCATTAAATAAAATTATACGAACAAAATACTTTAAGAGATAGTTTTTAATATCTTTTTCTGTAAAACATGTTTATATTTTATCATTTTGAGAGGGGCTTCAGCACGAAAGCCCCCCTACTATTCCATTACTGCTTTAAAAAAAAACTGAATGTCAATTCTTATTTGTACATACTGTATTTTTCTTGATCATCGTAACATTGTTTACATTTGTCTTTTAATTTTTTCTTATAAAGTTATATATATATATTTAATAAATATATCCAAACGATATTACTACTCATGTTATCTTATTATTTTTTTAATTTCTTTAATTGTTTTCGTTTAGTCTCGTTATCTGTTTACCTACATTTATCATGTATAACCTCCTCTAGCTTGCTATCCATTGATATCTTATTATTATATTATCTTATTTTTATTTTAACTTTTCTAGATCATTACTTATTCATTTTTTCAATTTATTTATTCGCCAACCTCCATTTTCTTTAGCTGTTAACCTACAGTTATTAAATGTAACCTTTATCAGTTTGTTATCCACCCATTTCTTATCGTTCATCACAATTTGTTTACTTTTAACTTACACTCTGAATTCACCTTTATTATTTTTTTTTATTCACACTTATTTTCTATTTTTATTGGTATCTTCTACATATGTAATACTTGATACCTTAACTACACTGTAACCCACTATATCTCCGATGCATCTTTATCAGACAACTGTTTCTTATTTAATATCTACTAATCATTCATTTATTTTATTTTCACAATGTACCTTTTATATTTTGTATCTTTTCTAGAACTGATGAAGAACTACAAAGTCGGTCGAAACGTCGGCGTCATGATTAAAATATTATTTTAACAACTTAGTATTTATTTAGTACCCCCGACCAACTCCTTCTCAAATTATTAATATACTATTATTAATATATATTGTGTACTACTATCATTATTAATTAATAATAGTACTATTGTTAATAAATTTATATGTTTTTGATATTACAATTAGAATGGATAATATGATTTTTCGCTTTTTCTAAAAATTTGTCAATCATGATAAAGTTCACATAGGAAATAAATAACTCATATTTTCTCCATAAGTAGTTAATGAACTGAATATGTATAGTTTAACATTTGGCAACTTTAAATAGATTATTTAAATAAATGTTTTATTTAAACATTATCATTTTTATTTTAATAAAAATTATGTAATTGAATAATTACATTACCTCTGTGCCCATTCTCCAGTTCCAATCAGCAAAAGAGCGAGCTACCTTCGGCAAATTTTGGGTCTAACCCATTATGAGCATTCCAAAACCGTTCAAGGTTAATTCTCTCGATACCAAAATAGACCTAAGATACCACATACGTCAAACCCCTTATTAATAGTACTAATTCGTCTGTTTAAAGTTTATTGTTCTATTCAAATTCTTGTTTGGGATGTATATCTCTCGTTGTAATATCGCCTTATTCGTGTAATTTAACAATAAACAATTTAAAAAATAACAACTATATATTAAACAAATAATGAGAAAATTCCTGGCCTTTCAATGGGATAGTAGTAAATATACGAACGAAATAAGCAATTTCGCGATTAAATAGTATAGCACCAACCGTACATTTTAAAATACTTATTCAGGATGTCTATATCAACATAAATCTCTACAGTATGTTAAATATTTCACTGATTATTACTTTAATTCATTTGCAGCTACATAAAAAATAAACATTTAACAACAATAGTAAAAAAAAATAAACAGTCATATCCAAAGGTCAATTGTATTCACCATGGCAGACACCCAATAATTGGTCAAAAAACATGATGATGCTCTGGATATTATTAGTTTAATTTTTTATAACATGAATTTAGAACCTGACATAGGAGCACATTAGATTTAAGGTAATTACAAATTTAATGTAACAACTCAATTCTGACATGTATTGCAACATGCATTATATTTTAATTCAATTTTTAGCCATGAATAAACAAAAAAACATTGGGATTAGAGTTCTAAAGATGGGAGTAAATATCCTGAAACGTTAACATGTAATTTGGAAATACAACAAATAAATCAATTGTTTAATTGGAAGTCATTATTGCCAAAAACAATGATTAATTCATTTAATTTTCAACCGATGAATACACATCTATTAGATCTTACACATCTTGATCAATAAAATCTATTAGCAACTTTTATTTTACGTAAAATTGATCAGCGCTTCCATAAAGGAAAAAAAAAATGGTATAGATATGATAGACAAATAAACTTTTATTTGCATAATTGACCGTTTAAATTAATTTAACATATATATTTAATTAACGAATAATTCTACACATAGGAATTCATATTTCAAATGCCTGCCTGCAAGAGCAAAAACATTTTCTCATGAAGTTATGGAGAAGATAGCTGTTAACAAAAGTAACCGGTAACCGGTGTACCTGCTCTATAAGAAATCTGAATTAACTAATAACATCTATTATATGGACTCATAACAATAAATCATTACCTTAATGTATTTCCTAGCATGATATTTAATTGTTTGAAACCTAAATAAAGATACATTAGTAATAATAATGATAATATAAATATTTAGAATATAATAAGGTATAAATTATGACGTTGTAAGAACTATTAAAATAAGAAAAAAAAATCATGTAATAAAATATCAACCTATTTGTTCGGGAATAAACATTCATTTATAACATAAAAGATGCAATTAATATTTTTATAAAATAAAATATCTTATACAAGGTGTCCCGTAAGTAGAGGAAAAATATTTAAAAAGTTGATAGCAGACATTAAGATCTACAAAAAATTTCATATAAACAACTGCCCAACTCCAGCAGAAAATTAGGAATTTTAAGATTTATTATTTTTTTTAAGCGAGTCACATTTTATGTTGAATAGAAAGCGATAAGATAAAAAATATTTAATTTAAATAACTAAAAGTTACTCCATAGTAAACTAGACAAAAGTTACTTTAAACAAAAATAGAGTTTGCCATTATTAAAACCATTTAAAGAGGATTATTGGGCGGACGAATACACTAAGTTTCGTTTAAAAAAAAATAAATTATTTGTGTTTTTTTTATTACTTTTTGACTGTACTACATTTACCCCAGTTTCACAAAAACTCCCTCGTTTAATATTCTTTAAGTCCACATTAATTAAATTTATTAAGGTTACAAAGCAAAATTTTGATATTCATATCAAGTTGTGCAAAGAAATGATGGGATTTCCTATCCAATCCAAAAAATACAGAAAAGTAGCATTTGCCCGACAAATCGTAATAATCATGAGTATACAATGAAGCTCTTTAAGTAATTTAATTTCTCTATTATGTTATTAATTTATTTTTTTTACTCTAAGGTTTGCATTTGTTTTTCGCTTTCCTAATAACCTCTGAATTAGCTAAATGTTAAATTATTTATTTATTTTAGTTTTTATTTTTCATGAGCCAACGGTAATATTTTTCAAAGAAGGATCTGATTGAAAAATATATCTCAGAATTTGATGCATTTGTGGAAAGAATTGATTTCTCTGAGCTTAATGATCCAACGGCTGCCTAACCACCCCTCAACATTTTCTACATCAGTTGTTTTACCAAATCGTACATACTCTGTAACTCTCAATTTTTATCTCAAATCTTTATCCTTTGTAAATATCCTACCAAGTCACATTTCTGCTGTAATGTAAATATTCTCCTTTTACTATCAAATCTCTAATGTATCACTGTTGTTTATTATTTCAGTTATTGTATGTCATAACTAATTATTTACTTAAATTACTATAATTTGTTATATACATTTATTTATTCTAATTATTTAAAGAATTGTAATATATCAATACTATGTTACTTAAACTAACTATGTATCTCAATGCGCGTTATGTCGCAAGATGGTGCGCGTAGAAATATATGCACCCATTACAGGGTTACTGTAATGTGGAAAAAAAAAAAAAGCCAACGGTACACCGATGATGTTTTCACTCCCAATATCTACCTTGGTATGACGACGTTTCGGCCCATCGAGCCATTTTCAAGTCCAAATACAATTTCTAAAAAATAAAAACTGAAATAGATAGATAGAGAAATAGCTTTATTTTGGGACCCTTAAGTCCCTTAAGAATAACAAAGTGTTACGGAACAAAGGTATACTTCTGGCCTAGAGAACTACATTTAATAAATAAAATATCCTATGTAAACTAACAAATAAAAAAAAAAGTAACAAACTCATGAATCTATATACAAAATGTCTAGAACTATATACAATACAAATAAGAAATAAAACAAAATAATCACTGTTTACATAAAAAAATAACAAAAAGAAATAAAACAGATAGGAAAAATGCAATAAGTAAAAAATTAATTCCTCTCGTAAATGAGCACCAAGTAATAATAACTAACGTGAAGTAAAATATAAAGAAATAAAGATTTATATATTCTATTTTGGTAAGAATTAAAACATTTATAACAAAAATATTAAGAAAATAAATAAATTAAATAACTTTAAGAGCACAGTAATCTTGTAGAAGAGCAATGACAAGGTATACAAATATATGTACAAGTTCATAAGTACACGTAAGAATATACACAAGTTCATGAAAAGTAAAATAAGAAAAAAATATATATACATAAAACAATGGTTTTTGAACCAAGGCTCTGAAATTTAACACGTGGTTTGCCATTTTGTGTCTGGTTTTAAAATAGGAATTGGAATAGGAGGCTTTTAAAGTTGGATAAGGAGGGAGTATGCCGGATTTTTAAAAGGATGGAGTTCCAGAGATTAGTGGAGGAACAAAGGAGTTTTGGAAAGAGCCAGATCTGTGAAATGGGGTATAAAGGTCAGAAGGTCGGGGGATCTTGTGATAAGAGAGTGGACTGAGGACTTGAATTGGCGAAGATCATAAGCATAGGAGGGGCGTTGATTGTTGATAATGTGATAAAGAAATGTACCTAGGAAATATTTTCAACGGAAGGGAAAAGCCAATCAAACTCAGCGTAATGGTGGTAGTCTCTGGGTTCCACAGACAAATCTGCGAAAGCTTTAATAAATAAAAGAAAATAATATTAAGATTATTTATTTACTGATATTTTAGAGACTCAAGTTTTGAAATCTTACAATGATTTATGGTAATTTTTTTCACTTGTGGCTCTCATTAATTAATGCATATAGGATCATATTAATGTAAATCTAGTGAAACTCCGTTAGAGACGTGCAACCTTCCAGTTTACACAGGGGCAAGGAGTGGGTGTTTCCTAGCTACCAGGGTCCTCCGAGTGGCCGATACTATCTTCACCCCTCCTTCCCCCCCTCAGCCCCCCAATATGTGAGCCCCAAGATAAGGAGTCCTAATTGGTCTTTAATTGTAGAATAAAAGGATGAATTCGGGCTGTTGCCCGCTGGGATTATACTATCCAGTATCAGATGGTCCCTCCGAAACCTGGCGATACCATCACGACACAGCCTTAATCTTTCCTTCTTGATGTCTTATTTTTCACCGCCTCTGAGATCTTAATAGCTGACATATATCAGTCCTTATTTGGTATATTTTTAGCGCTAGAGAAACCGTTTTAGATTTCAGAGATGGGATGAGACCAGAATGTTTTTTTTCTCCCCATCGAAGCCCTCAAAGTACTTCGCAAAGGTATTAACATCTGTTTAAAATTCCCAAGAGATTAGAAAACTGTTACACAAATCTAAATCAAATGACCATTTGTCATGAAACTCTATTGAATGCCTTGCTGTAAATACATTGAATCCCCGATTGGCAGGGAGTCCAATTGTTAACTGAGATACGGAATTAAATGATTTATTCTTAAGTACATTTATTCTTTATATAAATATTTCACTAAGCTCGGATCTAACAACGAAATATCTTGGCAAACCGTTATTCTTATCAGGGTACCTTAGTTTATAAATATTGGACTGACAAATAAGTCCTTTCGGATTTTCAGAGTGAAATAAAACCCAATATTATAGACATACAATTTATTTTAATCTAAAATTTATTGACCATTATTTAATATCACTTTTCCCCATCTTTCAATAACTGCATAATGCCATGTTCATAGAATGTCTGGAGTTTATTGTTAAACAAATGATCCAAGTGGTTTTTGTTGTCCTCTTCCTTTTGGAATTTCATGAACCATTCCTGAAGTTCTGCAGATACCGGAATAAGTGTTAGTCATTTGGAGGTCTGGTGAACACAACACCCTTCCGATCATTCATAACTCTTCAGGATGTTCTCCAAATTCGAAGTTAGTATATCCGTTGGAAAGACAAATTATTTCTATTCAAAGCAGTATGAATAGTTTTTTTATTTAATGCCTACATAAGGAATAAATAAACAAAAACTCCTTATAGGTTTTTATTTTTTATCTCAATTTTTAGTTTGTTTACGAATGTCCTATTGGTGTCATTTTGTGTAGTTTATGTGACCTTAAATCCCTGCTACATTTCTTGTAGATAGTTAAAGTCGTACTGAAGTTATAACATTTTTTGTGATTTCCGAAAAACAAATCGTGTGAGGAACCCAAACATCAGGCCTGGAAACATAACCGGGCTTGTGCAAATGGTTTTCTACGCTTCTGTGCGACATTGTTCGTTTCAATTTCATGTGGTAGACCTAGTTGAGCATCATTGACGTCAAAATTTCCAGAATGAAATTTGGCAAACCAATTTGACAGGTGCTTTTGGTTAAGGTATCGTTCCCATAAATACTGCAAATGTTTCTATAAGCTTCTGCAGTACACTTGCCTTTTTTAGAATAACAAAAAAAAAAAACATGCCGATAATGATTTATATTTTCTTCCATATTCACAGCTCAATAGCAAAAACAATACTAAGCCAGTTTCAACAAGAGTTAACAGATATAGTTGTTGACATATTACAAACAGGATAAACAATCCACCTTAAGGACTAATTCATCAGATAAGAAGTGTATCATAGTGACTTAAAAGCAAACAGAAAAACCGAAAGGAATTATTCGCCAACCCAATATATATGTATATATAAACATACAGGGTGTCCCATAAGTAGAGAGAAATATATAAAAGGTTGATAGTAGACATCAAGTTCATGTAAACCAGAAGTGCCCAGAAGGGGTTTTCATGAGGAGGCACTTTTTAACGTGGTTTTCAGTTTTGGAGGGGGGCAAATTTCGATGGGGTTATGAATTTTCAAAATGAAAATCTTCAAATTAAAAGACATGTGGAAGCATGGAACAGACCACATTATGTGTAATTGTATATAATCTACGGATATTTAAATTATTTTTTCGTTTGTATTGTTTTTAAGAAGAAGAGGGGTATAAAATATCTTGGATGTGGTGGGGGTAATGTAAGTGTAAATAATCGGTCAATTTCCAGCAGAAAAGTAGTTAATTTAAGATTTGTGTTTTTTAAAGAAAGTAACGTTTTTTATTGTAATAAGAAGCGATAACATAAAGAAATATTTAATTTCTGTTATTTAACATTGCTCCATAGTTTAAATAATGTTTAATTGTTCTGTAGTGTACAAGACAAAATTTTCTTTTTCATTGTTAAAACCATTTAAAGATGACTTTAGAGCTACTAAATTAATTTCTGTTTTAAAAAGTCATAAATTATTTCTGACATTTAAAAAAAAATATATTTCTAAATGTATGAAACTCATGAAAAATATTTTTAAAATCATAAATTTTTAAATTATTTATATTTGTTAATAAAATGTGTTTCTAGAAAATTATGTTTATTACAATGCTTCCATTATCACGGAAAAAAAGAAATAAAAGCTTTGCAACAGTTGATTGTAATCATTTATGCTCGAAAATCAGTTCTCAAAAAATTGTTTGGTATTATTAATGTTTAACATTATAAAATTAACAAGAATAATATAAAACTCATATCCTAGGAAATTTCAAATCTTGTCGTGTATTCTTTCTAAAAATCGGGACTTTTTTAAAACTTCCCGGGACGTGGGACAAATTGTTTAAAATCGGAACTGTCCCACCAAAAGCGGGACGTCTAGTCACCTCATATTAATCGTTACTTTAGTTACCTCTCATAAATTATAAATATGTTCCATTGGAATTATTACTTTATTGCTTATTAGTTGTATTAAATTATTATTAGCTAAGTCAAAATTATTATATTTGGAACTATTATGGTACGAAATAATTAAAAATATAACGCAATTATGTTACTATTAATACACCAATTTTATTACAAATGCATAGTTATATTACTACCTAATTGATCATTGTTTTTATTAATATTATTATAGTAGATACGCGATTACATTTGAATGCGTGATATATACATTTAGGACTCTCAAAATTATGAAGCATGCAGAAAACTACTTACATGGGGTTGATGAAGGCAGGAAATAAATAATCGGTAAAATTATGTAAAGCCATATATTATTGACGAATTTTAGGGTTAAGCCTTATATGTATGTATCAATATTTTATTACAACGATTTGAAAACGCAGAAAATTTATTGATAGAGTGAATAGCTACATGGAAAATATTTATTAATTTCTTCTCACACATAAGTGACTGTTTTTAACGTATTTCATTTTTATTTTCGTTTATCATTTCTCTGATGACCACGAAGGCTGAAATGTTTAAGCAAATAATTAATTTACACTATTTTTCTGGACTAGAGTCATGGGACAGAGTACACACATATATGTGTTATGCAGAAAACATAAATCGGTATTAGATTACATAAAGCGAGAAAAAATATCTCAGGATTTCTGAAAAAAAAATGGAATTAGCATGTCATAAATTGATTAATAGCTACCATTTAAAAAAACAAAAATGATTTTAAGAAAATTATTTTTTATTTCCCTGAATTTCTGTTGGTACAACAACGATGATTACGTATTTGGTCAGCTAATTTGTCATATCAACCAGACATTACTATACCCCCCGACACCGAATACCAAAATAATTTGATCTAAACCGCGTAGAATAGCTTCGTGGAGCAAATCTAAAATTAGGACTCGGTGATGTCATTCATTCACAAACCGAGATTCCATTCATTCGCTGAGGAAATTCGGCGTTTAGACTGTTATTTGACACAATTATGTCGAAATACATTTTTAAAATAGCAATCAAGTGTTATGGAAAAATTTTGCATTTTAACATTTTTTACATTAATAACATAACATTAATATTTTAAATCTACTTGTACATAGATTTTCGTAATTGTCCTGTACTTATGATTTTCAAAAGATGGTAAAAACAATTCACGAATAATCAATGGTTTTATGAAAAATTGAACTTAGCATAGCTTAACTGCATAAAAGACCTCTTTAAATAGTTTTGGCATTGAAAAACTCCACATTTAAAGTAAATTTGGTCTAATTAGCAAAATTCCACTTAATTTCTTATCATCGTTTGTCCGTTACTTAATCACATATTCTATAAAACCGCTTTTTTTATTTATATACTTCATGAAAAAGCATCACCAGCTATACTTGAAGAAAACTATTGTTTTAAAAGCACAACTGTAAGCCAACGTAAAGTAGACAAAATTTTGTTGAGAAAACAGTGATTAAATCTCCTAAGGTCAACGTGACTTACAGGTATAGTTACTTTCAGGAGGTCTCGTGAGGACTTAATACGGGCGCTATACTGTTGCAGTTACAGTACCCATATACGAGCTACATATCTCAGAACACTGGCCGTATAGGACCTCCTAAAAGTCTATTTTACGATGGTGTGTTTAGAATTTAATTACCTTGAACATTTTTGAGCAATTCCTTCCTATTAAATAAAAAATGTGTTACCTTAAGAAAAACAATAAATTGATCTTAGCCCTGCTCCATCCTTACAACATTCACTGACGACAGCTCAATCTTATCATCCTACTCTGATTCTGAAATAGCATCCTTAAATCTGCAAAGGCACCTCACCTTGATTGTGCACGGGTGTAATAACAGGCGCATTAAAATTATTGAATCCAAATGTCAACATATTACCTTTACACTCCTGACACAATCCTGTCCACCAGTACACTTTAATTCCATCCAGCTTCCTTTCTCAGATACAGTCCGGTATGTTAGCTTTCATTTAGACCGAAGACTAACGTGGAATCCATATACTAGACTCAAAAGACAATAACTCAACCGACGATACGACCAATTATACAGACTACTAAACAAAAAATCTAAACATTCTATTGAAAACAAATTACTTATCTACAAGACAATCCTGAAACCTATATAGACATACAGACTTGAACTGTGGGGGACAGCAAAATTTTCTAACATCAAACGTATCCAATCCTTTCAATCTAAAGTACTTTAAATAGTAGTTGATGCTCCATTCTATGTAACTAACAAACCCCAACACCATGACCTTAATATCCCATTTGTCCTACACCTTATCTCAGAGAATTTTTATAAATTTCACCATAACCTTACCTGAAATCCAAATCCCCTTGCACAATCACTATCGAGCACCACCCATCCTTACAATCCTCCTCGAAGGTTGAAGCGGCAGTGGCCCAGAGACCTTCTATGAATAAGCATTTATTGGAGTTTTGGCAATGGCCAGATCCTCCAATCAAGCCAAGTATTTGTGATTATAGCGCCTGGTCCTTAATATCAGTAATGCGGCTGAGTGCGAGGCGCTGGGATCTCCTTGAGTCCTGCCTTTCCTTCCACAATTGGGGAAAAAGACTTGGCTCGGAGTTCTCCTGAGTGAATGGGTACTGTAAATATTGTATAGTATGCCTGTGTTTTAGTTGTTATTTTGACTAGTTTAGTTCTTTTGTTTATATACATTTACTTTTATTATTAGTAGTTTCTGTATTATTTATTTTTATTTATTGTAAATAGAGTGTGAATGTGCTCTCTGAACACTATTATAAATGTCCTTAATTGTGACAGATTGTAATATTTCTGAATAAATAAAAAAACTTTTTTGTTTGAAATTTCAGCTAGAGTCACCCCATAGAGTTTGGTCATTAAGAACTAAGACACCCCGTATACATTAAAATGAGTAATAATGTAGTTAAAAGTTGTTATTTTTTTCTAATGTATTGTATATTGATTGGTCGTATTTTTTTCTCACATATATAACTTTTTAAACGCAGATCAATACTCATTTGAGGGAGGATATCAGAAATCCATGTAAAACAAGTTTCAAAAATATTTTATTTTTCATAAAATGATTTCATAATTACGGTAATTTTCGTTTAAAGCTTAAGAAGTGCCACAAATAAAACAATTACCGTTTCGTTCTTGTTCTTGAAAATTCAAGTAATGTGTGCCATAGGCGTATTGAAATATTTATGATTTGGTATTATTTGTAAAGTTGGATAATATTTTGTTTTTACTTTAATTTCGAAATGTAAATTTCAATTAATTTCCAAAATAAAAAGCGATAGTTAACAAGAAATTTTCGGAGTTGTCAAAGTGTACAAGCCTACTAAGCAGCATCCAAAATTCAGATTGGATTACTGTCAGCATCTATATTATAATCCTTCCAACACGCATCCTTCAACTAAACCACATTCTCCTCTTTCTGTTCTTCGGTCATCATCGAAGAGCGGTTGCAGGAGCAAGGTTACCTGTGGCCTTAAAGCTGTAAGTTCATAGAATACAAATTTAATCCGTTTGACCTATAAAATACATGTATTACCAATGAAAATGAAACATTTTATATAAATTTCAATTCCTTTTTCAGGCCAATAAATAAATAAATTAGTTGTTTATTGGATATAATGTATTGAGTTGGTAAATAATTCCTTTCTGTTTATTTGTATGTAACTGGATTATTTGTTTATTGATAAATATTACAATCTGTTTCAATAAAGGACATAATAGAGTTATGAGAGCACATTCACACCTTGTATGTTACTAAAATACACTTCTTATCTGATGAATTAGTCCTTAAGGTAGATTGTTTATCCTGTTTGTAATATGTCAACAACTATATCTGTTAAATCTTGTTGAAACTAGCTTAGTATTGTGTTAGCTATCTGTGAATATGGAAGAAAATATCATTCATTATCGGCATGTTTCGTTGTATTATTTTTAAAAGGGTAAGCGTGCTGCAGAAGCTCATAGAAAAAATTTGCAGTTATTATGGGGAAGATGCCTTAAGCGGACGCGCCTGTTAAAATTGATTTGCCAAATTTCATTCAGGAAATTTAGACATCACTGATGCTCAACGGTTAGGTCGCCCACATGAAATTGAAACGAGGAATGTTCAGGCCATTGTGGATCGAAATCCACCCCATCAGCGCGAGGGATAGGGCCCTAGCCGCGCGCCAGCGTAGAAAACCATTTGCACAAGCTCGATTGTGTTTCCAGGCCTAATGTTTGGGTCCCTCACATGCTTTTTTTTTTCGAAAAACACAAAAAAATGTAATAACTTCAATACGACTTTAGCTATCTACAAGAAACTTAGCAGATATTTAAGATTTAAGGCCACATAAACTACACAAAATGACATCAATAGGACCATCGTAAACAAACTACAAATGGAGATAAAAAATAAAAACCTATTAGGTGTTTTTGTTTATTTATTTCTTATGTAGGCATTAAATAAAAAAAAACATTCATGTGGCTTTGATTTTTTTCAGCTTTCCTAAAGATATAGTAACATTGAATTTGGAGAATATCCTGAAGAGTTATGAAGAATCGGAAGGGTGTTGTGTTCCACCAAGACAACGCTAGGCCCCACATCTCATTTGTCAGTCGCAAATAAATTACCGAGCATTGGAAATTACTTACCTTTTGCCCCAACCTCCCTATTCACCAGACCTTGTTCCAAGTGACTACCACTTATCGCGGTCTCTGCAGAACTCCATGAAGGCATTGAAAGATATTATAAAAGGAAGAGGACATCAAAAATTAGTTGGATCAGTTTTTTAACAATAAACTCTAGACATCCTTTGAAAATGGCACTATGCAGTTATTGGAAGGATGGAAAAAAGTTATATTAAATAACAGTCTATATATTGTAGATTAAAATAAATTTTATGTCCAGAGTGCATTGAGTTTTATTTCAACACTGAAAACCGAAGGGACTTATTTGCCAATCCAATACTTTTCATGACACCACTGGCGCGTACGGGTTTCCTTACTTGTTTCCCTTATTTTGGTATATACATTAGTAGAATATCATGTGCCTGTAAGGCAATTAGAACCACAGGTGGTATAAAAATAAAATATCAAGTGTTAGAGTCCCATCCACCTAGATTGGTAATTCGTCCCACTGTGGATCGGTGGCAAACCCCAGAGTCGAAGGACTCGTAGGCGAAGATCTGTGGCGCACGCAGGAACCCCTTCAGACTTACGGTCCATTAGACAGGTGTCAGAAGCTCAAGTTGCATAGCGCCGAGGATTAAGCACTTTCTCTGCCCAAGCTAACCCAGTTAATTCAACGGTGAATAATAGCTCTCTTCCTAATTAGCTTGTTTAGGATAATATTTATTAACAATTAATTAAGAATACATATTAAGTTGCAGTGTAATTAGCTGTCATATCATAAGGAAGCGAGTTGCTCCCCAAACGTAATGAATAAACGCTATTAATCTACTCAAGAGAAAATTATACTGCTATTATAATAAAATATAAAATTGCTACTTTTTTTCCCAGAATTGTATTATAAAAAATAATAACGAATATATTATTTCCTAAGGAGCCTTTATTAAGAAATATTTTCATGATATATAAGGTATTTTATTTTTAAAAAATATGAATTATTCCAGGTCAGTTAAGTATATATTCAAGTTTGTAGACCAAAGCCTAGTCCTAGAAATTGTAGATAACTTTACTCTGGAATAAAGTCCCTTTAGAATTACTGTCGCCTTACCAAGACCAATACTGGTAAAAAAAATCGAATTTTTGAATAAAAATTAATCTTACATGTCATAGAATTCAGCATGCATATTGACTTGAAAAGATATCTTTTTTATATTCAAAATCCAAAAAAGGTCCAAGTTTCTTTTAAAAACTGATTTTGAATCTTGTTTGTCAAAAATAATACTAAAACTATCCGTTTAGCGACTCTTACACAAGACAAAATCCTATTTACGCAATATTGATAAACCAAAACACAAATCGCTATAAGTAAAGAAAGACTCATTCATACCCGACCATGGACGATAGTAGTCATTATTTTCTTTTAAGTATTCCTAATTTTAGATTATTTTGAGACCTACTAGTGTAGCCCAAATCTAGAACAAGACTGGTAAAAAAAAATCGATTTTTTGAATAAAAATTAAGGCATAATTATTACTTGACAATACAATAAGGCAAAATACTTGACATTTAGTTACTATATGTAAAGAATTTATATAACCAATATACTCTGGCATTTAACTCTTCTAATTTTTCACTTAGGCTTAGTTAGGTTTCTCCTATCTAAAAAATTACAGTAATATTTCTATAGTAATAATAATAGGTAACTGCAATACTGTTGTGAGACTCTTGTGCAAGACCAATACTGAGTGCGCAAAACCAAGGCTCGTCTTGGTCTCGAATTTGGGTCTTGGTCTTACATTAATGCCTATTGTAGTAAAGTACTAAGATTTTCCACCTCCATGATGATGGATATTGCAATATCGCCGAAAAGAACTGAGCTAGTTTTTTATGTAAATACACTTTAGAAGTATAAAATAATTGGTTATGCTAAATAGACGTGATTATGGAATTGATTTTTTACGTTTCCCGTTGATACGAAATCATGATTTTACAAAAACGTTTTAAAGGTGTTAAATGGTGTTATTCGTGGCACAGGAATATTCAAGTTCTCGTCCGGCAGCTAGGAGATAACTGCCTAAGTGATTCTACACAACCGTTCCAAAATTAATCGACCGTCTGGAAATTCGTTACCATCCGATGGATCATTTGCCTTCTGATTGCACGATTTTATCATTTAATTTACGGATTAAGGTTCACACGTGAAGGTCAAAACGTCAAAGATATGTAATCATCCTACGCATATAATAAAATTTCAGAAGACCCCAAAGAGGCTTGTTACTGTATACATGATAAAAACTATAATAATGGCCCCTCATAATGTCCAACATATCACTTTTAATTATAGGCTCACTAAAGAGGCGGTGTAATTTGGACTTAATGCTCTGAGGTGCCGCGGCATGCCGCTGGGGGAGGAGGTGACCGGGGATGCGCCCGAAGGAGATTCGGTCACGATAAAATTATTATCCCCTAACACCCGGGGCCGTTTAATACACCGAAAGTTAGGCCAATTTCATAACAGTCTCGCCTCGTATTTCCTCTTCTAGGGTTACCGAATCTTTGATCGGTTCCCGGCAGGCCAGGGGAAATAGGTACCGGAATCGGACTGAAAAGTATTGTAAGAAATTCTTCAGGAACGAAAACAATATGCATTAAAATTGAAAAAAAATAGATAGAGAATAGAGAAGGGAGGATAAAAATAAATATAGATAATGAAAGGGATTAAGAGTACCCCTTTGATACAGTCAGGGTAAAAATGAATAAAGACTAAATGCATTAGAGTAAAAACGCATAAAATGTGACGAGAAAGACGTTTTCATAAATTTTTTTGGTAAGTTCTCACTTTTCATACAACTAGATAATAATCATTGTTGTTAATTCTTGTTGTAGATGACTCGAGAAAGAGTAAATTAGATTGAAACGTCGTTGAAGTTAAATAGATATTTAAAGTATAAGGAACGTAAACCTGACTTCCTGTCCTACAGTATCCTTTAACAATTCCCCATTTATCCCTGTTGAACAAATCCGATACCTAGGACTCCGTCTGGACAAACGACTCACTTGGAATCCTCATACATGACTGAAACGACAAGAAACTGCTCGACGTTTTCGACTACTCCAGCACTTACTTGACAAACGCTCTAAACTTTCTTCTAATTGAGCTTTGAGGCTCCACTAAACCATCGAATTCCTCTCGTATCCAATCCTTACAATCCAAAATATTTCGTAAAATCCTCAATTCTCCTTACTTTGTTACAAATAAAATCATTCATAACGACCTTAACGTACCATATGTTTCCGATTTAGCCCAACCGAGATACCTATCCTTCCATAAAAAAACATCCGAATCCTCTCGTTTCAAACTTTGCTTCCTCTTCAATACCTGACAACACTCCAAGGCGTCTGAAAAGAAGATGGCCTCGTGATCTACTTATGTAAACATATTATTAGAGTGCTACCAATGGGTAGTTTCTCAACAAGCGTTTTCATGTGTTTGTATTATTACCTTGTGCATATTTATTGGATGTATTTTTAATTAATACAGTTGTAAATCTCATGAATAAAAAAAAATAAATAAAAATAATAATAATAATAAAAAGTTATAAGGTCTTATATATTCCTCGAAGTCACCATACATAAGGACATTGAGTGCTCTTCAAAAATACTACTGTAATAACTAAAAAAAAATCATTTTTGTATTGATGATTATTAATACGTATTTATACCCTTATTATAGAATAAACCCACCAACGTAAACAGTCTGATATATGGAGGGTTGCTATAAAGAAAAAATGATATCCTGGATTATTTTTCGGATAGCGTAATACTTGATTGAGGTCCACGAATGTTAGTATGTTCTGATCGCTAATACTCTTGCGATGTTGTAGCTATGACATGAGGTAAAAACAGGCAGGGATCAGCCGTCAATCGAGAGGCTCATGTCATGATTTTTACAACGATTGAGGGAAGGGACTTAAGCGTCCATCTTCATTTCCTTCAACCCGTGTCTTCTATTCTATGCTAATTCGCCCACTATACTCAGATTCTATAATGAGTTTCGAGTGTACCGACTCCTGTTTATGCGGCAAAGCCTTGTCTCCTAGAGCTTGTAAGTGGAATTAGTAAACATAGATAAATCATTGATTTGCCATAATGAGTTGCCTTGGGATCTCCCTTTATCGAAAATCATCGTAATTCCAGAAAAGACTGGTTGGGGCGACCAGTAAAAAAAAAAATAATGTAAAAATGAATAAGTAATATTTATTTGTATTTTTGCCGACGTTTCGTCCCAAAGTTCAGGCCTTTATCAGGGCTAAGAAAAAAAGAGATAACAATAGGTATGAGAAACTATTAACATTTAAAAGACAAAATAATATGCAGGTGAAAGGCATAGTTTAAAAAATGTAGGTAAAAGATAATAGAATAGTAGAATAACAGGTACTATACCTACATCTTTTATACTTTGCCTTTCACCTGCATATTATTTAGTCTTTTAAATGTTAATAGTTTCTCATACCTATCGTTATCTCTTTTTTTCTAAGCCCTGATGAAGACCGAAACTTTGGGCCGAAACGTCGGCAAAAGTAAATATTTATTTTACAGGTGTTTACAAGTTTTTTTTTTTATCAAAGAAATTTACAACTGTAATTAATAATAAATACAACATGTAAATATGAACAAGTAAGATGACATGTACAACATGAAGAGAAACTACCCATTGGTAGCACTCCAATTATATTTCTATATTAGAAGGTCCCGAGGCCATCTTCTTTTCAGACGCCTCGGAGGATTATCAGGAATAGAAGAGGAAGCAAGCTTGGAAACGAGAGGGTTCGGATGGTTCAGAAGTTTATTATGAAAGGACAGGTATCTGGATTGAGCTAAATCGGAAACATATGGTACATTAAGGTCATTATGGATGATTTTATTTGTGACAAAGTAGGGAGTATTAAGGATTTTACGCAGGATTTTGGATTGTATGAATTGGATACGAGAGGAATTTGATGGTTTAGTAGACCACCAAAGCTCGATCCCGTAAGTCCAAATAGGCCCTATTATAGTAATATATATGAGTCTTTTGTAAATAGTTAGCAGTTTAGAGCGTTTGTCTAGTAAGTGCTGGAGTAGTCGGAAACGTCGAGCTGTTTCTAGTCTTTTCAGTCTGGTATGGGGGTTCCAAGTAAGTCGTTTGATGAAAAAGCATTGTTATGATTTACTTTGAAGAATCTGTCAGTAAGGTAGGAACGGATAATGAGGAAGTATGTAGGTGTAGGAACTTACGGAGTTTGTACATCAGTCCCGTTCTTTACAAGTTAAATTGGCAATTCAATTATTGTCTTAATTTTTATTCAAAAAATCGATTTTTTGTTTACATCGGTCTTGGTCCTGGAAAGTGCAAGACTAAGACCGATTTTGGGCAACACTAGTAGGCATCGTAAATAAGCTAAAATTATAATAAATTATGAATGGTTAAAAGAAAATAATGACTACTATCATTTATGAATAAGTTTCTTTATTTGTAGCGATTTGTGTTTTGGTTTATCACTAGTCCGTAGATAGGATTTTGTCTTGTTTAAGAGCCGCTAATCGGGTTGTTTTTGACAAACAAGAGTCAAGATCAGTTTTCAAAAGAAACTTGGACCTTTTTTGGCTTTTGAATATTGACATGTTCTCTCCTAACTTTGTACGCAAAACAGATATCATTTCAAGTCTATATGCATGCTGAATTCTATAATATGGAAGATGATATTTTCATATGTTTTTATTATTATAAATAACGGGATTTTATCAGAGTTTGAAATCGATAATTATATCATTTAATAATCAAAATCGTGTAATAAGTAATATATTTGATTTTTAATTTAAAAATCATGGCTGATTTATAAATAAAAATTTGAACCGATCTTTGATGTTTATTGATTTGATAAAATAATGACCATTCACTGAGTGATACGGTTTCACAAAAATAATAATTATTAAATGGTGATAAAAAAAAAAAAAAAAATGACCAGAATATAAAAATAATGTTTTACACACAAATTAAATTAAATATTAATTTATAAGTTATTAATGTACATTTTTTTATTTATTTTTTTTCCTTTTCGCCTTACAGACCATGCAGATCTTTTGCCGCCTTTACAAGCCGGCCCCGTTTCTTGCCTATCTTGGGCTATTTCTTTCCATTTCACGTGACCCAACCATCTTAACCTCCGTGCATTCATATCATGGTATATTGATTGACCACTTTTTGTAAGCAATTCTTTATTTGTCTTTCTTCTCCATGTGTTAGTACTCTGATCCCAGATAGCTCCGGTTATTATGCGGAGGATTTTTCTCTAAAATCTTTCAACACTGTTTTGTAGGGTAGTGGTTAGTATCTAGGTCTCACAGCCACATATTAGAACTGGCTTTATCATAACATTGTACACCCTTAGTTTGAGATTTTTCGGGATTTCAATACCTTTGAAAGGGAGAACAAAGCTATGTTTGCGGTAGACCAGCGTATAAGGTGGACAACAATATTCTTTACCTAATTACCTATATACTCCAGACTCAAAATATATCATAAAGAATACAAACAATTTATATTTCTAATTTAAAAAAGTATCACTCAAGGATGATGCACGAAGCTTCACCAATTGTTTGCGTTGAATCAACTATCCTGATAATAAACATTTTTAAATATTTAAGGAACAGACATGTTCCAATGATAGCACTTCTACTTCTAATGCATCACGAAAACTGATGACTACAAACTTTGAGAGTTCCCATTAGGGTATACAAGTAAAAAATATACAAATAAAAAAAAGAAACGGTAATAAATAATCTATTGCCTAAAGATGAAATCTGGTGCGGTTAAGGAAATATGTAAAAAAAAAAGTCTACAACATTTGATAAAAAACATTTTTGCCAATTAAGATCCAAGTTTTAAATATCGTATTTAATTTCCATCACTATATAATATTTTAATTAAACAGTGCTTTTATTTAACTATTGCAGCTTCACTTTATATTGCTTTACCGTTGTCTGTGGAAGAATTATGAGCTCGCTTCGTCCTCTTAATTAAGTTAAAGCTCTAGGGAAGGAGTTTTCCTAATTACAACTCGACAAAGAGAACTTCCTTAAGGCGTTCTTTCGGAAAATAGGAAAAAATACTGAATTAAAAATTAGATCGCAGCTTAAAAAGGGGTACAAAAAGTGATTCGGCACCATATGAGGGTATATGTCTTGTGAATCTGTTGTCACACTGATAGAATTGGTGTTCCAAAACGAAGCCATAGGTCACTCTATTTACCGATAAATAACTAATCAGCCAAAGTTGAAGCAATTCAGACATCATTGAGAAAAAAGATGAGATTACATCACACGTCAAAACAATATTCTTATATAGGTCATTATTATATAACTAGTCAAATTGGAGTTTCCAAAACCGTAGTTCCGAAAAGCTCAACTTACTGTAGGACGGGGGGATTATGTCTGTTTATTGCTTAATAAATACAAATAAAGAATTCAATCAACTTTATTCAGTTTCAAGCAAGATCTGGATAACTACAAATCGTCTTCTTTAATTCGAGGATGTTATTTAAACTTATCTAGTCTATTTTTATTTTCTTATGTCAAACACAATTAATCATTTCACTATATAGTCCTTCGAACCAAACCCTACGCTATGACCTTAATATTTCATTTGTCCAAGACCTTATACCATAAGAATGCTCCAAATCTCATCAGAACCTTACGTATCATCCAAATCCTCTTGCACAATCCTTATATACCATTGCCCATCTCTACATCATCCAAGCATTGTGAAACAAAAGGGACCCCAACACCTTCTGTAATATGTATATATTGGAGTCCTGACATTGGCTAGATTCTACACTCAAGATATGAGTGTATGTGGCTCTCGCTCAACGGCATCTGGGTTTAGGACCAGTGACGCGGTTAAGAGAGTGAAGCAGGGTATTCTAGAATACTGATTTTCCCTTCATCGTTAGATGGACAAAACTTGTTCGCAGATCCCTCCTCTGATTATATTTGGTTGTCCGTTAAATAATGCAGGATTTTGAGTTTTCTTTAAAATACTTCTCTATATAAAAAATTGTTTACGTTTACTGGATTATTCATCTGTATTAATATCACTAACACTTACTAATCCACTTCCAAACGATATTGTTTTGTTACGTTTATTTACCTCTGTAGAATTTCGCTACTTAGAAATAATTCAGTCTTTACTAATATGTCAACGCGTGATTTTCGTATATCGTATCACGAGTTTAAACTAGAACCAGATTGGGTCCCAAATGGCCAGAAACATTAATCAAGTCTGGGAGGAGAGCAGCATTAATGAATGCACTGTTCAACGGTGGTTCAACAAATTTTGGGAGGGAGACTGTAGTCTTGAAGACAAAGAAGGTCTTGGATGGACTTCCTCTCTTGATGACAATGTTCTGTAGGAAGAAAATCCAAGAACAACTGTTCGAGAACTTGCAGGGAAACTTAACCTTAGCAAATTGACTGTCGATGATCACCTCAAGGCGATTGGAAAAGTAAAAAAGCTTGGAAGTTGTGTTCCTGACACATTAAACAGCGTTATGAAGTTTGTGCTACACTTCTTTGCCGAAACAAAAACGATCATTTTCTGAATTAAGTTGTATTATTATAATTACATCATTTTTTACAATAGATGTCTACCTAAACGACCTCCGTATAGAATAAAGGAAGTTAAATAAAAAAATAAAATAAAATAATATATTTAAAAAAAAATTGTTTAATTTTTTTGACAATTAAATGATTGCATTAATATTTGTTCCTTAATAAAACCAAGATAATGTACCAAAAACGTTATTATAGCACTATAACTAAGCCATTTATGTGTACAGAATGGTGTGGTAGGGGCTTGTAGGCACCTACGCCGGCACAGCTTTTCTCGCGCATAAGTACATTTTCTACACAATTGCTTCAAATATTTTAAAAAGTAATCAGTGTTTTAGAAAAAAAAAATTCTCCAGATGTTTTATTTGATCACATTTTGCGTTAATTTTGGCTGTTTAATTACAAACGACGCTTTATTTTCAACTTAAAAATGCTAGTGATGAAAAAGTTGAGTTTGCTGGTGTTTGTTATTGCCAAAGCCATTTATTTGTTTATATCTGTTCATGTTTTATTATTCTCTGACTATTCAACTTTAATAAAGCACCAACTATGAGGAAGTGCTGATTCTCAGTGACCAAACAACTAACTAAAGTCAAAGTCGTCAATCCGCGCCATCTTTGGTCGTCATTTTGGGACAGTGCGTTCACTTTTTTTTTTTTGTGGGAAAATTGGCTTTTTTTTCAAAAAATAGTTAGTTACAAGGAACACAACGAAATGCAATTTATAGGGATGTGGGGGGAGGGAGGGAGGAGGTGCACGGTAGGGGGTTCTGCATAAAGAAATGTTTGACAAAAACTAAATAAAAGTTCTTTAATATTGATAAAGAAATTTTTATTTTTTTATGTTTTTAGAATAAAAAATGGGCTAATTATTGTTAATTAACTATTAAAAAATAATATAAAATACTTAAAAAAATATGGTGAAAATTAATCCAACTTAAATAATTTTTTTTCTTCATATTTTTTGTTACGAGGCTGTTTAAATTACTCTGTTGTTGCCAATAAAACTTTCAAATATACAGCAAATTGTTTATTTCATGTAATTCACTCCAAGTTTATATTTCCGGTAGATATTCCCATCTTCAGAACTTTATTCCCATCTTCTATAAGCAATTAATAGTTAAAACTTGTGTGCTCCTTTATCATAATTTTAAGTTTTATATACAATACTACACTTTTTTTTTTTAATTGAAAAAATTACAATCTGTCTCTAGGACATTTATAATACAGTTCACAGATCACATTCACACTCTATGTACAATAAATAAAATAAATAATACAGAAAAATAATATATATACAATAAATAAGAATAAAATAACCTAGAAATAAATAAATAAAAAGAACAAATACACACCTATATACAACACTTTAAATTATGACAAACGAGCACAGGAGGTTTTAGTTATTAATTGCTTATAAAAGATGGGAATAAAGTTCTGAAGATGGGAATAATTTTCTGAAATGTAAACTTGGAATGAATTACAGCAAATAAACTATTGGCTGTATATTTGGAAGTTTTATTGCCAACAACATAGTAATTTTTTTAATTTTTTTATTTAGTTCTCAATAGTCAATTTAATTTGTTTGTCAGGTGGATGAATTTTGTATCTAATAAGAAATACGGAAATTATATAAATATTGCTATTCATGTAAATATAGGGTAATTATATAAATATTATCTTAATTTAGTCTAAATAACTAATATTAATTTCGGGTACTCAGATTGATAGTTTAAACCAACTCGGACTTATTAGAAGAAGGTATGCTAGGAATCTCCATTAGTGCTATGAGCCCACAAACTTTGGGATTCTATGAAGGGTTATTGTTATAATAATTAGGTATTTTTAAACGATATTAACATTAGCTAAATGTGTATTTTAGATGTGAAATTACATTTTTATCCTCTCTAACATAAATAATGCACTACTATTGCAAAGTTTCAAACGTTTTGTTTTTCAATTTTTAAAGATATTTTAAAAGTTGTGGTTCCTATGAGGTAGATAATGTCTTGTACATTTTTCAAAATGTATTTTATCATCATTTAATTTTTTTTTTCAGAAATAATTATACCATTTTTCCGATGCTATGATTTAAGTTAAAAGTCACGAATTATAGGCGATTTTAAAATTAAAAATATGTTAGGATAATTTATAAAAGTTGTCTAGGAGTAGCTAATGGTTTTAACCTTAAATTTCATTGATTAAAATAAACAGAACGTTAAAGCGAGTGATGAACTTATATATAGTATATTAATAATTGTATACGTCTAAATATTCATAAAAAATACTTCATAATTATTTAAATTTTTTCAAATTTATTTTTATTGGATTTCAGATTCGGCGTTTTTGATGACGATAAAATATTAATTCCTTGATATATTGTTAAATGTGAAAATAAAATACGATTTAACAATGTAAATGTTTCTGATGTTTTTCCACTTTATTCCAAAAAAAAATCAACAACTGATATTTGTTTTCTATATTCGAGTACGAACGTAAACCAATTAGGATTATCTTACAAGGAAGAAATTATAATATTTTCTAATAAAAATCCTTCCAAAAGTATATATATTTTGTCAATTAGGTATCTGAAATGTGGGTTCTTACTTATTTGTTCGTAATTATTTATAATATTATTCAATTTTTTAAACTAACAGTTGATTTTTGAAAATTTATGCCATAAATTTTCAACAAACAAATATAACAAAATTACTTTTTAACCATCTTTATAGTTAGACAGAAATGACATCTTGCGGCGTTCATCGGAACTAAAATACTTTTAGCTTCCGAACCTTGCCACAAGACTTCTCTACCTACACTACAAACGTGAACCTTAATACATTTATGATTTAATACTTAAAAATCTCGCAAAGCCAAAAAATATTGATTCGATTCAGAGCTTTTTTTTCTCTCTCAATTTTTGTAATAATTACTTATAGTTTTAAACATGAATTTTATTAATACTCTTTGTTGCAAAGATAACTTACCTTACACTGAAATAACGGGGAAATAATGGAAAAGTAAAACATGATATTTATAATTTTTTTAATTATGTCTATTACAGGTGTATATAGAAATTACCATAGACTCGCTGTAAAATGGCTCTCTTAAGTCCGTGAAATGATTTTGCTTGAAGTTTTAGAATGATTCTATTAAATCTTCATAAATTGTTTTTACTTAATCCTTCACATTTAGTTGATTAAAAAAAAAACACATGAAAAAACGAAAAAATATACGAATAAAAAAGGGTGAAACGTGTTTCACTGAATTTAATTAACAGTAATTTGTTTCAGTCCAACCGAATCAAAAAAAGTATTATTTTTATAACTAATTAAACATTTAAATTTTAAGTATTGCTGTCAATAATTTTTTTTCTGACTATAATTATAATGCATATGTCTAGAAAATATTTGACCTCTCTGAAACTCATTTATTCTTTATCATACTACGTTTCAGACATCGCTTATATATTTTAATGTCAATTAACTAAAACGTTGTCACAGTCGTGCTTCAGCTGTCGTCGGGTTCACATCGCGGATGGTGCTTTTTGAAGTTGCGGCATCTCTGAAGTTAGGATTAACTATAGCTCCTTGTGTAGTTGCCGCCGCCTCGTGTCTGGTTTCCAGGGACAGATAAGCTTGCTATTTTTCTTACCTACTTTACAAATATTTCTTAACTTACTTATTCAATAATCTTATTAATTGTTTATTTAAATCATTTCATTTCCGTAATATTCTTAGTTTAGTGACTTATATTCTATATTATATAATTACATATTTCTATATTTTTTAAATTTACCTATTAGTCTTAAGTTATATTAGTTATATTAGTTATTTAGTTATATAGTTATATTAGTATTAAGTTAGCTTGTAATAGTTAATTGAAATGTAGTTTAGGGTTATTTAATTTATACTAATTTAAAACTAATACTTCTCCTCTACTATCATTTTATAAACATTCTTATTCTATATATCCTTTAGTAATTTTCTGCCTTTCTTATATTGTAATATGGAGGTACCTCCTGGTCCTCCCGATCTATCTACCGTCCTAACCAAAAAGAGAAAATGGGCTCGCCCTAAAATTAAATTCCCTCCGGACAAAATCATTCCGCAAATCAGAGATACAACTCCAACATATCTTGTTGCTAAACGATCCGATCAAGAAGACTTTAAAAAAACCTCTCCATTTTTTATTCAAAAGGTGATCGCTCAGTTAGCAGGTGATGTTAAATCAGTAAAAAAGTTAAGAGACGGATGTTTATTGATACAAACACTTAATGGACAACAATCAAACAGACTTTTATCCGTTACAGACTTTGGAGGCCAAATGAAAGTTGAAATAACACCGCATAAAACTTTGAACTATAGTAAGGGCGTTATCCGTTGCTATGACTTCCAATACATGGACCTACAGGAAATAAAGAACGAATTAACTCCGGTAATAAAAGATATTGTCAGGATAAAATCAAAACGGAATGGTAATGAAATACTTACACATAACTATATAGTTACCTTTCCAACACCTTTACCTCCAGAAACATTACAAATTGGATACGAAACAGTTAGAGTACAGCCTTACGTACCGAATCCGTTACGATGTTTTAACTGCCTAGGATTCTCTCATCCGACATCACAATGCAAAAAAGAATCAGTATGCGTACAATGCGGCCAGGGAAGGCATGGAGAAAATATAAGGTGTAATTTGCCGGCTAAATGCATAAATTGCAATGGTCCTCATAATGCCCTAGATCGGTCCTGTACCGAGTTTAAAATACAAAAGGAAATAAAAGCCATACAAATCAATAATAAAATATCACTTTACGAAGCAAAAAACATGTATAGAGAAAAAAATCCCATCCAGTTAAATAAAACATTCGCGGAAATAGCAAAAAATCAAAATAATACAAACAGAAAAGTAGATGTTGCCACTCAGGCTGATATTCTGTACTCTTTCTCAGTTACTTCAACAAACTCACAGATAAATAAACCCAATGAGATTATCTCTCCTGATGTCCAGGCCACACCAGCTATCTCTGATCGAGAGACTGCTCGACCACAGTCAACCGAAGTTGGCAGCCCCGCGCCTACCCAGACTGATCCCCTCCTCCCCTCCTCTTCTTCCCACTCATCTACCCTCCCTGCCTCTACTTCCTCTCTCTCCTCCTCCTCTTCGTCTTTCCCTTCTGCCCCTCTCCCCAACTCTTCCTCCCTCTCTTCTCCTACCCTCTCCACCTCCCTTACAAATCTCCAATCCCCCAATCCCGATCTCGCTACACCACCAGACGATAAATCTGCTGAAAATGCTGTAGATGGGGAAGGATATACCCTACAAAAGAAAAAAGGAAGACCCCGAAAAAAATCCCCAAATAAAACAAATAATAAATAAAATAGCCGACAACTAAATTACAAATATCATCTTCAAATATGTTAATATATGTTTTTTCTATTCTATACCGTAACTAAATCATGACCCTAATCCAGTGGAATTGCAATGGTATTAAAAGTCACTTCAACGATTTGAAGCTAATAATGGAAGATGAAGATCCTTTTTGTATATGCCTCCAAGAAACGCACCTAAAGCCTTCAAACGAATTCACCCTTAAAGGCTTCAATATCTATAGGACAGATTGTGGTCCAGATTACGAGCGAGCGTGTAGAGGCGTAGCCATAGCCGTAAAAGATACCGTTTATTCCCACCCAGTAGAAATAGATTCCCCACTTCAAGTAATAGCTGTTACAGTTCATTTAAACACAACATTCACAATTTGCAACATTTATCTCCCCCAAGACAATACTATAGAGACAGAACACCTTCTCCATATTCATAGGCAGTTGACAAAGCCAATTTTGTACACTGGAGATTTCAATGGCCACAACCCATTATGGGGCTCACAAGACACAAATCCTAGAGGTCGCATTATAGAAACTTTCTTAGATTTAACGAATACTCTGTTACTAAACTCCGGCGAAGCAACATACGTAAGTTCTAGCTTTGGTACATTTTCATCCATTGATCTCTCCTTATGCACTTACTCACTGATTGATAATATAGAATGGACAGTTCTACCAGAGCCTTATGGAAGTGACCATTTCCCAATTCGTCTAAAATTCAGAAGTGCAAACTGCAATAATTACAGCGTCCCTCGTTGGCTATTAGAAAAAGCAGATTGGTCACTATTCACGTCTTTAGCTGTCCCACCTCAAAATCACCCTAACAGTATGAATGTAGATGATGGGTGTAAATCTATAACTGAGACAATAGTTACGGCAGCAGAGTTCTCGATCCCTAAAACCAAAGGCCATTACAAAAGGACACCTGTCCCCTGGTTCGATAGTGATTGCAAGAAAGCCATACAACTTCGGAGAAATGCATTTAAGACATTTAAGAAAAATATGAATCAGGTTAATCACATTGAATATAAAAAACAAAGAGCTGTTTGCAGAAGAATTATAAATGACAAGAAAAAAGAATCATGGAAATCATTTGTTGAGTCCATTAACTCGTCTACCCCCTGCAACGTTGTATGGAACAAAATAAGGAAGATAAGAGGAACCAATTCTTCCTACAAATATACTCTGATATGCGATGGAAAACTATGCGATAACCCAGACATTGTTGGAAGAACATTTGCCGAATATTACTCAGAAGTTTACACAACGACTTCTAGAAATAATATGGCTCAAGATCTAAACTTCTCTGACGATAATGCATATCAAGATTACAACATTCCATTCAGCATGTGGGAACTCCAATCAATACTCCAAACTGTCAAAGGATCTTCACCAGGACCAGATAATATACACTACTCCATGATACAACATCTTCCGAAAAATACACTGAACTGGCTTTTAAATTTTTACAATCATATTTGGCTTAGCGGTAACTTCCCTAGCAGCTGGAACGACTCTATAGTTGTCCCGATATTGAAGGGTAGTCAAGATAAACGTCATCCATCCAGCTACCGACCAATATTTTTAACCAGCTGTCTATGCAAAGTAATGGAACGAATGGTAAACAAGAGACTCACATGGATCCTAGAAAAATATCATCTCATCCAAAACTTCCAATGTGGTTTTCGCAAAGGCAGATCAACTGTAGACCACCTGGTTCAAATGGAAGCCGAATTACAGTATGCATTCATCCAAGAGGAGCAAGCTATTGCAGTTTACTTCGATATGAAAAAAGCCTTCGATAAAACTGACAAATTTGCTATCCTAAACAAAATACACTCGCTAGGATTCAGAGGTAACTTACCAAAATTTATTCAAGGATTCCTTTCTAGTCGCCGCTTTCGCGTCCGTATAGGGAAACTGTTATCCAAGCAATGTAGACAAGTGAGTGGAGTACCACAAGGATGCGTTTTAAGTACAACACTTTTCGCACTTGCGGTTAGTGACTTGGGAAAAAATCTTCCACGCGGAATCAAAGTAATGCTCTTTGTCGACGATCTTGCTATTCTATACAGAGCGAAAGATGTCCTATCTGTAAAAGATAAGCTCCAAGAAGCACTGAATCGTATTGATGGCTGGTCAAAGTCATCGGGACTTTGTTTCTCTTCTGAAAAAACTAAATGTATTCACTATAGCAGAAAACGAAATACTCCACAATCGCCAGAACTTCTCTTAGGTGACGCCATCTTACCATATGTCAACACCTGCAGATTCTTGGGATTATTATTTGATAAACGTCTATCCTGGGAACACCACATAAAATCACTCAAAGATACATGTACTAAAAAACTTCAGCTTCTGAGAATACTTAGTGGAACTAACTGGGGAGCAGACAGAACTACCATGATTAAAGTATACCAAGCTCTGATCGGCGCAAAAATAGATTATGGTAGTTTTGTCTACGGTTCTGCCCGAAAAAATGCTCTAGCCAAGCTCGACTCCGTGCACCACACTGGAATACGCCTTGCAACTGGAGCCTTTAGAACAAGCCCAACCCTGAGCATTTGTGTCGAATCTGGCCTTATACCACTGCACTTTAGAAGACAGAAACTTGCAATAAACTATATTACTAAATTATACCCGCAAACTTCACACCCCTCCCATAAATATGTTTTTCAATCTAAATTCTCAAAAAGATTTAAAGAAAAAAGGAATACCACATTACCATTGGCAGAAAGAATGTCTCTTATTATAAATAAACTAAAACAAATAACATTACATGAAATAGAAAAAGAAACAGCCCCTTGGACCTATATACAACCTAAATTAAATCTCCAACTCACCCAATTCACCAAAGATACTACATTACCTGCAGATTACAAAGAAAAATTCCACAAAATAATCATCACGTTACCTGAACATCTTCTAATATTCACCGACGGATCCAAATCAGATACATCTACTGCTTCAGCCTTTGTCACTCCTGATACTACCTACAAATATAAATTACACCATCTTTGTAGTGTTTACACAGCAGAGATTAACGCCGTAGCAATGAGTCTCCGATACGTCATGAAGAAGCCAGTTGCAAATGTGGTTGTTGTATCGGATTCCCTAAGTACTCTGAAAGCTATGAATAACATGTATCCAGACCATCCAGGGATACACTGCATTCTAAGTCTTATAAAAATGCTTCATGGAGTTGGAACAACGGCACATTTTATCTGGTCGCCTGGCCATATAGGAATTAAAGGAAATGAAATGGCTGATAGAGCAGCAAAGGAGGCTCTTACTCTTCCAGGCCGCGGTAAAGTTTTTTTGACACCATCTGAACTTGCACGACCTCTGAGAGAAACCATATTCCAAGAATGGCAAAGACGGTGGGACAACAGCGCACCTAGCAAATTAAAAACAATAAAGAAAGAGGTGCAACCGTGGACCAGCTCCAAACGCAGCAGTCGTAGAGAAGAGGTCGTCCTCACGCGGCTGAGGATCGGACATACTAGACTGACTCACCTCCACCTCATAACAAAAGATTCTATCCCTCGATGTCAAAAGTGTAACCAATCACTAACTATAAGACATATTTTGGAGGAATGCCCTTTTTACACCGCAAGATTAGAAGATTTTGGAATACCCCGGAATATATCAGCGTCCCTGGGAAATCAGGAAGAAATGGTTACCAAAGTCATCAAGTTTATGGATAGTGAAAGACTTAAAAAACACATTTGACAGACTTTTTTTTTAAATTTATTAATTTCCTTTTTATCTATTTATTTTTATTATATTTTCTCTCTTTTTTTTTTTTTTTTTTTTTTTTTTTTTTTTTTTTATTGATTCTACTGCTATTTTTTAAAGTTTATTTATTTATACATTTTTTATACATCTTATTACCTATAAATGTCTATTATTATCCTTATTTATTTATTTTATTCTATCAATCCATTTCTTTATTTTTTTTGTCCTTTTTTTTTATTTTTATTTTTTGTACCAACCATCCAAATAGTATTAAGTGATGTTATTTAGTTGATCGGGCGCTTATGACCTGGATGTTTTGCGCCTAGACATCGAAACAAACAAACTAAAACGTTGTAATTAATTAAAAAAATAACCACGAAAACTGTGCATTGAATTTTTTTTTTTGTCTTTAAAAACTCAATAAATATATATAAAAACTTAAAAATAGCCAAATACAATCAATCAATAATTTATAATTATATTTATCTGCTTAAGCTTGTTATTTTTATTTTTTTAATATATCTTATTTGTAAATCATCGTGCGGAATTATAACCAGAGACAGGATTTTTATCCAAATGAACTTTATGTTTGCATGCAGTTTTTAAATAATATAAAATATTTTAACGAATCTAATTATTCACATTTGTATAAATACCTGATATCTATTTTCATATCAATTGGCATTTTATTCATTTATTTTTAATATTGTTCATTAGAAATCCGATTGCTGTTTCGTTTTTTTAATTACTAATGCAAGCTTGTGTTACTTTAATACTTTAGTTGTTTCATATTATGTTTTAAACTATTAATATATATGTTTTTATTTCCATTTTTTTTTGTCACACTATACTTTATTATTTTGGTTTACGAAAAAAAAATAAAACAATGTTTATTTACTTTTTATTCCTTTCACCAATTCAGGTTTGAAATTTTCTACGGCTTCCTACAGCTTTGATTAGAACCTTTCATATTCTTTCCATAATTTTATTTTTGTTTTAAGAATTAATTCGCCCGTGTTTTTAAATACTTTGTCAACTTCACATTTTTGGATGGACACAATATGGAATACAATAGGATTTTTATTTAAAGATTTATAATCTTGTACAAATCAAACATGTATAAATAAATTTCATTAAACTGCGGTGGCCCAAACACCAATTAAGTTTTATGATTAAGGATAATTATTGGTGATTTAGTTAATTGTTTTTATTTATTTTTATTATGGTTTCATTGATGACATAGTTGGTACATAATTAAAGTATTATTATTTTACAGTTATTGTTTTTTTAATGAGACGAGTAAATGGACAGTTATCATAGACTAGACTCATAGTCCAGTCAACGAATTCTCGAAAAAAGAGTATTATAGAAAGAAATGGCGGGGGCACAATTTTTGACTTTGGGACATAGTTGGGCTACTAAATTGGTAAACATACTAAAAGTCCCCACTCCTAGGTGGTGAGTCAGATGTGGAGGGGCTCCTAGTAGATCACTTTTTTCGCGTTTTCGCTTATATTAGGAAAACTATCCATCACATCGACAAAGACGATCTATACAAAATTAAAGCTGATAAAATTTTCAATAAGATTGATTCTACACCTTTTTTTACTATCTCGCTTAGTTTCCGATATATCGGCGTGGAAAAAAATGCTTACCTAATATTTTTTTTTTACTGTATTTGACTAGATAACTCTTGATTGCTTCGTTCTACTATTAAGTCATGGGGGAAAAAAGTTTTTAATAGTAGAGTTTTTTATTCCACATCAGCTGTAGTTGAGGACGGATATCTCGGAAACTAAGCGAGATTGCGTAAAAAGGTATATGATCAATCGTATTTGCAAATTTTATCAGCTTTAATTTTGTATGGAACGTCTTTGTCGATAAAATTGATAGTTTTCCTGATGTAAGTGAAAACCCGAAAAACAGCAATAAACATGAGCCATTTTTTTTTTTTTCAGCCACTAACTTGAACCTATACAGTTAACCTATTTTTAGAAAAAATATCCTGTTTAATATGTTTTATATCCATATTAAAAAAGTTGAGGGTTGTTCCCGAATAAGTTAAGATTAACTTCAAGTTATGTAAAATGATTATGTGATTTGTTATTCTGTGTTTTTTTTTTGTAAAAATAGCTTTAATAAATTATTAAATAGCATTATTTTTCAGAAATAAAAAGTTTATTTTTGTGATTAATTTACTATGATATATCCCAGATCATAAAAAAAAAAAAAAAAACCTTATTTATAAGTAATCATGTTCTTTGTGTGATATAAACGCAGGTACTTTATTGTAACAGAATATCAAGTCACATACTTTTTTCTCATAACTAGAGGTGAACCTGAACTTAATTAATATGAACTTAAAGCTGATTAAACAAGATTTTTTTTTATTAATGGGATAACTATAGTCTCGGAGGAAAAATCAACGAAAAAAAAAACTCGAATAATAAATGATTTTATGAATAATTGACTAAGCATAGGTAAGCCCCTTAAAAGGCTCTTTAAATGATTTTAGCAATGACAAACTCTAATTTCACTTGAAGTAAATTTTATCTAGTTGATATGAAGACTTCGTTAGGCACGTTTTGCACTATTTTTGTGGAGAGTGAATTAGATTAATCCGTCAGATCTCCTATGTGTAACGCTCGGGTAAAGTCGGCTTGAGTCGCCTAATTGAAGTGTTTTTGCATATGGATTTAAATACCCCTAAAATAAAATAAACAAATAAAAATCGGACCTGCATATTGTTAGCGAGAGAAATATTCATCCTCTTTGTAATGAGCTATTATTCAAAATTGAATCTTAATGCAACGTCGTGTTAGAGAGGCGAAAAAAGAAAAATAGTGTCGAAAACCAAATGATAACGAGATTTATTAAAAATATGGATTAAAATATCTCAGAAACTAAAAATCTGATTCGAGGGAAATATTCAGCATTTCATCCGCTTTATAATGAGCTATTATTTATAATTTATATTTCATATTATTAATCTCGCCTTGTTGATTTTTCACTTCTTTCGTGTTGTCTGAAGCACACACATTAGTTTTTGTTTCTGTCTAGCAATTATTTATTACTTAAATTAAATATTTGTTATCCTAATAAATGAAATATGTAGCTTACTTCAACAAAATCACAAAAATCTTAAATTTCCTATTTTACTGCTAAAATTCGGAGCAATGTTTATTTGAACATTTTAATATCTCTTGCGGTCTTCTATAACCGGTTTAGAGCGAACGATAGAATATCTTTTTTTATTTTATTTATTCATGATATTTGCAACTGTATTAATATATAAAATGCATTTAGTAAATTTGATAACAGAAATAGGAAATATTTACATATTTTTCTATACTTACTTAATGTCATAATAAAAATTATTTCCTAATTATGCACATATGTAATACTGTAAATAATAATATTCTACTAATTTATATAAACAATAATAATATTTGTATTATTGCCCATCTAGATCCAACGGTTGACGGCACTTGACCTAATTAAATCCTGAGTCCTGACATAAACCCTATAAATTGTGATCCGGACTCCGTTTGGTCTAATCAATAATGCTTAATTGTTTAAGGAAATGAATATTTATGTAGTAGAAACCTACAGAAAATGTCATATAATGTACACCCTAAAACCGTAAGATATTCTGAAAAAAAAAATCTTAAAATATGCAAGAAAACATCTCCAAATGAGCATTGCGACTGCTTTAATATCCAGCTATACTAGTATGTCTGCAAAAAGTTCCGAACTAATGAAATCTGAGGAAGGATTAAAAATTAAATGAAAATTGTTGTATTTTTTGTTTTCAGAAGCCGAAATAATTAAGGCATAGTGTGAAAAAAAAGGTAAACGAAAATATATACAAGATGTTTGAGTTCTTAGTGACCAAACTTTGGAGGATGGTTCTTGACAAAATATCCAACAAAACAGTACATTTGTTGCATTCGATGAAGAAGAGTTAAGGCCAATTTCGTGTTATTTTTAAGGTTGTCACGGTTTTGATTGAATATGAAGGAATTGCTCAAAAACTGTTCAAGATAATTAACTTTTAAGTACGTCATCGTAAAGTAGACAAAATTTTGAGAAAACTGTAAATATATTTATTAAGGTCAATGGTAAAAAGTGGCTATCATTATGGCGAACATATTATTTACTGTTTTAATTGGAACAAGGAAGTAAAACAAAAATCTTGTTTTTTACGAATTTTTCACCCAAACTAAAATAAATTCAAACCCAATTCTACCCAACTAAATAAAGAAAAAAATAGTAATTTTTGTAATAAATTGGAAAAAAAAGATTTCTTCGGAAATAAAGTGAATGGGAGGATTTAATTTTTATTAAACAATTATAATTTAATATTTTTACTACTATTATTTTTATAATTATATCAATATTTTCCATTTTTTAATATTTGTTATAATGATGATACAAATTCTATAATTTTATGGTTAGTTTTATTCTTTTCACATTTTTAGTATTTTCATGGTATAAAATGTACGTTGTATAATTTTGTAATAAATTTTACTGATTTCATATTCATTGCATCTATTAAACAAAAAAAAAATTGTTTATATATCATAGGTATGTCTAGTATAGTTTTAAAATAAAACATACAAACTATTTACAGAACTTTGAGGCGAACAAAAGCCTTGTATTTTCAGTAAAAATGTTTTTTTATTAACAATACAAATAAACACACCACGCCTCTAAACAAAATCAAAAAAAGAAATATCTGGTAATTTTTATTTCAAACTTAAATAAATTCATACCCGATTCAATTATGAAAAAAAAATGGTTGTTTATGCAAGAAATTAAATATGTTGGTGCACATTATTGCACTATAATGATTTTTTATTGCACAACGAGTGCTTCAATTATAATTTTCACTGACGATTCATGCTAAATATTTAGTACACCATAACACATTACCGATTTATAACCAGTTTTTATTTATTTATTTTATTTTATATTTATTTGTTTCAAGGGAAGAACCCTATATAAATAGAGCCTATCACAATATAACGAACATTGTTATCCTTATGGAATTACAAATTCATTCCTTTTTATACTACATTACAGATATTACGACACTCTAAATGATAAATTAAAAATTATATTCGTTGAAAATTAGACAGTTAAAATAGTTCCAATTATCAAATTAATATAAAATCTAAAATTGTCAACCATATACATACAATAAAAATGAAAACATTAAATACATTTTTGAAAAAATATTAGTATTAAACCATGTTTTAAAATTAATTTAAAAGATTACTCCTACACCTAATAGAACAACCATGAAAGAAGATCAGGACAGAACACATGCCGATTTACAATATATAATACCGATTTACTTTCACTTAGCTATATATGAAATATATAGTAAAGGAATGTAATGCGATCGTGAAAATTTTCGAATCTCAGTTTTCAACGGAAATATACGTTTTGAGGTCCCCTGAGTCCAAATAACCAAGTCTCGCAAAATGGTCTGTGTATGTGTGTGTTAACAGTCTAACTCAAAAACGAAAAGTTATACGAAAGTAAAATTGCATATTTAAGGTTTTTATATGCCAGGGATGTTACAGTAACATTTTCGTCAAAATCGACTGACCGGAAGTGGCACTTTATATCTTGGGCTAAATGCATTTTTACGATTTTTTTCGGAAACAGCTCTAACGATTTTGATTAAATTCATTATATCAGGGTAAAATTAAGCAGTTTTAAATAATATGTAGTTATTATTCTGATTGATGATCTCTAACGGGGCTTAAATGGCTAATTTTCAATATTAGCTTCCTCTAAAGTACCTTTAATTTTTTTTTTATTTGGAACAATTGACTATTTCACAGTAATTGCAAATATAAAATATAGTTAAATATAAAATATGAATTTGATAATTAGCTAGAGAGAGAGAATCACTTTATTATCATAAAAGGGTGCTGCCCAATTACAATGGGTTGCTTTAAACACAGTATACTTATTAATCCTTACAGACAATTTTCCAAAACTGATCTACAATTATATAGTATTAACAATATGTATGGGCATAGTATACAATTATTTTTTTTTACATATCTATTTTTTTTATTTCATTTTTTTTGTAATTTTATTATTATTTTTTATGTATATATTTTTTTAAATTTTTGTATTTTACTATTTCTTTCAATCATTTATTAGCATTACATATCCCTTTCTCTTCCTTCTCTCCCCTTATACATTTTTCTCATTCCCTAGATTCTCACCTCTCTCTTCCCAACATAATTCATAAAATGCATACAAATACATAAACTGCAGTGGACGTGGTCAACAAATAATGAGAAATAAAAAAAATCGCAACGGAGAATAGTTGTAATAGATCGGATCCGAAAGATTATAACAGGCTTCCATACTTAACATGAGCTTAACATAATACGGACTCCGACAATATTATATAAATATACATATGCGGTTTTCATAAATGCTATTGTTGGTATTATTTAATATTTAATTATATAGATTACACCTATATAAATATTAAAATTTGTATATATATATATATATATAAAGTATGATTAAACAAAAAGGAAAATTGAAATTAAATGTTAGGTTATGGTTAGAAAAAGTCCAACTTCACAGCAATATGTATCTAAAATGAATGAAATAACCCATCATCGTTTTGCCGATCCGGGCTTTATCAGGACAGAAAAGCATCCATAAAGAACAATAACAAGTTTAACAATCATTTCTTAAACTTGAATTTGAAAATTCATCCTAAAACGTTTATATTCCATCCTAGATTCTTTTTTTTTTCTTCCCTACCTCGCCTTTTAGGCTATACGGGATTTTCCCGGGCCGGAGGGGTGAGGGCGGGGAATTTAAAATCCCATTCGGCCACCCGGAAGGATATTATAATTATAACGTCTGTAATGATTACTTTCACTTCTCTTTTGTCTGATAATACTTATTTCTGCTAAGAAGAGGGTGGTAAGTGAAAGTTGTGTGATGCGCGCACCGCACCAGATTTTTTTTGGTTTTTGATCTAATAAATATTCAGAGAGTGTGTATTAGTTAAAGCCTATTCCAAAGAGTAACCGATGACTACGAATGTGACTGGGGCGATGCCATTAACATTCGTGGAGCAGCGATGCCGCGGGCGTTGCCTCTTGTGTAACAAGTGAGGATGCGGCGAAGCGCCGACGAAACGTTCAAAGTTACTAACCAGGGGCCGACATTTCCGAAATTAGTGTTATTTTCTGATTTATAGATTTACGAGGGCCTTATCACGGTCATTACGACTCCCTCTGTTGACTTCTGATTGATATAATGGACAGAACCTGTTGGATGAGGCTTGGTGTTTGAGAGAACGTCTACCCGACAACAAGTGTATTCATAAATATACATATTACTGACGAAACCCGACCATTTAAAGTCTAACTATACCTTTAGAAAATTATATCATACCAAGGAGCCGATTATATGATTAGAGGATTAAACATGAAAGTCTCTTTCCGTACGTATTAGCTAAGTGTCCATTTTAGACGATTATAACGATTTCTTTCCACATCTCAATTGGATGCCTCCACTGAATAAATATAAACTAAGAATTTTTTTTTTAATTTTTTTTATTTATGATTTATCTACAACCAGTTACATTTTTTATTATTATTTATTCATGATATTTACAACCGGAATAAAAAAAAAAGAACGCCTAGGAGGGTCATCAGGGATCTAAGAGGAAGCAAGGTTAAAACGAGAGGGTTTGGGTGGTTTTGAACTTTATTATAGAAGGATAGGTATCTGGATTGGTCCAAATCGGAAACATAAGGAACATTAAGGTCGTTATGGATGATTTTATTGGTGACAAAGTAAGGAGCATTGAGGATTTTACGAAGGATTTTGGATTGTAAGGATTGGCTACGTGAGGGTTGCGATGACTTCGTGGATCTCCAAATCTCAACTCTATATGTCCAAATAGGTCTTATTGTAGTCATAGTCCGTGCTACAGACCCCCTTTTATCAAATTATTAACATCCGGCTGAATTTTCGTAAACAGCTTCATCTCATCGTAACCTACAACTATTTTATTTACGAAAATTGTTGGAAATGATGCGTTTTCAATCTGGCGGTCGGAAAACTTTGTCTATTTAATTAAGTACTAAAAGCTCGTAAATACCTATTTACTTTTCTTAATCGTATGATAACTTGAGCACAAAGTCAAGAAAAAAGGTGAATATTGAGCCGTTTGGCCTATATAACCTCGTTATTTTGACAATTTGGGGGTGTAGGTCACGCCAAATGGCTCAATATTTTTGAAGGACACATTTTTCTCGACTTTGCGGTCTAGTTATCTTACGATTAAAGTGAAAAGCAAATGGGTATGTACGAGTTTTTAGTACTTAATTAAATAGACAAAGTTTGCCGATTTACTTTACTTGAATTATACGATAATTTGAATTGTACGATAATTTGATCACAAACTCGAGAGTAAGGTTGGCATACAAAAATATTGGACCGTTTGGTGTGACTTATACCCGCTACATATCAAAACAACGAGGTTATTTAGGTAAAACGGCTTAATATCTTTGTAGACCACATTTTTATTTCGATTTTGTTAGCCAATTATCTTGTGATTCGAGTAGCAAGCAAATGGGTATGCATGAGTTTTTAGTACTTCATTTAATTAATCATTATAATAATAAAACCCTCCATTTCTGATAATTTCTTAGGGAAAAAGTTGTAGGTTACCATATGATGAAACCATTCACGAAGTTTTATACAGATGTTAATAACTTGATATAAAAGGGATGTATACCGCGGACTAATAGATCCGAATAGGGAATGAGTAGATGGAAATTTTATATATATTGTTTTTAAGACTGTCACATTTTTTGTTTAATATAGCAAGCGTTAATTCAAGAGGTACTTACGTTGGATAATTCCCAATTAGCAGTATCGTGAACCAGAAAAAAATTCCTAGTAGAATTCTAAGTCTTGTTTTACGAAAATCAGGAATTATTCACATTATTTTTTATCACACTCCTCTTGGCTAACAGTTTCCACACTTATAGAAAATCGTCTTTGTTTAATAAGGTCTCTGTCTGCGTTATATTGAGCTCTATTACAGAATAAGCTCAGTATCGCCACAAATTTTTGTAAAACAATTATTTTTTCTTTTACCAGGGATATATTGTAATACATTTTTTCAAAAACACACTATTTATTTATAAAATTATATATATATATATATATATATGTATATATATATATATATGTGTATATATATATATATATATATATATATATATATATATATATATATATATAATATATATATATATATATATATATATATATATATATAATATATATATATATATATATATATATATATCAGGCGCCCAAAGATCTACAAGGTCTGTAGAGCAAACCGAAAAAAAAAAATAAAATATATGTATATTATTTGGGCTCTCCTTACGCTCCTTTTAGGTTATAAGTTTTTGTATTTTTTTTCGAGCCAGGGAAGTGGGCGAAGTGAGTTAAAAGATATATGTAAATTATAATTTTCGGAATTTCTCGGAACGTTCCAACTACCTTCGTAATTTAATCTTCTATATATATAAAAATGTATTTATGTCTGTCTGTCCTTCTGATTGTCATTAGTGCATTACTAAACCATTCAACCGTTCGCCATGAAACTTTGGGAAATTGTTCGGTACACTCCTGGGCAGGTTTCTGGCATAGTACATCTGTCTTACGATAATTTTATACATGTAAAAAAAATAAAAATGTAAATGTTTTTCTGTTCAAAGCCGCAAAAAAATGTGTCGCTATAAACTGTAGCGTCAAAACGGCTTTACCGATTTTAACGAAACTTGGCTAAAGTCTTCCAATTGAAACCCTTTTAATTTATGTGTATAACATACTTTCCCGAAAACAAGTTGAAAAATGTTACGATGAATTCAATAGTTTATTTGACGATAACTAAAAAACTACAGAACTTTTGATAATACACATATTTATATGAAATATTGCTGAATTGCTGACAAAATTAAAAAAAATCATCGAAATCGGATGGTTCGTTGCAGAGTTATAGAATTTTAAACATTTACTGCTTTCTCTTCGGAAAAGTCCGCTTCCTTTTGCTTGCTCACTACCGAAGGTCGGCAAGCATTTTTTTTTTTTTTTTATTGATTAATCAAAAATTTTATAATTTCTTCTCGAATGTTCAATTTGAATCATGAGAAAAAAAAACATTAGAATTAGTTTAAATTGAAGCCATTTTACAGACAAATTTGTTTCCGAACTTTTTACAAATGATAGATGTCCTTTGCTACTAATCTACTCATATGTGGTTTCTATTTTCTTTCTTTTTCATTTTGCCAGGTTAAGCCACAGCATCGCGTGGCCGGGTAAAGCTAGTAGTTTATAAAACCCAATCAATGTTTTCCCTCCCCGAATATCTTCAGGACTAAAACATATACTTGGTACATATCGTATAAATTCATTTGGGTTAGGGGGGAGGGGGAGGATAGATGTCCATCTAGGATTGGCCTGGAGGGTAATGAAGACTTCCATTTCCATGGCTTATGCATTTTATTTCGTAAATTTTCAAATGGATAAAAAGCCAATTTATTTATTTATAGATTGTTATTTATTAACATACACTTCATATATTTAATAAAGGTAATTTAATATTTAATAAATCTTGTACAACTACTATCCTGTTACACGAAAGGTCATGAGTTATCAAGGAGGTGGTCAACACACTCAACCTACAGGTTTCTTCCCTAAGCTAATGGAGCGTATTATCGTTAATTTGCAAAGGACATGCCACTGGAGATCGCATATTTCTAAAGTTAATCCATGGGTGATAGATTGACTCACAGGAAAGCCACTTCTCCTCATCTTAATGTAAAATTCTTAAAAGATTTCTCAAGCAATGGTTGGATCTCAGATTTTGCATCACTGTGTTAGCAGTTGCCTTAATTTATAATGAAAATGAGAAGTGGCTAATTATCAATTAGTTAAAATTTTTTTCTTGATACTTAATTAGGTTTTTTTTTTAAATAAACTCTATGGGGGATAGTTAAGAAATGACTACTAGGGGAATGATTGATTGACAGCACACAATCATGTAAGATTCAAAGCCGTATTTTCAGATGTCTCAAAAGATTACTGATAATAGATTGGAAAGTATTGGTAGAAATGAGAGGGTTTGGAGTCTATGATAGAAGGATGTGCATCTAATAATTTGGGACAGGATGGAAAATGAAAATCTTTTGAAATATATTATTCTTCTGATTTTTTCTTTATCAACGATCCTTCGCACACGTTGACATTAATAGTTTTTAGGATTCTCCGCTGATTTATTCAATGGGCTGATATATTCCAGTTATTCCTCTACTCCCCTTCTCTCTCCCCCACGCAAATAAAAAATCACGCATTTCGAACATAGCAGCTCAACAATAATGTTGCCTAAATATAAGAACACTTATGGATTCAGATAAGTATCTAACATAAACTGATTTTCATTTAACTAAGCATTGGCTCAGTAAGTTAAGCACTCGGCTACTAAGCTCGAATTCCCGGGTGTCGAGTAATTTTTCATCAGGTGTGGATAGATTCTGAGGTCGGGCCCTCTATAAAGTGGTTACTGTTAATTAAATAATTAATTCAGGGGAAAAACTTGGCTATTGGGTATTCGCCTGGCCCGATCACCTCCCTGCACAACCGTTAGACTTGAAATAGTACTTCCTAAAAAATTACTGAATCCAAAACCCTTCATGGGTTGTAGTGGTACAGGTTTTTTTTATGTATTATCACTGCAACAGGACCATTTATTTACAACATTAATTAACCACTAACAATTTCTATTTAAGCTCATTTATTTCATGAGTTGCCGAATTTCTGATTTGGTCCGAAGTAGAAATACCTTTTTTCATTGTAAACTCCTATAACACACAAACCCTTTAGTTCCTAACTTCTCACCCCTTTCTATTCCTGCCAACCCATTAAGACTTTCTTAAAAAAAATACGACCAAGGGAATTCCTAAATTAAGATAAATAGTGACGTGATGCCAATGGATAGTTACTTCATAATCTATTATCATGTTATACACTCTATTATGTCAATAAGGTTTAATTATCTTTTTTTTGACAGATATAAATTTCAACAAATAATTAAACCAAAAGAAAAAAAAATAGGCACTCAGATGATACATAAGTAATTAAAAACACGAACTTAACAAAAAATATTTTAAACCGTGTGGTATAACAATTACCCCTCTTTTCTTTTTTTTAATCTATTTATTTCTTTTACTTATAATTTATTTAATTTTGCTACAAATATCTGAATTTTATTTAATTTTAACTCTAAGTTACATTTCCTTGGTTTATTATAGTTTTTTTTTCTGTGTTATATAGATGTGTATTTTTTTAATATATTTATTTTGTTTTTTATTGTATTGTATATATGGCATGAATGTATCTCACTCGGTTGTAGTACTCAGTGCCCTTAAGTGTGGCAAAATGTATTATTTCTCAATGAAAAGTTCATTAAAAAAAAAAAAAAAATGTCCCTAGTCTAAAATATTCCAACCGTTTTTAAAACGTACTTATGAAACAGAGCATAGTGCATAAAAAGTTTCTCAAATATAAAACGGAAGTTGAACGATTGGAGTTGCTCAAGAGAGTAGGGAAGAAATCTCCTTACGGACAAGTCAAATCCTCCAAAAGGAAGAATAGGGAAAAGTTTTAGAGGAGTCTTGATATTGAGTTGTTTTACGTTTTTCAGGTAGGAGTAGTCGGATCTAAACTTTGCCACTTTTCGAATGAAAGAAACTTTCGAAAAAATATGTGAAAAACAAAGTCTGGGCTTTCTTAGGATATGAATTTAAGTTTTGTCAGAAGAAGATGGTCCCGTGATCTCTTAATGTGGACAAATTATTAGTATGTTACCAGTGGATAGTTTCTCAACAAGCATTTTCAAGTCATTATATCCTTTTGTACATATTTACTAGATATATTTTTATTTTTTATACAGTTGTAAATATCATAAATATATAATGAAAGAAAAGTTTCGCAAGGCATAAAATAATTTATTAAAATTATTATAGAAATATGTGTAAATTTATTTATTTTGTAATGTTTCAGCACATTTTACTAATTTTACAAATTAGCGCTTTATAAAACATTTTCTTCTAGTTTCTTTAATTTATGTTCATTGTTATTTAATTTTACTTTCATTTACCTTTCATTTATATATATATAGTAAGTGAAAGTATTGCGATCGTGGAAATTTTCGATTCTGAGTTTTCAATGAAAATACATGTTTTGAGGTCCCCTGAGTCCAAATAACTAAGTTTCGCAAAATGGAGAGACTAGCTAAAAATAGAAAAATCTCACGAAACTTAGACTGCAAATTTAAGGTTTTTAAATGGCTGAGATGTTACAGCAACTTTTTCGTCGAAATCGGCTAACCGGAAGTTCGGCTATATATCAACGACTTACACATTTTTACGATTTTCTCAAAAACAGCTTTATAGATGTTGATAAATATAGGTGTATCAATGTATAATTAAGTAATCTTTAATATCATTCAGGTCTTATCCCCATTAATGTAGCTTAACAGGGCTTAAATGACCAATATTCATAATTTCTTCCTCTAAAGTAGCTCTAATTTGGTTTATTTTAAATAATTATCTATCTCTCATTGTTAGCAGTTATACAAAATTACTAAATATAACTTTTGATAGAATTTAATAATTGAATAAAGGAGAAAAAATTAAAAAATCTAGGCCGACAATCAAAATCATTGCGTTCTACCTGATCTTCTCTTGCACGAGTCGCTTTTCGCTTTCTGATTAATAACAGGCAACGATTATTTAAAAATTAACCTCCAGAGGAATGGAGTAAGAAATGACCTCTCGCTGATAACTATGCAGCACATTTTCAGTCATAACAAGTCCTAGATATGAATGTCTTCGTCTAGAAGAAACAACATAGAACCTCAAAAGAATACAACCGAAATCACGAAGCACTAAGTAATCGTGTAATAGAAAATAAACAAACCCATGTAATCAGGTTTCAGTGTTAAAATATTGAGAAAAAAAGTACTATATAAATAAAAATAAAAGATAACATCTGTAAAAAAATATTTAAAACAAACATTAAATATAAAGTAGGAGCTTAAGTTTATTCCGAATACATGGAATCAAATAAATAAATAAAATAAAGAATTTAGTCCTTACCCTCCCCTAACCTTAAATTTGCTTCGATCCTTTTAGAAGAAAGAATTTTTACTCATTGACCAATCTTGTTCGAGGACCAATCTAATAACTGGGGTAAATGATATAAGTAAATTTGATTTTTTAAAACATTTTTTATAAATAGAAAATATTTTTTTAAGATTAATTTTAAAGATTAAAATTATTAAAAAATAAAATAAAAATTTTAAAGCATACAGTGTGAATTTGGTCAGACCTCCCTATAGTTATTTTCCAAGCGATAGAATATTATATTAACTAATAAATAAATTAGTAAAAAAATTGTAAATAACTGGATAGATAGAACCTATAATGTATAATATTTAAAAATTTTAGATGCTGAAGAGGAAGAGACAGCATCCCCGAAACGTCCGACTAAAGGAAACACTAACAAGGTCAGGCCACGGACCTGGGGTCACCAATTTCAATGAAACTTTTTTTGGCGATACTAAGTCAAAAAATATTGAACCATTGTCCGAGGGTTCTTGCCAATCCGTCCTAGGAGCCGAGAAAAAAAAAGTATTTTATAATTGTTTTATATTACTGTTTTCTTACTTTTGATATTTACATTTCATACTTTAAAAAAAAAAAAAAATCCTTAAATACCAATTTTCATATTAGTCGAATAAAAAAAAAAATGATTAAAATTTCGGCCAATAGCTGGGACCCATCGATTTTTTTTTTTTCGAAAATCACAAACATTGTGATAACTCAAGGCTCCAAACATCCATAAGAAAATTAGCATGGATTTAGGGCCCTGTAACATATACGAAATAGCACAATCTAGACGCCCGCGACTAAATTAGGCTTGGAAATAAATAAATAAAAATCTTAAGGGAGTTTTTCTTTATTTATTCCTTATAAAGTTGTAAAATCCAAAATTCATTGATGTGGTTTTGAAGGGAATGATTTAGTTTTTCATTGGTTGTAGAAACTTTTATTTAGGAAAAACCCTCAGGAATTGAAAATATTTTATAAACGGCATGAAAAAAAAAATCCTTCCATAAAATTACCTCCACAAAAAAATTATTTTTTGAAGATAAGTTGGTTGAGGTGTTCAGTAAAAAAAAAAAAAATTAAAAATAGATAAATGATATTTATTCATTTATTTTTTTACGGAACACACAAACCAATTTCTCTTCAATTATTCACTACAGTCAACCATTAATCCACTATTATACATTTTTTATTTTAAAAAAGAGTTTAAGTGGACGGTAAAAATTATTGTGAATCGTTATTCAAGATAAAAAAATACATGGCCTGCTTTACTTGAATCATCTTTGCGTTTTGGTAGTTCATTATACATATGAATTCGTTTTATACTATTAGTAATATATTTTTCTTATTTTTCATAAACAAATCGATTGATATAGAATAGCTTATAAATCGAAGCAGAGCAATGTCAGAAAAAAGTAATATAAACAAATAATAAAATGATATAATTTTTTAAAAATTTTATTTACTAGTTTTACTATTTCGAATATATTATAGGGTCCTAAATTCATTCTGATTTTCTTATGGATATTTGGAGCCTTAATTTATCACAATGTTAGTGATTTTCGAGAAAAAAAAATCGATTGCTTCAGCTATTGGCGGACATTTTTATTATTTTTCGTCTAATATGAAAATTCGAATTTAAGGTTTTTTTTAGGTGTGAAATTCAAATATCAAAAGCAAAGAAAACAGTAATATAAAACAATAATAAATAACTTTTTTTTCTCGGTTTCTAGGGCGCGTTTTGGCAAGAACCCTCGAAAATGGGTCTAATATTTTTCGACCTAATATCACCAAAAAATGTAACATTGAAATCGGTGACCTCACGTCCATAACCTCCCCCTTGTAAAACTTACGAGTATTTATTTTGTTAGACCTGTGGGCGACAAGTTAGAAAAAAAGTAATAAATAATTCATACCAGCTTACGATTGTCAATTACTAAATTCCATGTGTCGGGAGCAATTCTATCGTGGCCTCGCTGATAGCTGATAATCTTGTGGAGAGAATAATGGCATTCCAATTGAGACAGTTGGTTCACAGCGAACGCATAGCGTCGAGATAACCCAGAAAGGCAATCTAAGACAGAGGGGAAGTAGGCAAGGATGACGAAGTACAACTTGAGCGGACTTGAGACTTGGCAGGAAGGCGACTTGAAATCGTGCTCAGAATACACGAGACAGGAAAACCGCCCAAAACTATTTCTGACACATACTCGTAGGAGAGATAAGTATCAAATTAATGAAACAATGTCATGTTAGTTAAAAAAAAAAACCTTGCTCAGAAATGCTTGTTAAAAGTAATGATTTACTAGTTGTATTTTTTATCTAATAAAGTTGAAAATTTCAATGAATGTATTTTTTTTAAAAGTAGTAACTATTTGAAACTGAAAAGTCAAGAAATATAAGGCAAAAATCAGACAGTGAGGAACATAAGCCGATCCAGGGTTTTTATAGGGAGGGTGCTTCAGCCCGAAATTTTGTTTTTATATATACAACAGTAATCACTTAGTAAGAAAAAGAAAGACAGTAACAACCTATATGAAACGGTATTCAAGTAAGTTCTATTAGAAATGTAATTACAGGGGCAATAATACTTTTAGAGTTAATTTTTTTCATATGGCATGGTTATATTTGGTTGTTGTATATGTGTTATAATTTATAAAATATTGTTATTATTATTTTAACTTAATTTATTTAATGATTTTCCGGCTTATTAATTCAGCTGTTTCCATTACTGATCCAATTTTCTTATTTACCTCCCTAAGCCCATCTTCTTCTAGGCTTTCTTAACTCTTTCCTCCAAGATTTTATAGATCTTCCCTGGGTCTCTTTTTTTTTTTTTGTCTGATATATGGCTCTTGTAACGCGTACCCCAGACATTGAAACATACCTTAGCCGGTGTTCGTCAACGACCTCCTTCTCTTGATCTAATTTTAAGGTTAGTTCTTATCTTGGTGTTTTCAATTGTGCTTTGCCATCAAATTTTCTTAATTAGCGCATCTCTGTGGCCTGTACTTGTCTTTTGTGCGCTTGGAGACTTTCCTTTTTTCCTCTCGAAACCTGTTTTTTTCCTGATGTCAAAGCACCTTTCTGCTTAATTTATTCTTACCTTAACGTTTTAATCCATCTACCCCCACCAATATAAGGGAGGTTCTAGATACTGGTGGATCTATGGGGGAGGAGGGGAACTTTCGGGCTGAAGCTCCCTAAAATGGATTTTTTTTCCATTGATACATATTGGTTACTGTGATTGATCTAAGATTTCATGTCTATGATTTTTTGCATAGTTTGAGAAAACGGTAACTTTTTTTGAATTAGGTTTAAGTGTACTTTTGTGGTCATATATTCATGTTTATATATCGGGTGGTCATTCTTATATACGATGTATCGCATTTTTTGTAGGAGATATCATAAATTAAATTTATATTATTTGGATAGGTGTTGCGTCCTTTGTCTTAATCAGTAAGTTTCGTATATGGTTTCTGGGTTTGAGGATTAATTAATTATTTATTTATCATAATTGATGTGTTATAATTATAGAGCTGAATATCGTATACGGATACCGAACGCTATTCTGCAAATAAAGTTGTTAAAAATATAATAGGCTGTCAATGTTAAAAAAAGTACTGATCTTACAAGAACATATAAAACAGTCTAAAATTCCCTAATAAAGTCATCTATAACAAAATAAAAAAATTCAATATTCGAAATAAAGACAATTGTTCCCGTCATAGGTACCGCCCCATTAACGAAAAACGTCATGTCCAGCCATGAATTTGTGGCTATTTCTGAGTTGAACTTTACCTACTTAAGCCATAATTAGAACATGCTAAGCATAAATAATTTTATAAAAACATCCATTGTCATCATATCTAATATAATTGAAAGGTTCAAAAACGGGTTTCGAACTCGTCAGAAGCTATCATGCTCATGCTCTCAGTGTCCCGGACGTCCTGGGACTTATCTGACCATCTGAGCGGTAATCTTGCGCAGCGGCTGATATCCGGCAACAGTAACAGCTCTCGCCTTATTAAAAGGGTTGCGCAACCTCAATGGGACATCGTGGAATAAGCATACCAAACATTCGTTTCCCTTATCTATCCTTGCCAAGAAACCGCGGTATATTTTGACATAGATATGCATGGTGAAATTAATAAATTAAAAATGAACAAAATTATAAAATAAAAAATGTTTCATACATATATTAGCATTTAGGTTTTTGCAATGTTATTTGGTTGACAACAGATGTTCCCAATCAGATTAGCACTTATGCTGATTGTACCAGCTATCAACCTGTTACTTTGTGTTCTACAGTATCCTTTAACATTTATCCATGTTGATACCTTAAAATTTGATACCTAGGATTCCACCTGAACAAACGTCTAACTCGGAATCCACATACCAGACTGAAACGACAAGAAATCACTCGAAGTTTTCGATTGCTTCAAACAATTTTGAATACTTCAGATATATAGCAGCTTTATTTATGGAGATGTACTCCTGAGTTTAAGAGTATGAGTGCAGTTTGTTTGAGGGGACGTAGCTCCTTTCTTTTGCTAGTTGACCGGCTATTTCATTTCCATTTAGGACGCAGTATTCTGGTATCTATTGGAGTACTACTCAAAAAAGTACAAAAGTACTGGAGATGAAGTATTTAAACTTCTCTTGCTAGGTTCTGGATTGTACATTTCCATTTGGGTAAGAGGGATAGTAGTACCGTTGCCGAATCTGATAGAAATACAATATCGGAGTTTACAATTTGAGCAGAGAAGAGCACGTTTTACTCTTTAGACTCAGAACAAGGCCACAAAAGGATGAGAGCACACTTCAATGAGAACTATTTTTTTATTTATGATATTTACAACTGTATTAGTATAAATACATCAAGTAAATGTGTACAGAGGAATATAACCACATGATAACGCTTGTTGAGAAACTATCCATTGGTAATACTCTAATAATATGTCTACATAACGAGATCACGAGGCCATCTTCTTTTCAGACGCTTCGGAGTGTTATCAGGAATCAAATAGGAAGCAAGGTTAGAAGCGGATTCGGATGGTTTTGAAGTTTATTATGGAAGGATAGGTATCTGGATTGGGTCAAATCGGAAACATATGGAATATTAAGGGTGAGAAATTTAAAATTGAAGAAAGTCTTTTCTATAGCTGTGGAACAGGGTCATATTCATTTGTTCTTACTTACTTGATGTATTTTTATTACAGTTGTAAAGATCATGAAAAAAGGGATCACGACAGGGATTTCAGTCTTATTTTCGTTTGTATTAGTATGTACAGGTATGGCAAAATGCTTAACATCTTATTCAGAATGTTCAATATGTTGTTTGTTAATGCTTTTTCCAACGAGAGTACTACAGCTGCTGCTGAAAATAAGGTGAGGTAACATTGCGATGGGTGATTTCCAGATCGTTGGATTGGCGAAGGTGTCCAATTATTTGGTCTCCAAGATCTCCAGACCTCACTGCATTGGATTATTATTAGTGGGGCTGGTTAAAAGATGAAGTATACAAAGTAATAAACACCCATGATGCACTAATTCAACGTATTAAAAATGATGCTGTCGTCATTACGGTAAGATATGAAACAATCAGGATAGTCCGTGGTACAGCCCTCTTTTTACCAAATTATTAACATCAGCCTGAAACTTCGTAAATAGTTTCGTCTCATCGTAACCTATAAATATTTTATTTTCGAAAATTCTCAGAATTGAGTTGTTTTCAATCTGAAGATCGGCAAACTCTGCCTATTTAATCAGGTACAAAATAACTGATGAATACCCATTTGCTTCTCACTTGAATAATAAGATATGTTTTCAAAAAAAAAAAAAAAAAAGTGGCCTACCAAAATATTGGAGCGTTTGGTCTGTACTGGGTGTCCTGTAAGTAGAGGGAAATATTTAAAAGGTTGCTAGTAGACATCAAGATCTACAAATAATTTCATATCAACGATTGCCAAATTTCAAGCAGATAAGTAGGAAATTTATGATTTGTGTTTTTTGTTGAATAGGAAGCACTAACTACAAATATTTTGATTAAAGTAATTAAACATTGCTCCATAGTAAACTAGACAAAATTTATTTCAAACGAAAGTAGAGTTTGTCATTTTTAAAATCATTTAAAGAGGTCTAATGAGCGGACAAACTCAGCAAAGTTCTGTTTAAAAGAAGACATAAATTCTTGATTTTTTTTCACTCTTCAACTGTACCACAGTTATTATAAAAACTTCCCCATTTAATGGATTTTAAGTCCATATTAATTAAGTTGAGCTTTATAAGGAAAAATTATAAGATCCACCTCAAGTTATCGAAAGAAATGATGTGATTTTCTATCCAGTCACAAAAAAGTACCAGTCTTTTTAGCAAAAATTGCTATAATTAACTATCGCAAAGCTTTTATTTCTTGTTTTTCCGTGATACGTGGTGTAGTGTAATAAACATAATTGCCTAAAAACACATTTTATTTATTGAAATAAAAAATAACGATTTTTCAAGTAAGTGGCTATGAAAATGTGTTTTTTTTCCCAGTTTTCTGCCATAAGAAATGATCTGTATTTTTCAGTGACAAATTTAATGTTTCTTACTAAAATTTATGTTTAAAGTAAATAAAACTACTGATTGCTTTAATTATTTTAAGGAAAACGTAAATATTAGGGATAGAAACATTAAGTTTGTCACTTATAAATACGTATTAATTCGTATGACAGAAATTTGGCAGAAAATCCCAATTTCATACCACCTTAAAAAAAAAATTTGAAAAATCGTTATTTTTTAATTTTTAATTTTTATGAATGAAATGTGTTTTTAGGCAATTATGTTTATTATACGTCATTCCCATATCACTGGAAAATAAGAAATAAAAGCTTCACAATAGTTAATTGTAGCTATGTTTGCTGAAAACACGTGTACTTTTATGTGACTGGATAGAAAATCACATAATTTCTTTAGACAACTTGAGGTGAATCTCAGAATTTTCCCTCATAAAGCTCAACTTAAAACTCATTAAATAGGGAAGTTAATAATAACTGTAGTACAGTTGAAGAGTGATAAAAAAAATCATAGAGAATTTATATGACTTATTTTTTAAACGGAACTTTGCTGAGTTTTTCCGCTCAATAGATCTCTTTAAATAGTTTTAACAATGACAAACTACTTTAGTTTGTAGTAAAGTTTGTCTAGTTTACTATGGAGCAATATTTAATTACTCAAATCAAATACTTTTTAAGTTAGTTATCGCTTCCTATTCAACAAAAAATGTGACTCCCTTAAAAAAAACAAATCTTAAATTTCCTACTTTTCTGCTGAAAATTGGGCAATTATTTATATTACATTTTTTGTAGATATTCATGTCTACTAGCAACCTTTAAAATATTCCCCTCTACTTACGGGGCACTCTGTATAACCTCGTTATTTTAACTATTTTGGGGTGGAGGTCAGGCCAAACGGACCAATATTTTTGTAGGCCACCCTTTTTACGACTTTGTGATCATATTATCTTTCGATTCAAGTGGGAAGCAAATGGGTATCCATCAGTTTTTAGTACCTAATTAAATAGGCAAAGTTTGCCGATCTCAAGATTGAAAATACTCAAATTCTGAGAATTTTCGAAAATAAAATATTTATAGGTTATGATGAAATGAAGCTATTTACGAAGTTTCAGGGTAATGTTATTAATTTGATAAAAAGAGGGCTGTACCATGGACTATCCTGATTGATTAATATCTTTCTTTAATGACGACAGCATCATTTTTAATACGTTGAATTAGTGCATCATGGATGTTTACTATTACTTCGTATACTTCATCTTTTAACCAGCCCCACTAATAATAATCCAATGCAGAGAGGTCTGGAGTTCTTGGAGACCAAATAATTGGAACACCTTCACCAATCCAACGATCAGGAAACCATCCATTGCAATGTTGCCTCACCTTATTCTCAGCAGCAGCTGTATAACTCCCGTTGGAAAAACCATTAACAAACAACATATTTGCACATTTTCTGAATACGATGTCAAGTATTTTGCCATACTTATACATACTAATACAAACGAAAATAAGATTGAAATCACTGTCATGATCACTTTTTTTTCTGTTTTTATTTTTTTTCATGATCTTTACAACTGTAATAAAAATTAAAAAAAGTTTCAGGCGAATATTAATCATTTGATAAATAGGAGTCGTTGCACTGACAATGAGGGCAACGACGAATCCGAAAATATTTAGAAGTCAATGGTGGAATTTTCGAACAGTTATTAAAACAAGACTTCGATAGCCTAAATGCTATTACTTTTATTTGTAATTAGCTAATAAAAATTTGAAGAAATGGAAATAGGATATACGAGTTTTTAAAAATTATTTTATTGTGTTCAGCCGACTCCTGGAGTTTGTGCCGTTCCTCCTGACTCAATCTGTATAATTTGATTTATTTAAAATTCAAGATGGGGGGGGGAGGTGTTAGAGGAAGGCGGAATAAGAACACGAGGTTAAGCATTTGGATTTTTTTTTCTGACAAAAGTGAATGGATTCAACAATTGATTTTTTTTTAAGTTCTTCATATATCTGATCAAATGCTGGTCGTTTTTAATTATAAAAGTAGAACATTAATATGACCCCCCATACATCATGGTGAAGGCATCGATTTTTTAGTTTCACATAAAATTAATTTAGCAAATTCTTCATTTTTTTTTAATGAGAAAATAAAAATGTTATTTACTATAATCTAGTTTACTAATATCTTATTTCCACTAATTACGAAGAAAACCGGATTCGGGATGTTTTTCGCATTAACTTTTTTCTATTTTATATATATTCTTGTATTCGATTATTTTGATATTTTATAAGAGAGAACTACAATAATATTGAACAGCTGTTCAATTGTGTTGATTTGTTAAATAATAAATCAATGAATAATTATGTATAAGTTAAGCGTCGTCGGACGTAAGAAATAAAAAAAAAGAAGGAAAAGGGAAAAGATGTAACATACACGACTTCTGAAATAACACTGCTTTATTCGTTCCATAAGCCTCCTTATATACACTTAGCCTGTTTATTTACATTACCAGATAGTATTAAGGCTGATACCGCCAGTCTCCGGTCTTTATCTCCCCCCCACCAGTTTACGAACAGGATTTTCGGAAACTTAAATATTGCTAGATCGGAGCCCACGGTGACCAGCCTTAACACTTTACAATTGGTTTTACAGTATATCCTTAAAAGAAAATAAAATAGTTCCACTCAACTGGAAAAATAGTAAATAAAGAAGAAATAATTAAAAACACTGAAACTAAACACAGCACTTTAGAACTCCTACCACTTGAGAACTCCTACCAACAACAAAAAAAAACACAATTTCCTCTATACATGAAATAATACAACAAAAAAAAAAATCTTTTACAACTTGTTTTGTTTTGACAGCCACAAAAAAAACATATTTCTCTGTTTTATATACAGCGGTGAGGGTACTACGAATCCGTAGGTCTATGTCCCGACTCTACCATTGGGAGCTTTAATTGTTCGATATGAACGGTTCTCCTCTTTCTGGGCTCATTCACGCTCTCAATAGTTACCAGGTTATGCTCCCTAATAACAACCACTCTGAATGGACCCTCGTACCGTAGCAATTGTTTCCCTCTGTTGGTTCCCAATTTCCGGTAAACTATTGTTCCTATTTTTAGTTCCCCCATTTGGTCGCGAACCTGTACATTCTGCCTTTCCACCCGCTTCTGCTTTTCCCGCTTGATTCTCGCCGTTATCTTTCCCCATGTTTTCTCTACCTCTACCCTATTGCTGAGAATTTGATCCACTAACGGTTCGGTAAGCGTAGTTTCCCCATAATCCCGCCTTGGCCTGCGCATCCCGAATAGAACTTCCATGGGTGAAAACCCCGTTACGGAGTGGATCGAGTGGTTATAGGCTGTTACCGCTTTCCTCATTGCCACATCCGGCTCCAACCCTTTTTCACCCTGATATACACGGACGTGGTCGCTCAACGTACTGTGCAGCCGTTCAATACCGCCTCTACCTTTAGGATGTCCTGGGGTGTTATAATGCCACGCAATTTCCAATCGCTTCACCTCCTCCCTAATCGCGGCATTGTCGAACTCCCTACCACCGTCCGAAGTAATCCTCTCGGGGACCCCATAGAACTGCACCCAGGTTTGTAAGGCTTCCGCAACTGCATTGGCTGACTTCTCCATCACTTGGTGTGCCATCGCCACCTTGCTGAATATGTCGATTACCGTGACCCACTTAAACCCTTTCCAGGTAAACGTGTCAATCTGAAGGTCCTGTAGCGGCATATTCCCTGTAGGTGTCTCCTGCTGAACTCCTCTGGGGGGGTGTCGATCGTATTTTGTGCGCATGCATATCTCGCATTTCCCAATGACTTCCTGGATGGACCTCTTCATGCCCCACCAGAAATACTTCCGACGCAATGCCTGCAGCGTCTCATTAACGCCTCGGTGATTGGTTTTCCCCTGGTGATATGCTACTGTGATTGCTTGCTGCTGCTCTTCGTCCTGTACCGTCTCCACAGCATACTTGCACCGGATGAATGTCCTGTCCACGCCTATTCGCTCGGACCTCCACATTCGCTTGATCTTATCCCATACCGTATTGTTTCCTACGTATAGGTAGTGCGTTTTACCCGCTTCCGAGGCATCCCTCAGTGCCGTACAGATTTGTTCTTCGCTGACCCCGGGCTGCGACCAAATGACGCGGATCCTACTTCTCCCGTACCTTCTGAAATCGATCTTCATGATTCCGGTTGTTCGTGTCTTCCAAATCACCTGACGGTGTTTGTCGTTCACGATCTCCTCTATTTCTTCCATCTCCGCTGCCCTTTCTTCCGCTGAGCTCTCCTCTTCTGGGGAATCTCCCCTGTCCTCAATCCCAGCGGTGTCATTTGCCCCTTCGCCATCGGGAGTCCATTCCCTCAAGAATTGGCGCACGTCCTGCGATGGTCCTCCCCTGTCCTCTTCAATCGCGTTGATCATGATGGCCCTCGAGAGCCAGTCTGCCACCACGTTTTCCTTTCCCGGCTTATACACCACCTCTATGTTGTATTGGCTTAGGATCTCCTTCCATCTTGTGACCCTAGCTGAGGTTTCCTTGAGTTTTCCTACCCACTGGAGGGGTTTGTGGTCGGTATGGACTCGAAATTTTCTCCCGAATACGTATGGCCTGAAATGGTCGATAGCCCATACTATCGCGAGTAGCTCCCTCTCCAAAGCGCTGTACCTTGATTCCGCACCCGTAAGCCGACGGCTCGCGTATGCTATCGGTCGTTCACCCTCACTCCCCCCCTGGGACAAAACGGCCCCTAGCGCGTATTCACTCGCATCAGTGGTTATATTAAAAAGCTTCTCGAAATCCGGAAACGCTAACACCGGCTCCGTCAGCAACCTATTCATACATTTTCGAATGTTATTCTCCATCTCTGGTGTCACCACAATCTTCGCGCCTTTCTTCAACAAATTGTTGATGGGTACCAAATACTCTGCCATCTCGGGTACGAATCTCCGGTAATAATTCAGCGTCCCGAGAAGCCTACGAATCCCCTTGACGTCCCGTGGTACCGCCATCCGCGTGATTGCCTCCACCTTTGCCGCATCCGGTCTGACCCCCTCGCTAGAGATAGTGTGGCCTAAAAAATTGATCCGCGTTTGTCCCAGCAGAGACTTCTCGCTTGACAATTTCAGCCCGAATTGCCGGAGCCTTTCGAATACTGCCCTCAGATGTCCCACGTGCTCGGTTTCCGTTCTGCTAAAAATCAGCAGGTCATCCATGTATACCTGGCATACCGAGTCATCGATGCCCCTCAAAAATTCGTCCATCAGACGCTGAAATGTTATGGGCGCATTCTTCAGACCAAACGGCATCCTGGTGAATTCATAATGCCCCCTTTCAAATGTGAACGCTGTTTTGTGTTGGTCTTCCGGGTGCATCCGTATTTGGTGGTATCCCGCCTTGAGGTCCAGCGTGCTAAAGACCACGGCCCCACTCAACCTATCGAGTATATCCTCGAATCTCGGGATCGGGTACTTCTCGTCTACCGTGTTATCGTTCAATTTACGATAGTCTACTACCACCCTGTATTTTTCCTTATTATCCCCCGGCGCTGCCTTCTTTTTCACCGCCCACAGAGGACTATTGAATGGTGAGGTGCTATCAACTATGATTCCCTGTTCTTTTAGACTATCTAGCTCCTCCCGAATATGCTGTCTCAACGCCTGCGGGTATCTTCTCTCTTTCACGTAAGTTACCCTCTCCTGTTTCAGTGGGATTTCGTGCACCGTCCTCCCTGTTACTCCTAATACCTCACCTTCCCTGAAGAAGATATCCCTAAACTCCTCTTGTAGCAACTTCCTCCAGTCCTCCACTCTGTCCACCGCTCCTATCCGCACCCTTCTTTCTCTCGCGACCCCTATACATCCGAACTTCCTCTTTCCTAACCTAACGCTCCAGACTCCTCTACGATTTCTAATGCTCGCCCCTACCTGACCTAACAAATCGCACCCTACTATGACTTGGTATTCCCGAGTCATGTTCTCCACCACATGCACCGTTAGCTCACCCTCTTTCCCTGTCCACCGATCAAGCCCAATTGTCGCCTCACCCTCTACACTACAGGGACCACCCAGAGTGATCAGCTGGCAGTCACATTTCTGTATCCGGAGTACCCTCTCGCTCCCGCACCCTTTTCCTAACGCCCTTCGAGTCATAATAGTGCTCGAGCTACCCGTGTCCACAAGACACCTTACTCCCCCGTCTACTTCGATAATTGGCAACCAGCATGGCTTACCTCGGATGTTGTTGCATATTGCTGTGCGGTCGCCTCTCTGCCGACACACTCCTCAGATGTCGTCCCGCTTCCTCCTCTCTGCCGCCGCTCGTCGCTGCTCACTCCGTGGCTGCGCCTACCTCCTTCACCTCCGCTGCTGCCTGGTTCGTCCGTCTCCGTTCCCGACGCTCCTGACTCCTCGGTTGCCTCCTCCGAAGATCCGTCCCGCTGATGTACCCTGGCTCGTCTTTTCATCCTCTGCACATTCACCTCCATGGGTTCGTCCTGAGGTCTCTCCCTCCTGTGAAATATGTATGGGCACTGCCTTGCTATGTGCCCTTCCGTCCCGCACTCGAAGCATCTGGTGCGTGGACATTGCGCTACTAAATGTCCCGGCTTCCCACACCCGTGACATTTTCTCTCTTCCCTCCGGGGCCCATTCCTCGGCCTCGACGACTGTCCCGATCTTCTTTCCCTCGTCGGGGCTTTTTCTCCGCTCGGCTGCCTTGTGTCCCTCTTCTTCCAACCTGTCGGGGCTGTCCATGGTCGTCTATCCGTCACTCGGGTCCAACCTGGTTCTTCCACATCCATCCGTGTCTCCTCCTCTCTGGCACTTAGGTCGATCATCTCCTGGGCGCATTCGAGGAACGATCGCTCTCTGGGCAGTCCGTCCCTCTTCCCCGTTTCTTTAGCCAGCTGGACTTTCAATATTGTCGACAGAAACTCCATCCTGGCTTCGACCTCTCCCACGCTCATTGTTTCCCGCATCTTCTCGGTTATGCGATTGTACTTCGCCACGAGTACTCCCGCATATTGCCCCCTTGACTGTCGTTGGGCCCGCCGCTCCCTAAACATTTGGAATATGTCCTCTTCCGGTGTCCACCTACCTCCTCCAAAAGCCTTCTTCAGCCGCTCCTTAATCACCGGCCACGGAGTCTCCTCGTCCGCTTGGATCTGGTTCAGGACGTTCCTCCTTACTCGGCACACAAGAGCTGCTTTTAGTTCTTCCGCGTCCCCTAGGTTCACCAGGTCCTCCGCCACCTTCACCTCGATTCTTGACATAAGACGATCTCCGCCTTTCAAGAAATGGTTGAGCTCGCCTACCTCGCCTCCGAATCGTTCTAGGTCCGCAATGGCCCTCCGTAAGTCCTGCGTGGTTGTTGCTCTTATCTTCATCCATTCCAAGGCATTGGCGTGTGCTTCTGCCAACGTGTCCCTTGGTAATGGAGGGATCTCCTGGATCTGAGGGATCTGTGCTACCTGAGGGACTTGAGGTATCTGAGGTACCTGAGGCGCGATCTGGGGTACCTGATTGATCTGTGGAATATCCTGAGGTTGAGGAATTTCCGGTACGCTTAGTACTCCCGGTCTAATCAATCCTTCTGTCGGCATTTCACCTTTTCCTTAAACACCAAAAAAAAAAAATATCTACTTAAAAAAAAATTACTTCCCTGACGTTGTCCCGGGTTTCGGCACCAGTTAAGCGTCGTCGGACGTAAGAAATAAAAAAAAAGAAGGAAAAGGGAAAAGATGTAACATACACGACTTCTGAAATAACACTGCTTTATTCGTTCCATAAGCCTCCTTATATACACTTAGCCTGTTTATTTACATTACCAGATAGTATTAAGGCTGATACCGCCAGTCTCCGGTCTTTATCTTATATATATATATATATATATATATATATTCTTAATAAAAAAAAATTATTTGTAAGAAATTTAGTTAATTATCCTTCTTGTTGAAGTTGAAAAAAAATATATAAAAATGAATTCGCCACATATATCAAAAGTAAGTTGTAATTTTGGGCAGTTGCAGGAATGTCGCTCAGTGAAGCATGGTTTTTTCTTAAATTGACAGAAATTTGTCACATCAGAACTTATGTACTTAAGAACTAATATAAATTTATAAATATTACAAAGCTTGATAAAACGATGCCATCCAGGGGTAAAGTAACAGTCAATACTAAATATTAAATTTTTAAATCTTATTCTGAACTTTCGTACCCAAAAAATTCGTGTTGCTATGGTATATATAAAAGTTTGGTAATTTAAATTTACGACTTCTGGAAAAGAACGGTAAATGTAAGTGCATGTTACGAAGTTTTAATATGTAAGTGCATTGTGTATAACTGATAGATCTTTTCATCCAAGCTGTGACTTGGATAATTCTGGAAAATATCACTACATAAAAAAAATAGATTTTTTTTTTTATTAAAATATGATTTTAAACGGTAGTAATGTACTTACCAAACATTTTCCTCTGAGGCAATACGATTTCTTGCCGCAGGGAGTGCCGTCGGCGGCCGTACTACTCAGTTCGGCGAAGAACCTTTGGCCCAGAGGCCTACAGTATAGGCTGCATTCTCGGCCAACTGGAAACAAATAGTTATGAAATAGTTAGACATATATTTCTCAACATCCTGCCTTGATATTAAAGTAGGGAATGCGGAAAAGTTGGATTATCTTATCAATTAATAAATAGATACCTATATATAATAAACCTATATATATCCACACATTTATATATTGAATTGCCGGTAATTATTGCAAGTTTATGGTTTAATAATAAAGTAAACGTCTTACTTGGAATACGTGTGCAACACTGAAACGGCAAGAAACGTTTTCGGCTCCTCCGATACTTACTAGACAAACCCCCAAAGCTTTCAATTAATCACAAAAGGCTGGTTTACATGACTATAATGAAGCTTATTTGGACATTAGCAGTTGAATTTTAGGGCTCAACCAAACCAACGAATTCCTATCGTATCCAATCCTTACAATTCGAAATCCTTCGTTAAATCCTCAATGCTTTACATTTTGTCAAAACAAAATCGTTCATAAAGCTCTTCATGTTCCCTACCTCACTAATTTAGAACGATCCAGATACCCATATTTTCATGATAAAATTCAGAGTCATGCGAGCCACTCTTTTCCAGGCTTGCTTCCTCTTTGATTCCGGATAATCTTCGTAGGCCTCTGAAAAGAAGACGGCTCGGAATCCTCTTTTTAAAACCATATAGGAAGTATTGCCATTGGGTAGAATCCCGACAAGTCTGTTGATGTCGTTATTCTTGATTGTTTACATTTAAGAGTTATATTTATTTAATGGATTCGTAAATTTCTTTAAATAAAAAAAGAGATAGGCTATAATTTTATAAATCAAGATACGCTCCATTACTCTCAATACATTAGAAACCGCCCGACGTTTTCGATTACTGCAGCACTTACTAGAAAACACTCTAAACTTCCAACTATTTACAAAACACTCATATAATATATTACAATAATAAGGCCGATTTGGACTTACGGGATCGAGCTTTGGGGCTCTACTAAACCATCAAATTCCTCTCGTATCCTTGCAATCCAAAATCCTCCGTAAAATACTCAATGCTCCCTACTTTGTCACAAATAAAATCATCCATCACGACCTTAAAGTACCATATGTTTCCAATTTAGCTCGACCCAGATAACTATCCTTTATATAATAAACTCCTGAACCATCCGAACCTTCGTGTTTCCAACCTTGCTTCCTCTTCTATTCCTAATAAACCTCCAAGGCGTATGAAAAGAAGATGGCTTCGGGACCTTCTAATATAGAAATATAATTGGAGTACCATCAATGGGTAGTTTCTCTTCATGTTGTACATGTTATATTTCTTGTTTCATATTTACTTGTTGTATTTATCATTTATCATTTATCAGCTGTAAATTTCAATAATAAATTTAATCCAGGCGTTTGATAGAGTCTGGCATCCGGGACTGATGTACAAACTCCGTGAATTCCTACCACCTACATACTTCCTCATTATACGTTCCTACCTTACTGACAGATACTTCAAAGTCAATCATAACAATGCTTATTCATCTCTTTTTACTCAGTCTGCCGGTGTTCCTCAAGGTAGTATCCTAGGTCCTATCCTTTACACAGTTTATACAGCTGACATCCCAACCCAATCCAACACTGTCATCACCACCTATGCCGATGACACGTGTATCCTATCAGTTAATAACGATCCTTTAATTGCATCCCAAACTCTTCAATCACATATCACAAGCCTTGAAGAATGGTGTAAAAATTGGAGAATAAAAATAAATTCCAACAAATCCCATCAAATCACTTTTACCCTCCGTCGTAAACCTATGACCTCTTGTCCTACAGTATCCTTCAATAATACTCCACTTATTCCTGTTGAGCAAATCCGCTACTTATTACTCCACCTTGACAAACGACTCACTTGGAACCCCCATACCAGACTGAAACGACTAGAAACCGCCCGACGTTTTCGACTACTGCAGCACTTACTAGACAAACGATCTAAGCTTTCAATCAATTATAAACGACTCGTATATATGACAATAATAAGACCTATTTGGACTTACGGAATTGAGCTTTGGGGCTCCACTAAACCATCGAATTCCTCTCGTATCCAATCCTTACAATCCAAAATCCTTCGTAAAATCCTCAACGCTCCTTACTTTGTCACAAATAAAATCATCCATAAAGACCTTAATGTTCCATATGTTTCCGATCTGGCCCAATCCAGATACATTTCCTTCCATAACAAACTGCAGAATCATCCGAATCCTCTCGTTTCAAACCTTGCTTCCTCCTCGATTCCTGATAACCCTCCGAGGCGTCTGAAAAGAAGATGGCCTCGGGATCTTCTTATATAGAACTTTAATTTGAGTTCTACCAATGGGTAGTTTCTCTTCATGTTGTACATGCCATGTTACAAATTTCTCATTTACTTATTGTATTCTCTATGTAATACAGTTGTAAATTCCATTGAAATAATAAAAAAAAAAAAAAAAAAAAAATTTATCCAATAAAAAAAATCGAAATAAAATACATTTTACTATTATCGCATCTTGAAAACAAAATACAAATACTTTTTAAAAAAAATTAAATAGAAAATACAGTTACAAACAATCTATTTTATATTTTAATTATTAAAATGCAAAGAACCTTTTTTTTTTTTTTTTTTTAAGAACATATATCATTTAAAATACTGCTCAGGTCTGTACAAGATATTCAGGGTGTCTCAGTTCTTGATGGTCATCTCCAGCCGAATTCTGGAGGATGATTCTACTCAAAATTTCTCCAAAAAAGTTCATTTGATGCAAGTGCCGATTTCGAATAGGAATGAAGTTAGTTAGGACCAATTTCGCTTTTTTCTTAAGGTTTTTATTGAATAAGAAGGATTGTTTGAAAAATATTCAAGATATTTAAATTCTAAGTAAATAAAAGTAAACCAAATTGTATAAAGTAATTGCTATATACATACATAAACAAAATTGCTAAATGTTATCACTGTTATCTTAAAAATATTGCGTCGATTTTACGATGTTGTAATTAGAATTTAATTATCTTGATCAGTTCTTGAGCATTTCCTTCTTATTCAATAAAAACCGTGACCTGCTTAAAAAAACACAAAATTGGTCTCAGAACCTTTGCCGTTAGGAACCGGCCAATGTATCAAATGAAAACTTTTTGTTGGATATTTTGTCAAGAATCATCCTCCATAGTTTGGTGACTCTTTACAAATATAAATTAATATACGTGTACGAGACGTGGGATTTAATATAATATACTCGTATATAATACGTGTAATAGCTCAATGGGTGAGCACTGACTTCCAGAGCTGAATCTCCCAGGTTCGTATCCGACTGATGCCATGACTGATGGCTCATGGCAGAAAATTTATTTATTCTGTTTCATCGGCCGTGGGTCGAACCTGGGGCCGGGAGACCCACCCTCTTGGGGCAAACTCAGCCTCTATAATGTGAGAACTTTTAATTAAAAAATTAATTAAGGTGAAAACCTGGCGGCTGAGCGTGGTATTGGCCCGTCACCTCCCTGCACAACAGTTGCTCTTGTAACAGTACTTGCTCACATTGTACTCAACCCAAGACCCTTTTTGAGTTGTTAGTGGCACAGATTTTATACATAATACGTATAAAAGAGGATTCTTTCGAGAAGTGTCGTTTATATGCACACAAATTTAGGTAGGAAGATCAAAGTATATTTGTTATTATCATAATACTAAAAATATTGAATGATTACGAACCTGCTTCCATGCGATTTACTAATTGTTTTTCACTATAAAATTTACAAACGTCTTCTCCATTTTAATAAATAATATTTATAAAAAAAACAACGTTGAAGATGATTTAAAATCGTTTAGAGAAAATAATTAAGTTAAAATAGATCGTTTTAATTAATTGACATTAACAAGCATTACATACGTGTTTTGGAGCAATTAAATTTTTCGTGATAAACTGCTTTAATAAACCTTCACTTAATTAATATGTATTTGAAGATTATTAAACAAGAAAATTGTTTTTTAAAGTGGGGTATCTGTAGCATAGTTAGATGATGATAAAATGAAAAAAGCAATAATTTATAATTTAAGAAAAAACCAGAACCCACCCCTAAACATCTCCACACCACTACCCATCTCCCCCCGCTCCTTAGCTTAGTTTAGCCGCTCAAAAGTCCTCTTTAAATGATCTTAACAATGACAAACTCTATTTTTATTTTAAGTAAATTTTATCTTGTTTACACTGAAGCAATTTTTAATTATTTAAATTAAATATTTTTTTTAATTATCACTTCTTATTCAACAAAAAACATGACTGACTTAAAACAAACTTAAAACTTTAATTTCCTACTTTCCTGCTGAAAATTGGCCCATTGTTTGTATGAACTTTTTTGTAGATCTTGATGTCTACTATCAACCTTCTAAATATTTACCCCTACTTACGAGACAACCTGTATAACCTCGTTATTTTGACTATTTTGGGGTGAAGGTCACGCAAAAGTGACCAATATTTTTGTAGGCTTTTTTTTCGACTTTGTGATCATATTATCTTTCGATTCAAGTGTGAAACGAATGGGTGTTCATCAGTTGTAGTACCTAATTAAATAGACAAAGTTTGCCGATCTTTTATCACTCCTATACAAATTTCCTTCTACTTACTGGACACTCTGTATATCAGAATTGGCTTTGTCCATAGCAATGCATAATCTCTATTTGAAATTTCTCAAACATTTTCGGGCTTCCAGTAATAAAGAAAGAAAAAAGCTCTGTTTGCGCTTGTTATACGTTGTTTTATTTCTGACAGTACAGTACAGTACAGTGGCACAGTACATTTCTGACAGTACAGTGGGGCCGGTTGCTGATCTAGGAGGAGAAAACAACTTTCAGAATATAAGAAATGTAATATATCATCCTTTTTATAGATAGTTAGTGACCTAAAAAGTGTCTTTAACAAATTTCAAAGTTCGTTTAAACTCTCAAAGTAGAGTACGGAAGTGGAACGTTTAGACAAGCAGGTCTTCATTCCCACCAGTTGACGAATAGTTGCAGCGTTACTTTATTTATAGATTAAATCAATGTCTGTGTGCGTTATTGCTTAAGACTGCTTTTGATGATTCAGTTAATAATCTTTCTTTTTAACTAGATTAATTTAGGTTCAACTCGTTTGATTTTTGTCACATTTACATTTTAAAAATGGCTTTGATCAATTCTTAGAAATACATAAATAACGCTTATATAGACTTTGAAATATCCTTCCCGGTATCCCGCCCATATATATATATTTTTCATTTTTTAGCATTTTTTATATTATTTCAAAAAATAATTATCAAATTTTGCGCGGCTTTGCGCTAAGCACAGTTCTTTAATTATTGCAGAAAACGTAAACTAAAGTATTGGGATACATTTTTTTTTAATCTTATGAAAAATTTATGAACTATATAATAGCATTTATACCGGTTTCAAAGACAATGAATTCCTATTTACATAAAAAATAAATGATCTTTGGAAAAATGCTCAGAAAATGATTAATGTTTTTTTTTTTTTTTTTAAGAAAAAAATGTGTCATAGCTGAAGCATATTTTCTAGCCCTGATAATAATTGATAACAACCAGCTGGCTTCTCGATGTTTCGAGGGAACTGAGAGGCCGAATAATGTTTTCCGTTTGCTTTGAAAAAAATTTTTTTTTCCTTTTTTTTTATTAGTACAAAATTAATACATTCTGCCACATCGGACGACATTAATATTAGGGCGACATCAAACATTCACACAATATATACATATAAATGATAACTAAAGTATAGATAATAAAGAAAAAGAGTTGTAGAAAATAAAATAAGAAGATTAACATACATATGTAAAAAAATAAAATAATAGATAGAAACTAAATGACATTAAAATAGATAAAACACACTCAAACCTATATATAATATTTATATTAGCCCAGGGGACTCTGAGTCATTCTTTGTCCCCCAAATGTGGAAGCCAAGGCAGGATTCCAGGTGATCCCAATGCTTCTCTCCCAGCCGCATCACTGGCATTGGAAGCCAGTGGAGGCTGATGGAGGGCACTAGAGCAACAAACGCTCAGGAGTGGAGAATCTGGCCATTGCCAGTACTCCAATATATACATATTTACAAAATGTCACGAGGCCACTGCCTTTTAACCTCCGGGGAAGATTTTAGGGATGGCTGGAGCTAGACAGGGATTGTGCTACATCATTTGGATGATGAGAGAGGTTCTGGTGAAATTAGTACTCAATATATATATATATAAAATTACCAAACAGAGATAAAGTGATACTTTTGTGAATGGTGGTGCAAAAAATTGCCGGAATAGTATGTGTTCAAGACTTTCTGAGAGCCTTTCTATGTCCCTAAAATATCTCAGAAAATCTAATTATCTAGAGACATATACCTAGAGACCTTTAGGGTTTCGGTATCCATGAAATACAGAGAAAAAAAACCTTGTTTGCACTAGTTATATGCTTTTCGGAAATGATTATCGAATTTTAATAAACCCAATATTAAAAAACTCACATTCTGAAAACCGTGTGATTAATTAACAATATTTGTTGATAATGTATTGGAAGTTTAAAATATCTTAAAACGTATAAATAGTTTTTTTTTTTTTTAATTAGTTCTTAGAGGAAAGTAGGTTTACGTGTATCAAGAGGTTTTGAATCATTTTATAAAACTTTTTCTTCCCATATATTTTGCATATTTTTTATTTGTTGTGCGTGTATATATCATGTTATTCTTTGAGTCGGAAGAGACATCAATTATCTTTAACCTGTGGGTAACACAACATAAGTTTTTCTTGTGAGGACACGCACACGAGGCAAAACTATACGATTCAGCAAAGTTCTTACGCCGAGCTAAGAGTAAACAACGTAAAGCTCTCTGACACAAGTTTTCTTGCAAGCCTAAGATTCAGTAGTTTAGAGAATGGAAAACGAGTTTGTTGGAGTAAAAATAATTTTAGTAATCACTGGACGTTGTCGAAATGTTGAACAATCAACAATGAGATGAAACTATTTTAAGCGTTTCGTAATACTATAATAATCATTCAAGCGAGGCAATAAAGATATGTTATTTCCCCTATATAAAAAATTAAAAAGATTAGACCTTACAAAAAATTAGATATAGTATTGTTTCATTTTATCATGATATACGACTCGAGAGAAACCATAAGGGTGTACTCATTCAATAACATTAGTTGGATCTAGTCAATAACATTTTTACCAGTTGTAAATGTTGATAACATTTAGCTATTGGACAGTATAAAACTAGCCGTCAAAATATTAATAACAATTCGTAATAATAAAACACTTCTATAAAAAGAAAATAATACGTACAATAAAAAAACTATAGAAGCAATATAAGATATATATAAATCAAAACTATATATAAAACTGAGGTTATGAAAAAAAAAAAATTGTAAAAAGAAGAGCACAATAAAAAAGTGGTTAAACTCAACCAATTTTGATAAAATAAGGTTGTAAGGCTGCTTGGAATAACGGTATCTGCTTTAGTTAGGAGAAACAGAGTAAATAAAAAAAAATAAAAAAAAAATAAAAAAATTGTATGTTTCGGACTGATATATCGGCCTTACTATTTTGATTTATCGATATTCATAAAGTTTAGCCTGGAATATTATTTGTACTGCGAATAATTGCGTCAAGTGATCAACATAAACATAAAATTGAGTAAAGACCGATATATCGGCCTTGCGACCTTATTTTATCGAGATTAGTAGATTTTGACTTGTGTTTCTTTTTTTTGTGAACATCTTTCAAATTTTCTGGACATCTCCTTGAACCGATATATTGGCTTCTTTCACTTTGAATATTATTTTAATTTCTAATAAATACATCAATCATTCCTCCAGGGATTAACATCAACATACATTATAGCAAAGACCGATGTATCGGCCTTATGACCTAATTTTTTTGAGATTGATAAAATTAAAAAAAAAATATTTAATTTTTTTGTTCTGGCCCTTCCCTTTCCCTAATTTCGGCAAATACCAATATTCCAAAGACCGATATATCGACATCACAACCATGTTTTATCGAGAATTATTTAAAATATTATTTTTATTATTAATCAAACTCTACCTATCTTGTTAAAATAAGATCTTAAGGCCGATAAATCAGTATTTGGAATATAGCTGTCTGCTCAAATGGGGGGAAGGGAAGGACAAAAAAAAATAGCAAAACTCTTCCAATCTCGATAAAAATAAATCATCAGGCCGATATATAGGTTTTTGGAATATCGGTGGTATCTTCTCAAATACATGTTTATGTCGATTTGGTGACTGATTGACACATTTATTATCAATATAAATAATATTGATAAAATAAGGTCGCGAGGCCGATATATTGGTCTTTGGAATGTCTGTATTTGTCCAAATTAGGGGAAGGAGAGGGTAAAAAAAAATTAAATTGGTCCAACTCTACCAATTTCATTAGAATAAGGTCATAAGGCCGATATATTGGTCTATAGGATATCCGTATCTGCTGAAAATCTGAGGTGAGGATGAGAAAAAAAAAATAGTCAGTCAAATCATACCAATCTTAATAAAATAAGACCATAAGGCCGATATATCGGTCTTAGATCAAATTTATGTTTATGTGGATCCCTTGACGAATGATTGACACATTTGAGAGCAATAAAATTAATATTTATTGTGAAAGAGTTTAATATATCGGTTTAAAAGAATGACTAGAAAATTGAGTAGTGATGCTAAAAAAATATTAGATAAATAAAAAAGATACAAATACAAACTCTACTAATCTTGATACAATAAGGTCGTGAGGTCGATATATTGGACTTTGGAATATTAATATTTGTCCAAATTAGGAGAAGAGGAAGGTCGGAATAAAAATATTGAATAAAAATTTGTCCAGCTCTATCAATCTCATTAAAATGAGGTCAATAGGACGGTATTTCGGTCTTTAGGGTATCCGTCTCTGCTGAAAATCTGAGGAGATGGAGAAAAAAAAAGCAAATATACCGGCGTTTCATATCGGCCGATACCGATAATCGGCCAAAAGGCTGATATAGCCGATACGCCGATATTAACATCGGTATCGGTCGATCTATACTCAAGACATAACATATATATGTGCCTGCTGCTGAAAAAAGTTTGGGAATCCGTGGTTTAATGTTTCACGATTGAGACGAATTCGAAACTCCTATACGGTATAAATAGCTATTGCATAGTCCTTGATTAGATCTTAATCTACAATATACTTTAATAATTTAATTTCCACTCGTGGAAGGAAAAGCAGGACTCTAGGAGATCCCAGCGCCTCTTATTCAGCCGCATTACTGGTATTAAAGACCTGTTGAGGCTGAGCAGAGGCGCTATAACCAGACATACATGGCTTGAGTGGAGAATCTGGCCATCGCCATAACTCCAATATATTCTTACAACAGGTCTGTGTGCCACTGCCGCTTCAACCTTCGAGGAGGATTGTAGGGATGGGTAGAGTTAGATAGGGATTGTGCAAGTGGAATTTTATAAAGTAAGGATTATAAATATATAATAGATTATAAAAATAATTCATATGTAAATGTGATTATGTTGTGACGTTTGTTTTAAAAAAATGTTTTTTCCCTTGAAATTGGTGTTCAGGGTTTAACTTTGGATAAAACTTTTAAGAGTAAAACTTTGGGTGTAAAGAGAAAAATAAAGTACGATTAATGATCAAATGTTATTATTACAGCTAGAACTGAAGTCCTTACAATACTAATATATTATTATTATTAATAATAACAATGTTACTGCTAAAATTTAATAACTATGTTGGTAACATAGTAATCGAAATTTTAATAACATTTCTCAAATGACGGGAGAGAACAGTAAACATCGAAATGTTAGTTAAAAAATGTAAACGGTTAGCGAGTAACAAAGTTATTCGTAACATTAAGGTTTATACCTTAATTGAGTTTCTTAACGGGAAAAGAAATTCTTTTCATATAGACATGAGAAACGGAACTCGACCAACTAACCCATGAGGGACAAGAATGCTACGGCAACGTTTAAGGACAATGGAGCAAGAAAAAGGCTGGAATCTTGTCCAGGTAGTAATTTGGAGATGGGCAATTTGATCCAGAACATGGAGAGGGCTCAATCAGGTCATATGGTCTCCGTAATAGTCTTGTCAGTCCTACCACCCACCGCATTTTAAGGCACAAGAAAAAAATAAACCGAACATTACATGGATCACTGATAAACGTTGAGTTCTCCAAGGTATTGAGCATGGATGTATGTCTAACATGTATACAGTATATTTAAGGCGACCAGACGTCCGGCTTTCGGCTGGATACTCCCGAGTTTTTACAATATATCCCGGCGCGCAATGGTTGAAAGGCGGAAAAAATTAACTTTTTTTAAAGGTATTTCAAAAATTATTTTCTTTTCGTCAATCCAAAATATATTAGCTGCTTAAGTCATTTCACTAATTATATCAGTAAAATATTGATTTTTAACGTTTCACGAGCATTCTGAATCCGACCATGGAATAATATTTGAATTACAACGAAAATTGTTCGACATTATTATTATTATTAATTTCACTCACATTTTGTATGTTTCTTACGATTTCTTTATATAATCATGAACAGCTATTCCAAACGATACACTGAGTGAAAAAAGAAATTACTTGTTCGTATTTTCAAGTCCACAATTTCATTTTGAAAAAGTACTAAAATAAATAGAAAAAAAAAACATTTTGTTGGTCCAGAAGTTTTTACCGCAGCCGACCGCAGGTATAACACCTATTTGTTTATTAAGACTAGAATCCTTAAAAAGTATTAAACCAGATTCCAGCTGTGTCCACCTGAGTCTTCAATTTAATTGTAATTTATTGTTGTAAATTAAAAAAAACTTTTTTTGTGAACGAGCAGTTATTTGAAATAAACAAGAATATAATTTTAAGCATATTGATATGTGTTATATAAATGAATGCATCTTTTCGTTATATTTTAAATTAGTCATTGAGCCTTAAAAAATATCAATTAAATGTTTAAAAAAAAGAATCGGTCACGTTTTATTTATTTAAATTGAAAACCAAAACTCTATTGTATTTTTTTTCTGTGACACACAAATTACTATATCTTTATATTTTATTTAAAATCTTTTCCTTAGATATAACTTATGTTAAAAAATATATAAATAAAATATAAAGAATGTTCCTTCAGATTCTACTTATTTCGATAAAAATTAGGAGCTCCATCGTATTCTTATCATGTTGTATATAAGTTAGTAAATATTTAACTAATCCGAATTTGAAAAATTATTAGTTTTTAAAAAATAATTGAATGAAATAAGTTTTTGGTATTTGGTAGTACGGAATAAAATAACAAAGTGAAATCTCTCAACCTTCCATCTCCTCGAAACATCATGCCATTGTTTTTATTTGTTTTATAAAATTGATAAACAATTTATTTTTTGTTTTAAGAACCTCATAAATTGACTAAATACTTAAACTGTAATAACATTTTAAACCACAATACTACCTCGCTTATCCGTCCTAGTCAGAATCGAGACATGACCGGTTGAAATAAAATTAAAAATTACAATTAAAAGTTTCTATATAAATTGTTTTGTACCGTGTATGTGAATTATGCATTCAATGAAAAAAGGGAATGATAAACTGACGTATTATTTTATAATGATATATTTTTAAAAAAAATTATATTGCGGTGCATGAATCTTGAAAATGGCTACAGAAGGCGAAAAGTTGAATAAGAAATAATAAATGTGAAACCGTTTATTATTGGTGACCTTTGGCCTAATGCTTTTTATAAAAACATAATTTTTTAAATATTTTTTCATAATATATGGTTTTATTTAGTGGCTGTATGTTTTGCGATTTAAAAAAAAAGAAAATATGGACCAGTAAAAAACAAAAAAAAAAAATCAGTTTTCAATTTGGGGGGTGGGAGGTGAGAGGGCTAAAGCCTCCTCCCCGTAAATCCGCCCGTGATTGATAATTACTCTTTGGACTTGGAATCAAACAATGCACACATTTCGTGTAAATTAAAATTTGGTACATATTCAAATATCATATAAAGATTTATAACTATTTGTATAATACTACGTGGTGCAGACTCCTTTTTATCAAATTATTAAGATCCGCCTGAAACTTCGTGGGTTGCTTCATCTCACCGTAACCTAAAACTATTTGATTGACGAAAAATCTTGGAATTGGGGCGTTTTCAGTCTGGAGATTGGCAAACTTTGTCTATTTAATAAGATACTAAAAACTCGTAAATACCCATTTGGTTTCCACTTGGATCGTAAGATAATTTGATCACAAAACCGAGGAAAAAGGTGTCATACAAAAATATTGGGCCGTTTGGCGTGACCTACAACCCCAACATTTCAAAATAACGAGGTTATATATGCCAAATGACCCAATATTTTTATTGCCCACCTTTTCTCCACCTCGATTTTTTTTATCAAATTATCTTACGATTCAAGAGAAAAGCAAACGAGTATTTACTATGAATATTTTTAAACGGAACTTTGCTGAGTTTGTCCGCTCAATAGACCTCTTTAAATGGTTTTAATAATGACAAACTCTTCTTTCGTTGGAATAAAGTTTGTCTAGTTTAGTATGGAGTAATGTTTAATTACTTAAATCAAATATTTTTTTTAGTTAGTTATCGCTTCCTATTCAACAAAAAACTTGACTTCCTTAAAAAAACACGTATCTTAAATTTCCTACTTTTCTAATGGAAATTGGGCTATTTTTTAAATGAAATTTTATGTAGATCTTGATGTCTATTAGCAAACTTTAAAATATTTCTCTCTAGTTACGGGACACCCTGTATAACTTCGTTATTTTAACTATTTCGGAATGGAGATCACGCCAAACAGACTAATATTATCATTATGATCATATTATCTTTCGATTCAAGTGGGAAGCTAATGGGTATTTATCAGTTTTTAGTACCTAATTAAATAGACAAAGTTTTGCTGATTAAAACGCCCCTATTCCGAAATATTTTGTAAACAAAATAGTTGTAGGTTACGATGAGATGAAGCTATCTACGAAGTTTCAGGCAGATTTTAATAATTTGACAAAAATTATTAAAGATAAAATTATTTTAAAAGTTATTAGTGCCACGGACTATAAATAGTTTTGTGAATGTTTGAAGGCAACTGCTCCTTTCTGGAAGTCCAGAAGTGCCTTAGCAACTAGGTCGGTTTTATGGCCTAATAGAGATCAGAAGAAAACATGGAAAAATTTATGGAAAACATAACCTTCTACGTATTATCACTTAAATTTGAATATTTTCCATTAGTAACCCCATTTCACTTATCTGTCCTCTTTTATACGACTCAGTAATTTACAATATTCAATTACCATTTTATCAAGGCTCGAGTTTTTATTCACTTTATTACAGAGAAAAAGGGTCGACTTTTATCCTTCCTCCCAAAAGGAAGAGATAACATTAACGACGAAGACCTGAAGAACTATAGGATCTAATGGGAATTGAAGCATCAGGTGCTGAGTGGATTGATACATCTGATGGGGTAATTAATTGCTCCGTTCTGAATTCTCAAATACTTCAGATTAATGATCCGAGGTGTGTTTTCTCTGAATGAACCCTTCATGCTTGGTAGTTTAAACGATGATCTATTACAATGTAAATGGTGAAATCGAAGTTGAAATATTATACAAAACATACATTTTTTTTGTAATTGGGGAGAATGTGGCAATCGTGATATTAGCAAAAACTATAAGGAATTGCCGATAGGTTTAATAGGAAGAAATTGTGATCGTATTTATGAGTATAGCTAACGCATCGCGCGAAATAAACGCCTTCATTACTATTTAACAGAAAAGTAACTATTTTTATTCTATCTAAAAATAATTGTTATATATGTAGATATAGAGTAATGAATGTTTTTACTCGATATATCTTAAACATTAGTTGTTAATTAGCAGTGATTAACGTAAGTAGATAATTTTGTATTTTCATGGCAACTGTTTTATTGTGAAGTACGGGTGGGTAAGGTTGTGAAATATCTAATGCGTGAATTATGCCAACCAGACCCACCGTAATTGTTCTTAACAAAATACAGACGGATGTGGATATTTTTTAAATGGGCATTTTAAATTATACAGATATGCTCAGAATGTCTGAACATAGAAATGTCTATGAAAATTAAAATTACAAAGTGCTCTCGATCAATCTCCGCTGGCTTTAGTACCAGTTATGCGGTTGAGAGTTCTCCTGCAGTTCCCCCCCCCCCCCTGATTGTAAATAGTGTATATAGGTATGCATGTTTTTTTTTGCTTAGTTTTAATTTTCTTACTTTTAGGTTATTTTATTTTATTTATTGTATATACTTTTTGATTATTATTTATTGTTATTTTGCTTCTATTTATTTTATATTTTTTGTACATAAGGTTATCCTACCTCACTATAACTGATGTCCAAGAGACAGATCGTTGTAATACTCAATAAATAAATTTAAAAAAATTTCTAAATAAATAAAATTTGTTGGATGAAAGATAAAAAAACATTTCATCTGTTATTAGAACATAGTAGTGTCGCAAACATCTAAAAATTACAAAAACGTAGGTAAATATTTTATTTTAAATTAGAATATTTATTTGAGTAGGGGGGACTGATTACGTTTATGACAATTTTCATTTAATTCTCGTCAATTTTGTTAGTTTTAGTAAAACGATTAGATAGGAAAAAGGTGTTTTTTTTTTTTTAGTAAATTGTACACTTGACTAGCTATAAATTCTAAAATTTTGTCCGTGAGTACAATGGTAATAGTGTTGCCAAAAATCTGTCTTGGTCTTGCACTTTGCAAGACCAAGACCAAGGCCGATTATCTAAAAATCACAGTAATATCTCTATAGTAGTAAGCTAATAAGTAACTGCAAGACTGTTGCGAGACTCTTGCGCAAGACCAAGACCATGACCAAGACTGAGTTTGCAAGACCAAGACTCGTCTCGGTCTCGTATTTGGGCAACACTAAATGGTAATATCATTAGACCAAATTAGGTTTAATAGAATCGGCAGTGCCAGGTTAAAAAAAAATATATAGTATAAAATCACTTTTATTGTATTATATACATAACATTTTTAGAACAATTTAATCGCTTACTAATAAAGCATAAATATTTGTGTAAGAATCAACTTCGGTCTCCTATAACTATAACGATTGTGCTTAGATGTTACGGATTGTGATATTTCTCAATAAAAAAATAAAAAATAAAAATAGAATTATTGTACCTCTATAGACCTTGTGTAGTTGACCGACATTGATTTTCGCAAGGGGCAAAATGATAGAAAGGTTAATGCAGTGATCTCAACAATAATTAGTAAAAGTAATATTCTTCATTTCAAGTTTTATTATATAACCTAAAAAAAAAAAATCTAGAAGTTAAATGTTGTATTTTGTAATTACAATATGAAAACCTAAATTTATTAACCATATCAAAGTAAATGTAAAATGTTTGTTTGTAAAATAATCAATTAATCTATTCGATTTGTTTATAATAATAGGTGCGTTATTGTTCTTTACACTGATGGATGAGTGTCTACAATGCTAGAAATGTAGTAACGTAAGCAATTATTTTCTAATGAACTCATCCCGTAGATATTAACGGGCAAATTACTTAATTGTTTCATTATAGGTTGTAGATTGCCATTTGCGGCGGCCGCATCACAGGCGGGTCCCTACACGTGTATACCTTCACGTGTTCGTACCAATCAAAAAGTTTTAATATAGTTTTAGTTAAATGCAGGATTAATTACTTAAGTTTAAGTCGATAGGGGAGAACTGGGTTACTGAGGTAATTTGTCACGCGTGAGATATCTCAAAGAAAAAAAAGGATATAAGTCTATATATTATAACTTAATTCATATAAGTCCTGTGATTCTTGTAATAATAATTATAATCTAAACTAAGTTATAAGTTCCTAATTATAAAGACTAATTAGCTACATCAGCTGTTAATTGCAAAGTGAAATAATGATTTAACCTGGAACTACGACTTAGAGCGAAGTAATTATAAGTGATAACTATTATATGTTAAAACACCAAAGAAATATTATATATTTTCTTTCATGATTTTGTTTAAATTATCAGACTTATTTGATTGAATACTCTTAAAGTATTGTTGAATTATTAAAGAAAGTTAGTCGACTGTTCTACATATGAGTGATAAATATTCAGGACGCAGTCTTTTAAAAAAAAAATTGTTGTTCTTTATGCCAACGTTTCAACCCAAAAATTTGGGTCATCTTCAGGGCTGAAAATTTTAAAATACAATCAGAGATATAATATTATACGACCGACAATGGTAAATAATAAACTATAGTGATGAGTTGGTACATGAATCTTAACTATTATTACAATACACAATATTAAAAATGAAATATATAAAAAGTTATTACAAACTAAAAATAATATATATATAATCTATTTATAATATTACAAATTTTTATAAATAGATTATATATATATTATTTTTAGTTTGTATAACTTTTAACATATTTCAATTTTAATATTGTGTATTGTAGTAATAGTAGTTCATATACCATCAATCACTATAGTTTATTATTTACCATTATCGGCCGTATAATATTATATCTCTGATTGTATTTTAAAATTTTCAGCCCTGAAGATGACCCACATGTTTGGGTTGAAACGTTGACACAAATAAAAAATTAAAAAAATGTTTTTAAAAGACTGGGTCCTGAATGTTTATCACCCATTAAAGTATTGTTGATTAGTCTTTAAATTAATGAGTATATATTGAAATCTTTATGTTTTTAATCATCTATATTCCTGATAGAGCCAGTACCAATTTACTACAGCTTGGGGCAACTTTTTTTTTTTTTTTTTTCCACATTACAGTAACACTGTAATGGGTGCATATATTTCTACGCGTACTATCTTGCGACATAACGCGTATTGAAATAAATATTTAGTGTAAGTAACATAGTATTGCTATATTAAAATTCTTTAAATAATTAGAGGATAAAATAAATAAATGTATATAAGCAATTATAGTAATATAAGAAAAATAATTAAATATAATATACAAACAATTGTGATAAATTTGAGATTAGATAGTGATAAGTAGAATATTTACTACAGAAATGTGATATGGCAGAATAAGAACAAAGGATAAAGATTTAGGATAAAAATTAAGGGTTTGAAGATATATATTTAAAATTTACTGGATTTGTATATTTATTGTTTATATTTACTGGATATATTTACAAAGGATAGTACGATTTTAGTAAAACAATAGATGTAGGAAATGTTATTGAGGGATGATTAAGCAACCGTTTGATTATTAAGTACAGAGAAATCAATTCGTTCCACAAATGCATTAAATTCTGAGAAATATTTTTCAATCAGATCATTATTGGTGTAAGTTATTACTTTTTGTTTTCTTGAATAATAAATTTCATATAAAAACATCCGTCAAAAGTCTTTCAGATCTATAAAGAAGAATCTGTGTACAAATTATAAGATAGATTTACATAGATTAAATTTTGTTAATTGCTCATTTTTTTAAAACGTGTTTGTTGAAAAAGTTAACAATCTGTCTCAAAGGACATTTATAATAGTGTCCAGAGATCACATTCACACACTCTATGTACATGTTCATTTTCTAAATAACATTTGAGGTTGTTTAAAAATCGGAACTTTCAGTCACGCTCTCCCCTTAAAAAGAAATAACTATGATTTATGATCGTCGACTCTCTTAATTATTTAAGGGGGAGGCAATTTTCATAAACCCCTTCTTCTTAACGGAAAGCAGAAAACCATTGAAACTAATGCTATGAGAACATCAATGTAATTTTTTATGTAAAAGTTAAGGTTTTATGGGCGCACTTTGATCGTAGGCCACGCGTCCTATTGGTAGACATTCCAATTTCGGTTATTAACATTCCTGACTTATTCATAAGTTTATTAAAAAATTCCTGACGTTTCCGAAAATGTCGATTCCCGACCTAGTTGCACACTCTCAATAATAAATAAATATATATGCACGTATTAGTTTTGAAAATAACAAAGAAATCAATAAAACCGAGGAAATGAACTGCTTTTTTTACATTATTAATTTCGAAAGTATAATTACGGTATCATTCAATCTTAAAAAAATATTTTTTCAATACCTTTGTAGTAAAACTCTTAGTGGCCATTAAATCTAAAATAATGATATAGATATATATACTTCATTAATATTATTTATAGTAAAATTTCCAGTTTTTTTTTCTTCCATAAATAGGGGTAATACAATTAAATGATCGATGTAATCGATAAGGTTGAATTGCTTTCTAATAATAGAGACAAACCCAGATGCGGCTATTAAATTCAGCGACTAAATAAAATCAAGATTGGTGAGGCAGGCAATTTTCTAAGTTAAAAGCCTAGAAATTAAGTTTCAATTTAGGATTAAACTGATTCAGATCGGTCTTCGATAAATTAAAACTTTTTAAGCCCTGATTTTGGCATTTATATCTTTTGATTAAAAGTAACCAACTTATCATTCCATTATTTTATTAAGTAACCTGATGGTTATTTTATTTATATTTTTTACCCAAAACGTTTCTTATATTAAGTGTATTATTTCCCTGTTGAGCAAATCCGCTACCTAGGACTCCACCTGGACAAACGACTAACTTAGAATCCTCATACCAGACTGAAACGACAAGAAACCGCTCGACGTTTCCGATTACTTCATCACAAATGCTCTAAAACTTCTATTAATTACAAAATACTCGTCCACATAACTATAATAAGACCTATATGGACATACGGAGTTAAGCTTTGGGGCTCCACTAAACCATCGAATTTCTATTATGCCCAATCCTTACAATCCTTAATGTTCCATATGTCGCTGATTTAACCAGAGCCTATCTATTCGAATCCACTTGTTTCCAGCCCTGCTTCTTCCTCGATTCCTGACAATCCTACTAGGTGTCTGAAAAGAAGATGGCCTCATTATCTTCTTACCTAGAATTATTTAGGGAGTGCTACCACCGGGTAGAATTTCTTCAAGTCTGTTCATGTCATTATTTCTAATTTGTAAATATACAAGTGGTTTTTGTATGCAGTTGTAAATTTCATTAAATGAACAAACAAAACTAAGAAGGGTCAAAGAATTGATATTTTCATAAATTAATTTAAAGAGCAAAATAACATCCTTATGTGCTAAAAAATCAAAATTTATACTGATATTGATATTTAAAAAATATATATAATATTGATGAAAATATCGACTACCGACATTTCAAGCCCGATACTTCGATGGTATCGATAATTATAGTATTTTTTTTAAAACTTTTATTATGATATTTACAACTGTATTAGTATGAATACATCAAGTAAATGTGTACATAGGAATATTATCACATGAAACACGTTTGTTGAGAAACTTCCCATTGGTAGCACTCTAATAATTTGTCTACATGAGGAGATCACGAGGCCATCTTCTTTTCAGACGCCTCGGAGGGTTATCAGGAATCGAAGAGGAAGCAAGGTTAGAAACAAGAGGATTCGGATATTTATGATGTTTATTATGGAAGGATAGGTATCTGGATTTGGCCAAATAGGAAACATATGGAACATTGAGGTCTTTATGGATTATTTTATTTGTGACAAAGTAAGGAGCATTGAGGATTTTACGAAAGATTTTGGATTGTAAAGATTGGATACGAGAGGAATTTGATGGTTTAGTGGAGCCCCAAAGCTCAACTCCATAAGTCCAAATAGGTCTTATTATAGTCATGTATATGAGTCGTTTGTAATTCATTGGAAGTTTAGAGCGTTTGTCCAGTAAGTGTTGGAGTAAGCGGAAACGTCGAGCAGTTTCTTGTCGTTTCAGTCTTGTATGAGGATTCCAAGTGAGACGTTTGTCCAGCTAGGTATCGGATTTGTTCAACAGGGATAAGTGAGGTGTTATTAAAGGATACTATAGGACAGCAAGTCATTGGTTTATGACGAAGGGTAAAGGTGATTTAATGGGATTTATTGGAATTTATTTTAATCCTCCAGTTTTGACACCATTCTTCAAGGTTTGTGATGTGCGATTGCAGAGTTTGGGATGAAATTGTTGGATCATTATAAACTGACAGGATACATATGTCATCAGCATACGTAGTGATGACAGTGTTAGGATGGTTTGGGATATCAGCTGTATAAACTGTGTAAAGGATAGAACCAAGGATACTACCTTGAGGAACTCCGGCAGATTGAGAAAAGTGGGATGAATGGGTATTATTGTGATTTACTTTGAAGTGTCTATCAGTAGGATAGGAACTGATGATAAGAAAATATGTAGGGGGAAGGAATGTATGGAGTTTGTAAAGCAATCCCGGATGCCAGACTCGATCAAACGCCTGTTCAACGTCGAGAAAAAACTCCAGTGCAATACATTCCGCGCTCCAATGCAGAGGAGACAACATCTACCACACGATGACATTGCTGGATAGCGGAATGGGATGTGCGGAATCCAAATTGGTGATCAGGGATTATGTGGTTAGAATCTAGGATGGGATACAGGCGTTTTAAGATGAGCTTCTCCAGGATTTTGCCCATGATGGGTAAAAGAGAGATAGGACGGTAAGAGGATGGATATTCTGGTGGCTTTTATAATTATAGTCTGAAATTATTACCGTTAAAAAGATATATATTGGGAATTCGATATCCCATCCCAAATGTAGACCATATTTTCAGCTACTTATCTGTTCAACCAAAAACCAAAAGATCTATTAAACAAACCTAACTGCAAGGGAACTAAACAAAAAAAAAAATCTTTAACGGAATAATATCATAATTTTTACTTACCACTTAACCCTATATTTTTACTAGTCACAACTTACCTTATTGCATTTTTTTTTATATTTTGCAATAATTGTTATACATCGCTACATTTTAATTATTTTTTTATAACTAATTGTTCTATATCCATATTTTAGAATTAGTGATTTTCAAAAAAGGTGGTAATATGAATAAAGTTAAACTTCTCTTCTATAATAAATTTAAAATTGATATAATTAAACATTATAATTATTTAGTAGTTTTTTCATCATCGGGTTTATTTTCTGAGGTAGCAGACAATTTCGTCGAAAATCACAGTTGGCTTCATATAGAGTTCGGGAAATCTTTTTGATGTCAAGATCAGATTCTCTCGATACCAAATTTAAATTGTTAAATTCCATGGTGAATTCCGTTCTTTCTCAGCGGAGATATGGGCTCCATACTGTCACAAAATATAGCGCGTTGCATTGAGTTATTTTAAAGCAATATATCATTGGCCACGTAATATCCCTAATCATTATGTGCGTGTAGAAACGGGTCTAGATTAATTAGAAATAAGCGTTCTTAAAAGAATGATTAGCTGGTACAGAAAAGTAGACCTAATGGAATGATAACCGATTACCAAAACTTTGTTTACAAATTAAAAAAAAAAACATTCTTTTAACTATTTAATTAACTCAAAGTATAGTTGGTATTCAGTTTGACTATCAAAATATCGCACAGCCCATATTGCTGTCGTGCGTTATTAGTTATTATGGTTATGAATTTTATAATAATTGAGGATGGTGTATGTAAGATTATTTATTATTATTATTTTTTTAAAAATATTTTTTGTAAAATCATTTTAAATGAAAATAATTAAAAATTAATAACTTTATCACTCAACATCCTTAATTCTGGGCACAGTTTTATCTCGATCAAATTTATTTAGTGAGGCTTTAGTCTTTTTTCGGCATTTTTTAACATCATCGGAACAGAAGAAACAAGATCACTTATACGCAGAAAGAAGGAAATAAAAAAGAGAAAAATGATACCATACCAACCCATCCAAGTATATAAATGGCTTTATAGTTTGGATTTTACCATTTATAACGGATATTTATACCGTGCATGTCTCTTTTTGAGCTATACGGTTATTTTAGTAATATTATTGGTGGAGTAGCTGTGTACTCACTGAGGTTTGTTGGGTATGGAAGTTTTTTTTTGTATCCATTAATTTTTTTTATATATTTTTTAATTGATTTGACACAATTTTGTATTATCAAGTATGCGTGCTACCTCCCTTTTATCCCTGCTAATCAGCTGTTTACTATTGCTAATCCTCTGATGTGTTTGTATTTCAGTATGTATTTGGATGGCTTGGTTAGATGTCAATAGTATTTTTTTTTCTTATTTTATATATCTGATTTTATTGCTTCTGTCCTGATGCCCAAATTGGTGAAACGTTGGTTAACTGTTCACCTGTATGTCGGGGACTCATGGCTTTATAATTTGGATTATTCCATTTATAACGTAATCACTGTATATCTCTTTCCTAGCTATCTGCTTATATTTGTTAATTTAAATATTAAAAAAAAAGTTTCTAGAACTTTGAGACAGTATAATGAAATTTTTAGATAAGCAATACGGACAATAACTCAAATAATACTTCCTGTGTGGTCCGACATTGATACGTTATACGTTCATAAGTGGACCTCCAGATGGTAAAAAGAAAATTAGAAAATTGAAAAATCTTCAGGGGGGGGGGTGGGGGACCCATATGGGTCGCCCTCATCACTCAACCAATTTCCCTATCGAAGCTTGAATTAAACTATTGAGCTAGTAATAGGGTAATTATCCATGAGCTAGCCGGTAGCCCGACAGTCTCTACCATAAAATTTTATTAGCTATAAAGAATTATGTCCTTAACTAATAGACAGGATAACCAAAACATAATTTATCAAACATCCAGTAAACATGCTGATTTACATTATTATTAGATGACTTGTTTATAAATAAATTTAGTATTGCATAGTTGAAAATATTGAGATAAGATGGAAACCAGAGAGCGAACACACATTGTACTAAGTTGAAACTCATATTTTTTTTTCACTAAACCTTTGATATTTCTTACAAAATATTTACAATCAAACCTTGGCAAAAATATTTAAAAATACCGTATTTAAAATACAAAATAAACTGCTATAGATGAATAGGGATATTTCTATCTTATTCGTTTTAGTTAAAATACCTTTTACATTTTTATTTAATATAAAACCCTTATTTCTTCTCACAATCCTTTATTTGAATTTAACAAATTATTATATACATATAAATTTTTCTTAAACTTTAAAATTTTTAAAAGTATTACTTATTGTTAATAAATTATTAACTAAAATATAGCCAAATGAACAGTTCTTTTATTCTTCTCTCAATTTAAATCGAATAATATTCATTTTATCGATGGGAATACATCATATTGAACAAGAAATTCTAAATATTATCGTGGGAATGAGTGGCAAGTAGTGTTACCCAAAATCGGTCTTGTTCTTGCACTTTGCAAGACAAAGACCAGGGCCAATACCAAAAAATCTATTTTTAAAAAATAAAAATTAAGGAAAAATAGTTACTAATACTTGACAATTTTAGTGACTACATGTAAAGAATTGGTATAACCAATATACTTTTGCATTTAACTCATCTAACTTTTCATTCGGGCTTAGTTACGTTTCTTATATCTAAAAAATTACAGTAATAAGCTAATAAGTAATTGAAAGATAAGATAAGCTAATAAGTAACTTCAAGACTATTGCGAGACTCTTGCGCAAGACCAAGACCATGACCAAGACTGAGTTTGCAAGACCCGTCTAGACTCGTATCGGTATCGCGTCTTCCCTGATTATTGTCTCTTGGCCTTTAGCCAGATTCAGAGTAACCAGAAGTACCAATAGGATGATTACCTGCTATTGGATCTCAGCGTATTATGACACCAAGGGAGGAAAACAATATTGTGATTAGTGCATGAAGCAATCCTTTTCATAGTTTCCGGCAGAGCCTAAATGTAGTGTCTAATGTTCCGCCAAGTCCCTTATCAATCCCAACCATTCGTGATTGTTTGTGAGACGTTGGTCTAACAGCAACACCGCAGATTATGGTGGAGTGAGGACATAGGTGAGGATACAAATCGGAGTACTGTTGTGTTTACGTTAAGTCACGTTTTTTTTTTCGGTTGGTGCTACAGACCTTGAAAGATTTTTGTGATCTTTGTCTTCTACACCCCATCCCGATTATTGATTTAAGTACACGGGGGTAGGGTTATCAGTCCTACGCCCGGTGAGTTGCCTCCAGTAGTCTGACGGGGTTCACATACCCGGGATGGGGGAATTCGGGTAGCGTGGCTACCTTGGTGGACGGTCACTCAAATCGGGCGTTCACCCATCCGAGGGCTAACCACGCTCGGCCTTGCTTAACTTTGATAACCTATTGCAAGCTCCTTAGCCCGCACGGGTTATATATATATATGGCTTGGTTAGATGTCATAGTATTTTTTTTTCTTATTTAAATATATGATCTTATTGCTTCTGTCATGATGATGCCTATATATATATAAACATTGTATACTATGCTCATATATATATATTGTTAATACTGTACATTTGTATATTAGTTTTAAAAATTTGTCCATAATGATTGATGCTGTTTAAGTATGCTGTATTTGTAGCAACCCAATATAATTGGGCAGTGCCCTTTTATGAAAATAAAGTGATTCTCTCCTATATTTATATTTAGTATAATTATTTTACTGTTAAATTTAATTTATTTTTATTTATTGTACACACGGTGTGAATGAACTCCAGTATCGCTATTTACTAATGCCAATATTTGAGACATAGTGTAATATTACTCCATAAAGAACGGTTTATTCTAATAAAAAAACAATACATTAACCATTTTTTATTAGCTTACTTAATTATTTAAAAAAAAAAAAACGAAGATTGCATCTGAACTATTTATTACTGAAAGAACTCAGACTAAGGCGAGATGAAGATTTGATGCCAGGATTTCTTAATTGCCCGACGGGCAGTAACTCACTGAGAAAGTGGCTCCCAGCGCCAATTAACTGTCACCATGATTGATAAAACATATTTGTTATAATAAATCACTAGCCTCTAATCTGTAGATTTATGGGGGTCTCCTGTGACGGTCCAAACCTGGATGGCATCAGAGGCCTTGATGCAGTCAATAAAAAGGTCCCGATAAAAGGAGTCGTTAAAAGTTGCCTGATGGGCCGCTGGAGGAGCCTTCAATTCGTTTACAACTCCAATCTAAACCATCGCCTCAATGAAAGGTCCTTATCGGAGCAAATAATCCCTGTTGAAGAATGCCTTAACAGCATCTTGGACCAGTAACACTGTCGGCATCTCATCTCCTTCTCTTTCTATTTGATGATCCTCCGGCTCTCTTATCTTCCTCTGGACCACTTTGAAAACAGGATCGTTACTTCCTATCCGAAATTGAAATACTAAAATTCAGATAAAATTGTATTTGAGTCAATCGTAACAATCATTATTAATTCTAATTTGTTTGATGTTTAATCTCTCTCTCTCTCTCTCTCTCTCTCTCTCTCTCTCTCTCTCTCTCTCTCTCTCTCTCTCTCTCTCTCTCTCTCTCTCTCTCTCTCTCTCTCTCTCTCTCTCTCTTTCTCTCTCTCTTTCTTTCTGTCTCTCTCTCTCTCTCTCTCTCTCTCTCTATATATATATATATATATATATATATATATATATATATATTTTTTTTTTTTTTTAGCCTCACAGAACATGTAGATCTTTTACCGCCTTAACAAGCCTGCTCCATCTCTTTCCGTCTTGGGCAATTTCTTTCGACTTATCTGCACGCAGCTCTGTTGCATCTTTGTTGATTCTATCTATCCATCTGGTTTTTGGCCTCCCACGTGGTCTTTTGTCTTATATTGAGGTATTCATTGTTACGTAGAGGCTTTCAGATGGATTGCTACGAGCTACATGCCCCATCTTAACCTCCATACCTTATTTATGGGCATTCTTTCTCTCTCTCTAAAGGGGTAATTATATATAGAGGCGATAATTTATACGTTATATTAGGTCGGAATTAGGAGTTACGATGCGATATTAGATAAGTTATAATGAAGCAGTGTCTTTTAACCGATTTTTGTTAGAAGAAATGATACTTATTCTATTTTTTATTTAAACATATTTATTGAGAAATTTTACAATCTGTCACAATTAAAGTCATTTATAATAGAGTATTCTATTAAAGGACCAACTAAATGTTCCTCGTTATATTACTTAAATTTTCCTGAGAATAATTGAAGTGATTAGCGGGTTAATTTATTTTTATTGGTATGAATTTCAATAAATAATTCCTTTTTTTTTTTTTTTTTAAATAAAGATTATTTTAGATCAATATATATAATACTTGCATAATAGAAACATAAGTTAAAAGAATCATAAGGATATGAACAAACGAAGAAGGCTTACATTTTTTTCAAGACCTATAAATATTATCAGATGACTTATAATATTTATATTTATAAAAATAAAATAAATAATCGCCTATATAATATCTTTTCAGCTATAATTATTATACATAATTACTTTAAACGTCAATAAATTTAAGTAATGAACTCTTACGAAGAGCGAAGAGAGATTTCTCTACACGCCATCTAGGCTGGGGAGAGAACGACTCGAACCGCGTCTACGTGAGTGAAGCCATGACGCCCACCAATAAACACCTTTATTGGTTAGCCAGGCAGAAGAGGTTGACAGCAAAAATAAGATACGTCTGGTTCAGTGGGGGTAAAATTCGTTGCAGACAATCAGAAGGAGGTCGAGTGGTAATTATAGAAAAACCAAGTGATCTGGACGTTTTCAGCTGAACTTTGTATATAAGTTACCTTCAGCTTGCAATTAATTTACTTTCTCTCGCTAGAAATATATTTATTATATTTTTTTCATTTCCAGCTTTCTTTAATTTTTTATAAATGTAGCTTCTCTTGTTTTTTTTATTTTTGTATCAATTTTTACTCATCAGAAATATTATTATTTTAATTTTAAGCTTCTTTTATTTTTGTAATAAATTATTTAGAACTTTATTCGATTCCTTGCCAATTTTTATCAATTTATCTATACCAAGGAGAAATTTATATTTTCTTATGTTATAAATTAATTTTAACTGAATATTTATTTCGAAACACCGAAAATTTATTTGTTTCATCTCAAAGTTTATTATATGTAAGCATTGTTTTTTTATATTTATAAACTTGACATTGTGCTTAAAAAATGTTATATCCTATCCTCCATCCTTGATCATTTTTTTTTTTTTCCAAAATCGTACTTCTCAACTCTCCAGTCATGACTAATATCCTGAATTCCTTTCACATCAATGCACAATCTCTTACTGCACACTAGAATGAATTTCAGGAACATTTCCTTGATAATTTTTACCACATAATAGCAATACCCGGAACCTAGTTAAAACCTTTTATCCCTTACTCCCAGATTCCCCTACCCAATTATTCCTTCCTACTATTGTAATAGTATAGAAAAGTAAAATTGTAAATAGTTACTACTGTAAATATGTATATAAATTATTAGAGCGTTCTTCATTATTTTTACTTCATGTTTATTTTCAATTTTTTGTTTTTTATTTTTAACTGATCTAAATTAGTAAGTAACTTATAATTTTTTCTATTATTTTTTTATTTTGACTATTTAATTACTCCATATTTTTGTTTATGTATCTCTAAGGCTCCTTAGCCCATATTATTGTCTTTTTATATTATTCTAAAGGGACTCGTCCCAGAATAAATAAAGCATTATTATTATTATTATTATTATTAAATGAATATAGGAATCTAAATTCAACCCTAACGTTATTAAAATAATTTCTAAAAATGTTTTATATGTTAATTTTTTAAGTCTTACTTCTTAATGGCCAAGCTGTGGGGGTGATTCTAGACCAATAAAAATTTCCAACAAAAAAGTTAATTTGACGGATGGGTCCGATTAAGGAGTCAAAAGAATTTTTGTGTTTCCCTTAAGGTAGTCACGGTTTTTTTTTTATTAAATAAGAAGGAATTTCAAAAAAAATATTCAATATAATTAAATTCTAAGCACACCATCGTAAAGTAGATGAAATTGTATTGAGTAAACGGTGCTTAAATTTAGCAAGTTCAATGATAGGAACTTTACTCCTGCAGTCAGAGTACTCATGTAAGAGGAGCATATCTCTGTACAGCGGAGGTACTAAACATCCTAAAATTCCCTTTTATCATTATGACCTTAGTAAATTTAATCACTGTTTCTCAACAAAAATATTATCTACTTTAGGATGAAGTAATTGGAATTTGAGTATCTTAAACAGTTTTTGAGCAGTTACAGATTCAATAAAAAATCTAGTGTGTCGTCACACGACTTTCCTACCTATTTCAGAAAATATTTTATATCTTAAAATATGTCCATTAAGAAAAAAAAAATTGAAATAGATTTATTTTTCTGGAAACTGATCAAAGAAAATATTTGAGTACGATTTATTTGATAAACTAAACCAATGTAAACCGGCTTGTGGAAGATTAGTATAAAAAATTCAATACATTATGATATTGCTAATCGAAAACTCATTGCCACAGCCCAATCTCGACAGGAAACAATTTCTGTTATTAGTGAAATTTGGGTGATGAGGGTACTAGATTTTTTTACTTTCACTTTCTTTTCTCTCTCCCTTTTCTAGCACCGAAACTTTTTTGAACTTATAATGTTACTATCATATTCTTAACATATAAATGTTTTAATTCATTTATTAACTCAACTAACAATTTGTTTACATACTAACTAATAATAACATATGTTCTTTTTCAACCATATGATTTAGACAATTAAATTGCAATAGAAAATATGAACTTATTTACACTTCACTAAAATACCAAAAATATCAAATTTAGAATATGCTACATCTCCCTTTTTAAATAAAAATAAAAATGTTATCGTCTTGTGTTCATCCGTCTATTACGTAGTTGCTCAGCATGTCTTTTCAGCGTTTTTCCTTCAACGTCGACATCAGGGTGCCGTTCTAAAAGCTTTTCCTGCCAGTATTTGTCGTTGATCCCTAAAATCAATTGATCCCGTAATCGTTCATCTAAGGATTCTCCAAATTTACACTTCCCTGCAAGTGCTTTTAATTTATTGACGTAAACACTAATGGATTCACTTTCCATTCTGTGACGTCGGTTGAAAATTACTCGCTCGCTTAATGTACAATATTTTTTTATATAATACGAACGTAACGTGATTAATAAAATTTTTAAGGAAATCTCACTAACCTTATTTGGCCTGAAGTGATCAAAAAGTATTTTGAACGACTTGGGTCCTATATTGGCCAGCAAGAGATCCCTTTGACTCTCACGTGATGTGACCCCGCGAACTCGTAGTTCAATCGTAAATCGTTCTTCGTAATATTCCCAGTCTTCTTCTTCTGGATCGAACGATGGAAAATTAAATTTTTGTATTGCAACATTTTCTTTCTCTGTTAAATCTTCCGTGTCTACGATATTTACGTTTCTTTTTCGAGGCATGTATATTCTATTCTATATGTCCGCAGCGCCACTATTATATTCTTAACATATAAATCAAAATAAATGTTTTAATTCATTTATTAACTCAACTAACAACTAATAATACATACTACACATTACTAACATATGTTCTTTTTCAAACATATGATTTAGACAATTAAATTGCAATAGAAAATATGAACTTATTTACACTTCACTAAAATACCAAAAATATCAAATTTAGAATATGCAACACTTGCATAATAAATTTGATAGCTGTAACTTCTCTAATAGTTGTCCGGAATGAGCGTTTTTTTTTTGTTTTTTTTCGCTTTCCAAATTCAGGATAAAATCGGTCAACTAGTTTCCGAGATAATTTTGGCACAGACAGGCAGACCAATGGCCCGAAATGTGTTTTTTGGACTCAGGGGACTCTGAAACGTACAGATCCGTCAAAAACCGCACATCGGTAATTTGACCCGCAATGCTTTCCTTACCTAGTACAGGTAGGAAATTAAAAACGTGACAACCCCAAGACACACATAATTGGTCTTAACATCTTTTCCGTTCATAATTTTCTGTTACATCAAATGAACTTTTTTGTTGGAAATTTTGTCCCGAATCACGCCTCAGAGGTAGGCCATTAAGAACTTAATCATTTCTGTAGAGTGATATATGCCTAACTAAGTGTTAGTCTTAAATGAGAATTACAAATGCAAAACTTCATATGATAAGGAAGAATATATTAATTAACGGAGAAAGATAAAGTTTTTTTGAATACTTATTAGTTTTTATTAGAATCATTAGATATTTCTTAGTGAACTTAAAAAAAAAAGTTTTAACTAAAATTTTTTATTTTTTTTTTTTATTGAATAATAATACAATCAGCCACTGCTGGAGGGCTATAAGCATTAGGGCTAAAAGTTCTCATTCATACAATTAAATAAAATTAACATTAACATGAATACAATCTTCACAATAAAATATTGTACCAAAGATACTTTATATATATATATAGCGCCAACCGAAAAAATAAAATAAAACTATAATTATTAATAACATTATCTTCTTTTTTTTTCTTACGCCTAAGTAGCATAATAATTGGGTGTATATTTTAAAGGTCAATAAATAAAATTAATAAACTCCAAATTAACACAATAATCCAAGACAATTAAGGTATTAATGAGCTTGGCCTAAGATATAAATGACCGTAATTTGCAGGGACAATTAATACGGTTAATCTGGAAGTTTCAATTAGGATTCCTGGAAATTGACAAACAGCTGGAGGCGATTACTGATTTTGACAGCCGAGTCTAAAAGCCTCCGTTCCAGAAGAGTTGTCCGACCACTTAGCCCATTCATTCAAATTTTGTCTCTCTCGCTTGTTTTCTTCTTTCATTTTATTATTTAATTTCGCTCCTTGTGACTATAATTCTTCCGTTTATCTACGGTAGAAACCTGTTGTACACTATCTTTGGGAAATATTTCACTCAACACTTTAAAACGGATATCTGCTGCCAGGGATTCTGGCTCTGGACAAGATATGAACTAATTAAACATCTAGCATATGAGAAGTATTTCCAAAGTTAACCCTAATTATCATTGACCATTTTTCAAGAAACGCGAAGTGATTATTTTCTCATTCTAAATTTTTTTATTTTATTTTATTGAGTATTAATACAGTCTGCCATACTGAAGGGCATTAGTACTAGGGCTATAGTATTCATATATTTCTGTAAATAAAAAGATAAAGTAATATACAAGATAAGTAAAATAACAGATTAAAGCCGAATGATAATAAAACACATTCATACTTATGTACAATATTTACATTGGCTCAGGACACTCTGAATCAAGCTTTGTCAAAGCAGGACTCCAGGAGATCCCTGTACTTCTCTCCCAGCAGCGTCACTGGTATTGAAGGCCAGTGGAGACTGGTGGAGGGCACTAGAGCAACATGCGCTCAGGACTTGAGTGAAGAATCGGGCCAGTACCAGTACTCCAATATATACATATTTATAAAAGTTCGCGGGGCCACTGCCGTTTTAACCTCCGAGGAGGATTGTGGGGATGACTGGAGCTAGATTGAGACTGTGCTACAGGATTAGGATGATGAGTGAGATTCTGGTGAAATTTGGACAATTTTTTGGGATTAAGTCAAGTACAAATGGGATATTAAGGTCATTGTGTGTAGGGTTTTATTGGTTACATAAAAGAGAGCATCGACTATTGTTCGAAGAACTTTAAACTGGAAGGATTGAATGCGTTTGATGTTAGAAAGTTTTGTTGTCCCCCACACTTATTCTAAAAATATGAACAAAAAATTGTTAGTATGTACATATTGAAAAAAAAATTGAATAAATAACAAGAATTAATAAAATAGAGATGGTGGTATAGAGATGGTTGACCGTATATTCTAATTTAAGAAGACGGATGGATCCTAATAATCCATTACCTTTCCAAATTGAACTGAATGCCAATAGTCATCTACATATACTGTAACTTTCTATAATTAATATATATATATATTTTTAGGTCTGCCCCTTTCTCGCCTTTATGGCTATACGAGGTTTTCCCTGGCCAGAGGATGTGGGCGGGGATTTAAAAGACTCCCCCGGCACCGGGACGCGAACTCGTGACTATTTTTTTATCAATTGTCATATATCAGGCCGGCGGACACCCCACCCATATATTGTATATATATAATTAAATAACTAATATATCGACAGCCACACTGCAAGAATCCATAAGGACAATCTCGGAGGTTTTGAGCTTCTTAATCTTTCAATCTCAATCTTGCCTGGCTCGTATTCCGATCCAACAAAATGAAATCTACGATGTTTCATTTCTTCTCTATGGCCTTTTGTAAAAATCTGTAATTTAAAAACCAGCAAATTCTGTTGCTTAAAGTTACAGTTACAATTACAGCTACAGTGAAGGTAACAGAGATTGGGTCGTTACTGAAAAAACGTAATTTAAAGTGATCATGTTCATTAATTACAGTATCAATTATCTTAATTAATAAGCTAAAATTATTTTTTCTGATGACACCGAATTGAAGTTTGTCAGACACAGGGAATTTATTGGAAAATTTAATATGAGAAGAAAAAAGAAATCTAGTTCATAGTTGGAGGGAGAAGCCTTCCTCGGTGTTCCCTCGCCTGATTGTAAATAGTGTATTTATTTTTTATAAATAATTTATTATAAACAGTGTATGTGTTTTTTTTTATTATTGTGTTTTAATTTTCTTATTTTTAGGTTATTTTATTTTATTTATTGTATATTCTTTTTGATTATTATTTATTGTTATTTTGCTTCTATTTATTTCATTTTTTTTTTGTATATATCGTGTAAATGTTATCCAACCTCACTATAACTAATTTCCGAGAGACAGGTTGTTGTAATACTCAATCAATAAATAAAAAAAGTGTTTCATCTTTTCAAACCAACGAATCTTCGAAATAGCAAGAAGCTCAGAAACGAAGTGATCTACACATCAGCAGGTTACCTAGAACTTACCAAGTATTCCTGAATCAAACCATGTAAATATAAAGTTGAGTACGTTAAAAACAAATCTTTCATAAGCCACTCAAAATGGGGGGGATGCATTCCGCTCGAGCCTCTCCTATAATGGGAGAGTAAAAAGGGAATAACCCATGTGATCAAATAGCCGCTTTCCAGTCAAATGTTTTACAAATTTTCACTTGAAGTATCGTTTATCTACATTTTGGAAACTGACTTTGTTCTTGTCGTGCTTTGATCATCATTAAGTTGTAGGTGGTACTATAATAAATTTGATTTCTTTTTACCTAACTAATAACTGTTTTTCAAAATAGCCAAAAACTATAAGTTAGAAGTAATCACTGTAAAAGATTATTTCACAAAAATACGATCATAAAAGTTACATAGATCATTACATGTTTGCCTTAGGCCTGCAAATAAATTGAAACGAAAATAGAATGCTCATAGGACAAAAGTTACGCAATTTGTTTGTGTCCTAAAAAGATTTAGTTTCTGTTCTTACATGCTTTTGCAGTGTGGTTGTCGATATATTGTTTGTATATTAGAAGACCTATAACGTAGGTAATATACTATTATGTAATACAGTATTTTTTGACCGGGCCCCCGACTAAATTATTTTGAAAATAATATTCATTTGCTAAAATTAGCATTGATTCACTTGTTACAAAATTCTAAATTTCTCCAAATTTCTCTCTAAAATACATTAATTTTGTTTTTAATTTTAAATACTTAAATGTATCATTTTAACATAAATAAGAGATGGATAAATATGAAGAACGAAATGTTTTAATAATTAACTAAAGGAGAAGCTCAGAAATATGGAAGAAATATTTTCAACGTTGAAAACAAATAAGCAAAGAGATAAGAGTAGTAATAAGGTGTTTTAAAATATTTGGAAAACTAGTTAGGTTTTGCATCTCGAATTTTCGAAAAAAATTAATAAAACCTAACTGCACAACGAGTGTAGTGAACTAGGGTTTTGAAACTGCCACAAGGTAGTAGCGCAGTGCATGGCTACACAAAACACATTTTTGCAGACTGAACCAATATAGTATATCCACCACGGAATCACCAAAAACTAAAATTTAAGTCGCTGTCCCAAAGTTACACAGTCCCAAAGTTACCCCATCTTATAATATCCTAAATTTTTATTTTTTTATTTATTAAATAATATAACATTCTGTCACATGGACAATGGTTATATTGAGGTAATGTTACATTCACACCGTATATCTATGCAGATCATATAAAACAAAAGAAAGAAAATAACGAATAAATAATAATTAAGAATTATATAGAATAAATAAAAATAAAACAACTTAAAAATAAGTAAATTATGGTTTATTAAATTTTTAAAAATATTAGCGATCTTTCAATAGCGGTGACGTGGCTGGGAGTGATGCGCTGGGAACTCTTTGAGTCCTGATTTGCCTTTCACTAGAGAACGGCAAATATAAGTATGTATGAGTGAAAATATATTTTTTATTTTTATAAATATTTATATACTTTCTATTATTATTGTAATGTATTTTTCTATTACTATGCATTATTATTATCTATTTACTTTATAGTTGTCTTAATTTATTTTTACAATTTGTATTTGGGTCATTCAATGTCAATTCAACACAAGGTCTGAACCTCACCATCTCAGATATTTTGTATTTCATTCATTATTGGTAATCTCTTGTGCATCCTATGCTCTTTATTTATTCAAGTTACAATGCACATTTTCACTTTTACTTTTCGACCATCTCGAATGGCGTGATTCGTTCCGGATGGAATACAGGTGAGGTATCTAATCCTTGGAGTGAGGTCGGACCGATAGGGGGTGAATAATGAAGGGGCGAGCACAAAGACGACCCTGTCTCACTGTTACTACATAAAGCACTGCTACATTACAACGTGTCTAATCCAGTCATCAATTCTCTTACTTAAGCTGGTCATTCAATTAAGACGGTTTTGTTAGCGGTGCGACGTATCATATCGGTTCTTCACGGTTCGGAAATAGGACAGGGAGAATGGTACCGTGATTAAATACACAGTGATGGATGAGGAAATAAAAGAAATATGAGTAATACATTTTTGTACAGCCTATCCCTTCGATAAATTATTCACAAGACTCCGACTCCACCTATATAAAAAAAAAGTCAAAATCAGTGACTCAAAAAAATCTTATCACGATCGGACTCAACTCAAGAAACCATCCATTGAATAAAAATATTTTAACAGCAAAGGATAATAAATGTTCTAGAAATTAAAATGAATTCAAAACTGATAAAAAAAGAATGTCTATTTATGAACTACAATTTGGAAAGGCAGGTGATATTTAAAAAAAAAGTACACAAAAATATAAACAAAAATAAAAAAGTATTTCAGAACAACAAAGAAAAAGGGTGGAGAAAATCTCCAGAGAAGGTTATTATTTCTCAAACACTTCCACAGAGTGAGCACAATCAGGTTGACCGAAGTGTTATTTGACTACCTGTGGAACATGAAGACAACGACGGCATGGATTAAAAAAGTACTTAAGGTTTAGAAAGAAATCTGGGAGGTTCCGATGTTGAGCCATGAATCAAGGCTTGGAAGGGTTTCAAGTCGAATGAACAGCGAGGACTGTAAGAGCATGGACGGATGAACAGAAGCAGCGGTATAGCGGCCTAATGAAGGAATACTGGAAGAAGAAGAAACTTCATATGAAGAATAAATAAAATTACAAAGGACATTTAAGACCTATGTTGTTGAGTGTCCATAAGCAGCTTACCCTAACCTAAATAAAATAGCTTGATCCAAAGTGTTCAATTCACGATAGAGTTAAATAAAGTTTAAGTGCCTTGTTTAAAAAAAATCAATGTTTTCTAACTGTATATACATATTTTCTCTTCCTCATGATCTTGTATATGTTCTCTTCCTCAAGATCATACATATGTGTACTTATTTACTAGTATATGTATTTTTCATGCAATGTCATTTCCGTTTTAAATGATTTCCATGCTCTTAAAGTTGCTTAATTTATTAATTTCCACACTATTTCTGTTATTAATGTTTTAATTAAGATAAAATACATAAATCTTTATTTCTTTATATTTCACTTTACGTTATTTCTTTTTACTTGGTGCTCATCTATTAGAGACATTTATCTAATATTTACTCTTTTTTCCTATCTTGTTTCTCTCTTTTTATCATTATTTTTTTAGCTAAGCAGTGATTATTTTGTTTCATTCATATTCGCATGTTATATAGTTTAAATATTTTGTATATAGTTCCATTAGTTTGTTTTAATATATTTTGTTAAATGACATAAGTTAATGTAGTTTCTTGTTTAAATACTTCTGCCCAGATTCATTTCCTATGTTCTGTAACTTTCTGTTATTCTTAAGGGACTTCGTACCAGAATGAAATTAATTTTCTATGTATAATTCTATTTCTATCTAAATGATTTAACCTGAAGATAAAATCGTACCAAATTTAACCGAATTTTATGTTATTTTAAGAAAGTTATTATATTATATTTTTTCCTGGCCGCTAAGAGAGGAAACTATCATTATTCCTAGAGAAACAGTGTCTATAATAAAACGTTTTAAGATATTTTCATTTATAAATAATGATAAAAAATAGAAAAATAAGTAAACAGAGCTTTCGTCACTTCTTCAACGGAATCGAAATCCATAAAAATCACCAGAAATCTCAGAATTTGAAGAAGTACAATCATAAAGCCAGTTCTGACATACAAGGTATACACACTGGTATGTCATGTTATATATACTTATTAGCATTAACCAGCACTCTAGAAATAAATCTTGAAATATTTGAGAGAAAAATCCTCGATGAACGAAGCGATCTAGCACAGGGTATTAATGCACAGATGACCAATAAAGAACTGCTTACGGAAACCGGTCAATCAATAGCTCATGAATGAAGGGTAGGAGGTTGATATAGGTGGGGTATGATCCTCGGAGCTATTGATCAAGAAGCCTCTATACAATATGGGAAATCTCAATAGTTCTCTATTCGAGAAAACTCATTGGCAAAAGACCATTTGGGAGACCAAACACCAGATGGACAGATCGAATTAACAAAGAAGCTTCTGAGCTCTATGCAGAAAACTGGAAAGCAATAAAAAAAAAAAAAATCAGGAGGTTGAGGCAGAGAAAGATCTACGAGGTCTGTAAAGCCAATATATAAGTATAGATCTAGGAAAAGATTAGGCTGCCCAACGAATCTGTTAAAAGGATTTTAAAATCCTTTTACAAGTAAAAGAACAAGACTTGGCAAAAGCGACAGGCAGTGGGGAAAAAATGGGAATCTTTAACAGAGGGGTCGATGAAACAAACAAAAATATGAAAGAATCGGTGGCGAATTTCCGCATGACGACTGGACACGATCACCTGCAAAGGTATTTACATAGGATTGGAGTGGTGGGAAGCCCTGTGAACCCTCTTTGCCAAGAGGACGAGATGTACGACCAGCGTTTTCCCCGCTCTGTCAAATGTCCGCAGTAATTCTGACGGGATCGTCACAAATTCAAGCAATAGAATCATGGCGGAATTTATTTGGCTGCCGAATGGCCTAATAGATAACGGTAGATGCGTTAAATAAAAAAAAAAAAATACATGGATAGAATTATATTTGTGTCGCTTATTATAAATTAATTAATAAATTTACATTTAACTAGTTTTAAATATAAATATAAGTATATATTTAAACAATGGAATCATACAATTACTCTAGTATATATCGTTCTCGAGAGTAGAGAGCGTCCGAGAAGCAATTTCATTGTGCGTTAAGTGCTCTGTCAATCTGTCTTTTATGGGCGGCTCTATTACTTCGACCATTTCAGGAATAGTGTTTAATGGCCTGTAGAAATCAGGTCTCTGCTTCATAAATCGAATCAGTCGTTCCACTTTTTCTTTTCAACTCCGTTATTAAAAAGAAACGAAAAATACTTGAGGCTCAATACGTCTCCAGACAGTCGAGGTATACTGAATCGCTTAATACTATGATTGTACTAAACACATGGCATTGCTGTTTATCAGACAATGATTAAACAAATAATCAGTTGAAATGTGAAACGTGATACAAATTTCATGATTGTTTAAAAAATACATCCAACCTTTTTTATACGTGCCTTCAATTTATAATAATATGGATTTAATGTTGGTGGACTGTCTAGCCCTCAGGTCACATTAAATGATACTTATGAGGGGACATTGGTAATATATAAATGAATACAGTAACATTTTACTTATTTACATTTTATTAGTGATGGGCAAAATCTTTCTTTTTAAGGAACTAGTCTCTTTTAGTTTAGTTCACCTTATTTCACTAGCGGATCCAGGATTTAATTTTTTTTGGAGAGGGCTTCAGCCTGAAAGGTTTTTCTTCATAAAAATAACGATAATTACTTTGGAAAAAAAGAAAGAAACTAACTACTTATATGAAGTGGTGTTTAAGTAGTGATTCCTAAAGCCCTTTTAAATGTAATTACACGAACAATAATACTTTGAGAGATAATTTTTTAATATTTTTTTTTAAATAAAACGTGGTTATATTTACCTATTTGGGAGGAGGGGGCTTCAGCCCGAAAGCTCCCCCTCCGGAGATCCGCCCGTGCCTTATTGAATTAGTTCAGTGAACTAGTTCATTAGTTCACTCCGATTTAAGCAATATGTAAAGTAACACATATGGTACTAAATCTAGTACCATCGTGTTTTTTTTTTTTTTTTTTTATTTGTTTATTGAGTAATAATACATTTTGCCACACTTAAGGGCACTGAGTACTAAGGCTGAGTGAGGCACATTCAAACCATATATACAATACATAAAAAAAAAAAAAATAAAAAACAAATAACTAAAAAATATAAAAATCTATATAACAAAGGCAAAAACTACAATAAACCAAGGAAATGTAACTTAGAGTTAAAATTAAATGAAATACAGAAATTCTTAAAGAAATTAAATAAATTATAAGTAATAGAAATAAATAGAAAAACATTCATACTTAAATACAATATTTACAATTAGATAAGAGATCTCCGAGTCCAGCCCTTTCCCCCACGTGTGAAGGACAAAGCGAGACTCTAAGAGATCCCAGATCTTCTCTCTCAATCGTGTTAAAATAGATGGCGAAAATTGTAGTTCACTAAGAGAACTATTACTGTCGCTATCTAGTGTAATACAGATAGTACTAAATATGTGAGATCCCCTGCTCCAATTTTAATATATTTTCAATAATAACAATCTGCACACTTGACTTCTGATTGATTTTATGTAATAAAATCTACTCACATAAAATGTATAACTTATTAAAAATTTTAGGTGAGTATTTAAAATTTTAAAAACTAATTGTAACTAAACATTTCTGTCATCATCCTATGAAATATTATTAAATTATCAAAAGTAGTCTGACCACAACTTATGAAATGCAAAATAGAATAAAAACAATGCAAGTAATTAGTTATTCCTAGTTATAAGAACGATATGAAGCTCAAACCATTCTAAATTGAAACTAGAGACCTATTGAACTAGAAAGAAAGAGAGAGGTTTTAATCTTCTGAACCAGATAGTTCATCGAAATAGAGAACTAAATTAGTTCCTTTAAGTCTTGGGATTCCTAGATGAACTAGCCTTGAGCCATAACCATTTCGTATCATTTTGTATATTCAATACGTTATTTTTCTCATAAGTATTGTACTTATTAGTATTTATTTTATTTTCTTAATCTTATTTTTTTTATTTTTCATGTCATTTCCACTTACTTTTTTATTGCCACATTTTAACTATTACCGTTATTATTGTTATCATTATATTTTAACTACTATTATTGTTTTGCTTTGATTTATATAGTTTTCGTTTCATATATTATTTGTAGCGAGGAAAATACATCGTTTAGACCAAATGTTGAATATTAAAAAAAAAAAAAATGTTTTTATAAAACTTCTATTCTTGGGCTACTTTTCGTTTAAGTATGAAAGCTTCAGTCTACTTTCTTATTTAAACTCTTAAAAAAATCTATATGGTTTACCAAGCCAAAATATGGTAACTAGACCAACATAAATTATTATAATAACTACAAAATTGTGTTGATTATCAAATAAATAATTTGAATGGGATCTAATTGTATAAAAGGGAAACTTCTCGTGGAACATACCTCCCAGCTATGTGTGGGATGTCCTTGAATGACCATTTAAATTCTTTGAGTAACATTCGCTGAGTTCCTGGTTCGATGCCATCAGTCAAACCAGTCCAGGGATCCTTCAACTTAATAGGGCAAGATGGAACAAGGGAACGTCATTCTGATCGTCCTAAATAACTTGCCGCTATTTTTAGAGATTTATTTATTTAGGACCATTTAGATATTTATTGATTCTCAAAAACATGCATTGATAAATTGCGACTGGCTCTTAATAACTCGATTACTCTGATTCGAAAAATGGCATAATTAATTGAATATAATTTAAGCAGAAATTTAATCTTTTCAGGCTCAAGGCTTACACTATATATTTTTCCCATTCGAATCATTATAGCACTATCATTATAGTTATTCGATTCTTTTTTTCATCTCACCCCGTTCAGTAGAATGTGGCTAACAGATATAATGTATTGTCAAGTAAGGAGATGGTCCGGCGTGGCGGTCATAAATAGACTAAATAGTGGCAAAACTATTTTATTAAAAGCCAACGTTTCGACCCGACTTTGCAGGTCCTCTTCAGGGCTAGAACGGACAAATCTTTTTGATGGATACAAGGGAAAAATACTATATTTATGAAATAATAAATTATAAATAAATACATCTACATATAAAATATAATTAAGTATTTATAGATAAGAGTACAACATGAATAAAAACAAAAATTAAAAGGTACATATAAGTAAAATATAAATATAGAAATAAGAGACCATACATTGCAGAACTGATTGAGAAGTATAGAGAAGACAAAATATGAATAATTATAATTATATTTAGTTGTACTTATGTAAGAAAATTACATTTAAATATTAGATAATATTGAGACATGGTTAAAAAGTAAAATCAACACAAAGTCAAAGCAGATGATCATACATTGATGTAGAATGCAAATATAAAAATAATAAAATAAAAGAGAGGTCATACAAAGCGGAAATACTTTGAATAACGAACAATTAAATTGAATTAATCAATAAATATTGAAAGTAGATAAAAATGAGACGATGTAATATAAGTTATTTTCCACTTATAAGATTTAAAATGTGTCTATATGATAAAGAAATGCAGTTTTTATCTACTGTATGATTAACAGGATTCTGTTCCATGTGAAAGTGGATTTATGCAGAAATGAGTCTTTTTTCATGGTTAATAAGCTTATTCACATTGTTAAAAATTTTTTTTTCTAAATGTTATGTAACTTCCACAATTCACTATACCTTTTTGTATCTTGTCCGTTCTAGCCCTGAAGAAGACCTGCAAAGTCGGGTCGAAACGTTGGCTTTTAATAAAATAGTTTTGCCACTATTTAGTCTATTTATGACCGCCACGCCGGACCATCTCCTTCCTTAATATGTATGTTAACAATTAAGTATTCAATAATGTATTCTCGGTAAACCGAACTCCGATAATCCGACCTTTCGATAATCCGAGGTCATTTTAAAGAATTTTTTTTTTATTATTTGAATATACTTTTAAAATATTACAATGTTGTAGAATTATCGTAATGGCCTGCTGGGCAAAGCTTTTATTCGATAATATGCTTTCACATCCGTTCAGATTAAAAACCTTTATTTTAAAATACAATAAAAAAATATTTGTTCCCTCTTTGTAAATTTTGTGTGTTCTATTCAACTGATGGGCGTCGATAAGAAAATAAAAATATTGTCACAATCTTTTGATTTATATTTTACAGCACGAAACGTTGCACAGTGGGCAAAATTACGGATTGAGGTGGACAAAATTATATTATGGTCGATTTTAATGTTTTGGGGATCGTTGAGTTCGATAAAAATAATTTTTAAAAATATTATATCAAGATTTATCTCTTTGGAATTTGATTTATGAATTTGATTTAATGTTGTCGAATTACAATAATTAAGTTATTTATTAAATAATTTAATATATTATTTATTACACGTGTCAGTGTAATTAAAAATAATTTTTGTTTCAAAATCACACTAGACAAGTAAATACCACCAAGTTAAATGTTTTGTACTATTCATAAATGTTTATTAGTTTTATGTTAAATAAAATACATAAATAAATATACTTTTTAATTTAATTTTTATTTATTTCAATCATACCAGACTGAAACGACAAGAAACCGCTCGACTTTTCTGATTACTTTAGCATTTACTAGACAAATGCCCTAAACTTCCAATTAATTGCAAAAGACTCATATAAATGACTATAATAAGGCATATTTGGACTTACGGAGTTGAGCTATGGGGCTTCACTAAACCATCGGATTCCTCTAGTATCCAATCCTTACAATCCAATATCCTTCGTAAAATTCTCAATGCTCCCTACTTTGTTACAAATAAAACCATCCATAATGAGCTTAATACTACTTATGTTTCAGATTTGGTCCAATCCAGATACCTATCCTTCCATAATAAACATCAGAATCATCCCAACCCTCTCGTTTCTAACCTTGCTTCCTCTTCAAATCCTGATAATCCTCCGAGGCGTCTGAACAGAAGATGGCCCTTTGATCTCCTAATGTAGACATATTATTAGAGTGCTACCATTGGATAGTTTCTCAACAAGTATTTTCACATATTCCATATATATCCATATATATATATATATATATATATATATATATATATATATTATATCCATATGTTCAAATTTACTAAATGTATTTCTTTAATACAGTTGTAAATATCATTAAGAAATAATGATTTAAAAAAAAATCATTTTCATATGTTCTTAAAAATCGTTCATATATTATTCTATTTATTTATTATTAGTTTTTGATTATTGATTATTTTTTTCTCTTTCAGGAGTTTCTGAACTCAGTATACAACCAAAATAACTGACAAGCGTTGAGGACCCTAGGTTTTTACGCCTTAAAGCACAAACCAACAACAACAACATGGAGAAGAAAGACCAATAAAGAACTGGTTATAGAAACTGGTCAATCGATATCCCATGATATGAAGGCACGGAGGTTAAGATAGGTGGGGCATGTAGCTCGTAGTATCTGGAAGCTTCTACGTAACAATGAATGCCTCAATCGAATACAAAAGATCACATGGAAGGCTAAAAAGCAGATGGATAGATAGAATCAACAAAGATGCAAAAGAGCTGCGTGCAGATAAATGGAATGAAATAGCCTAAGACGGTAGATGGTCTGTAATGCCAAAAGGGGAAAAAATAACTCCCTTATTATAATAAATTATTTTAAAAAATAATGTCTCAAAAGGCAGACAAAGGCAATCAATACTTTAATTTTTCTTTAATATACCTCTTTAGTAACGTCTGAGAAAAATTTCACAGAGGTATTTTGGGGTATATTTTAGACAATAAATTTTGAAGTTATAAAATTACTTTCTTTTAGAACATATTGATATAAGTAAGTTAATTGGTGAAATTATGAATTGATAATTTGGTGAATGATTTAATTAAATACTAGGCATCTATACCTATCAAATAAAAATTGTTATTTCAACGGCAAGTGTTCCAACTGCCTCCCCGTATGGCAACATACTACGCCCAGATGAAGACCTGCAAAGTGGGTCGAAACATCGGAAAAAATTAATAATACTATTTGTATAATTTAGTATTTCTTTGACAGCACCCTCCTCCAACTCCTTCTCAAAAATTGTTATTGTAAAAAAAACTAGTACTTTACTAACTTAGCTCAAATGAAAGATGAGGCAATAAAAAAAAAAAACATGAGCCATTAAATCAATAGTTGTTTACAGAGTTGTATTTATCGTTGGGAAGCTCTAAAATTAAAACAATTTATGATTATCTTCAAATTAAACATCCCTCTTTTATGTCATTACGTTGGATTTAAAAAATTTCACCATTAATTTTTCCACCTAGATCGGCCATTCGTCCCACTCTGCGTTGCATTAATTTGCCTTAATAGGCAGGTGGGATTATATGTTTAACTTGGCAGGAGACAAGGGACCCTTGAAGAGGTTTAGGGAGTGAATAGTGGGGGGGGGGAGGGGTATTGAGTGGCGGTCATGGAAGTGCCCTACGTGCGCTCCACCTCCTCTATAGGATCAAGTCCGCTAAGTCCTTCTCCCACTTCACCGAATTTGGTTAGTGAGCCTTTGTGGCAAAGTGTATATCCTATTGGTTTAAAGCCATCCTGTGGCATCACCAGTGGACTTAGGATTTGGAATTAATTAAAGCTTATTCAGGAATTGTCCTACAAATGTGTCAGCAGTTATTACTTTGGCACTTTCATTAATTATACCATATTTTAATGTAATTTCAGATTGAGACTAGATGATTTTTTTAAAGGAATCATTTAATTTATTTATTTTTACTTTCACTTACGTATATATGTAATATATAGTAAGGGTAAGTATTGAGATCGAGAAAAGTTTTGAATCTGAGTTTTCAACGGAAATACACGTTTTGAGGTACCCTGAGTCGTCTAGCTAAAAAACGAAAAGTCCTACGAAGCTGATATTACGTATTTAAGATAGGTATATGCCTTCGATGTGACAGCAACTTTTTCCTCAAAATCGGCTTACCGGAAGTGACACTTTATATCAACGCTGAAACACATTTTTATAATTTTCCTCAAAAACGGCTCTAACGATTTTGATTAAACTCGGTGTATCATTGTATAATGAAGTGGTCTTTAATACCAATTAGGTCTTATCCTCATTGTTTTATAGTGGTATATTACTTAACAGCTCCAAATAATAACCTCCGGATTTTTGTGGGACTCCACATTTTGTTTGCATGCAGTTTTTTAACTGGTGATGAAATATCTATACGAATCAGTGTACGAATATGCAATTAGAAAAATTTTATGTAGCATATTTTTACATATTTTATGATAAATGCATAAAATTTTGGTTACTTCAGATTTCAAAAAAAAAAAAATAGTAACAATGAATTGAAGATGAAATTCCATTTCATTAAAACAGAATAATGATACATTAAGTTATTGACTTAGAAGAGGGATTTTTTTGATCTCCACTAATCATTCCTTTTAACTTATAAATACCAGACTCAAATTTATTGTGATATAATTATATTTTTAAAATTTTAAGTACATCATTTCTTTTTTTAAATTACAATATTGGACTCCAAAGATGAAACAAATTTTAAAACTCATTGAAAGGTTCATTTTTACATCTATTGTTCAAAACAAGTTTCTATTGAAAAAAAAGTCAATAATTTGAAGTCGATACAAATTTGCTTCTATTTGGTATGTTGTAGAATGACCATTTTCTTATAAAGATATTATAAACTTATAAATTTCAAAACCCATTGAAATAATTTCATTTAACTTTTGATCCTTCTTTTTATTTTATTTTTTCATTTATTTGTTTTTTTTTATAGTTATAAACGTTTTATTTTGGCACATTAGTGTAATTGATTATTTTAGATGGGTAAATAAAATAACTTAAAGATAAATAAAGTATAAAAAAAACACATGCATAGCTATGTACACTATTTATAATCAGGCGAGGGAATTCCGAGGCTTGTCCCATGAACTTAGGAGGGAAAAGCAGAACTCTAGAAAATCCCTGCGCTACTCTCTCAACCGCTTTACTGGTACTAAACCCAGTGGAGATTGATCGAGAGCACTTTAGCCCTTCGTTTTTAAATTTTATTAAAGGTTTGTAGAACTTTTCTATATATTTTTAGTTATTAAAATTCATGACTGTATTAATTGAAAATACGACTTAATGTGGATTGGTATGATGCGATTGACATACCCTAATAACAGTTCTAGATTAGAAAATCTCGAAGACACTTTCTTTTCAGACGCTTTGCAGATTTGTCAGGAAATCGAATAGGGTGGAGGGTTAGAAACTTGGTTGAGTCTGGAGATTGTTATGGAAGGATAAGTATCTTAATTTGGACAAAGAAAAATATTGAACATTAAGTTCATTTTTGATAAAATTAGGAGCATTGAAGATTTTTTGGCTTGTAAGGATTGGATACGGAAAAATATGGAAAGAGAGGTGGTTAACTAAATCCTGAAACTCTACTCCATAGTTTAAATATTTAAAGAAATTTTGTTCAAAGTTGTATATTTTTGTTCGGCTATAATTGAATTGTATATTTGTATAAAAGAAATACAGGTTGGGAAGAGGATCCTAGAAGCTGTTTCTTTAACTCCCCCCTTGGACTCTTTAATTGCCTCCTTGACTGTTGATAGCTGTTATCGTAGCTCCCTGCCCGTCCTCCAACTTTCACCCTACACCTGTCAGATACTATCTGCTTCCGACGTTCCCTCCGAGCTTACACTACCCCTTTCAATGGATCCATGCTGCTTCGATTTCGTGGTAAACTGACTCGTAATCAGACTAACCCTTTCAGTTGAACGAACGCGACAGTTGTGTTTATTGACGCTCTTCCGAGTGGCATGTGAAACAACCCTTGTAAACACTACTAGCGCAGTTTAAACCTACCCTCCTCCATTTTTAATTCTCCTAGTTAGTGATCTTTTTTTTATTATAATATTTTTTTTTTTCGTTTGAACTATATGTATATACAAAGTGTCGTGCAAAAGTATGTAATATATCTAATGGGGTGAAAGTAGATCACAAGATCATTAAAAAACTACCTATGGATCATGGTCCGATCCCAAGCAAAAAATTCAGGATTTTAAAGTTAGTGATTTTTAAGTGCCTTAATTTGGTGCCTAAGGAGACAATTAAAGAGTTCAAGGGTGGAGTTAAAGAAACAGCTTCTAGGATCCTCTTCCCAACCTGTATTTCTTTTATACAAATATACGATCCAATTATAGCCGAACAAAAATATACAACTTTGAACAAAATATCTTTAAATATTAAAATTATAGAGTAGAGTTTCAGGATTTCAGTAAACCACCGAATCTTTCCGTATCCAATCATTACAATCCAAAAAATCTTCAATGCTCCTAATTTTATCAAAAATGAATTTAATGTTCAATATTTTGCTTTGTCCAAATTAAGATACTTTATATATTTGTATCTTCTATGTAGCGGGGATATGCCAAGCACCAACGCTAGTGCTGCTACCTGTTATAGAGATTGTGAATTACGTCTATATTATAACAATAAGAAACCCAGGTGTAATTTAAAAACCTTTTTTTGTGCGTACTTCCTCCCCCGGAGCACAGTCATCTGTGAGCGGCACACTTATTTTTCAGGTGATACGATAATCCAAATTTCCTTTATTTTTAATGTGCGAATCAAGTATTCCAAAAATTTAAAAACGAATAAAAATATTGCTATCTCCACACATTGGATCTATATCAAAAAGTAATGAATAAAATTTATAATAAATTTTATTTTATTTAACTTTGTATATAATAATAATTTCGATACAATGCATCGTTTCGGAGTCATGTCCAAAAAAACAACAAAAAAAGTTCGGAAATTATGCTGTTTTTTTAGGTAGCACTCTAATGATATGTCTACATTAGCAGATTACAGGGCAATGCCCTTTTCAGACGCCTCGGAGGGTTATCAGGAATTGAAGAGGAACCAAGGTTAGAAACGAAAGGGTTGGGATGATTCTGAAGTTTATTATGGAAGGATAGGTATCTGGATTGGGCCAGATCTGAAACATAAGAAATATTAAGGTCATTATGGATGGTTTTATTTGAAACAAAGTAGGGAGCATTAAGAATTTTATGAAAGGTTGTAGGGATTGGATACGAGAGGAATTCGATTGTTTAGTGGAGCCCCATTCTCCCCATGTGTAGTGGAGCCCCATAGCTCAACTACGTAAGTCCAAATAGGCCTTATTATAGTCATGTATATGAGTCTTTTGTAATTAATTGGAAGTTTAGAGCGTTTGTCTAGTAAATGCTGAAGTAATCGGAAAAGTCGAGCGGTTTCTTGTCCTTTCAGTTTGGTATGCCATAAAACATAAATATCAAAGTGAAAGCGATTACTTGAATTTTTTTCTCATTCAACTACAATCCGATTGGCCGAATCTAATGACCTTGACGCGTCAGTTTTCAAAACGCAACAGACTACGTCAGTTAGATGAATTCTCTTTTAGGGACATATTCTTGACATCATATCAAAATTTCAGCCGTTAAATGAACCGTCCAATTTCGCCTGTTTAATTTAAATTTTCGCATAGAAAACAACGGCTTTCAATCGACAGACTGAAATTGTGTGTTCAGATGAGATTTATCTGGAATTAAAATTGGTTACTAGCTTTATGTACTTCCGTTAAAAGAAATGGTCGGTAGTTCCTAGTCTAATAGATAAAAACCTGTTTATACCACCCTAATTTTGCAACTTTTTATATTGAATATACATAGTTAGGTTTATTTTAGATGTTTTGGTCGAGTTCTGAAAAAGAAAAATGTATGTGTGATTGTTTTGTTAAACTGAGTCAAATAAATTATTTTCATAAGATAAGTTAAGACACAATGGATACTGGAATTTTGTATTTTCATAGGTAATACGTAACTACGTAGGTAAGTACATATCGCCAACTAGCACCAAGGTATTTTTGAAATCAAAATCTTCTTTACAGCCTTTCTTAATGATGAACACAAAAATCGGTTGTGGTAACCTGCGATTTTGGATTGAATCATCAGGAAAATCCAGTTTTATTTGTTTAATAAGGCGTAATAACTAAAATAATATTTAAGTTGGGTAATTCACAATTGCAGCACCATACACTACACAAAATGTTTGTGAAAAATGAAAATTACCGAAATCTGCTAAAAGCGTTTGAAGGGTATATTCAAGAGACTAAATATTTAAAAGTTCTATTTTTGGTAGAATCACCTATTATTTATAGGAATCCTGTGTCTGTCTGTGAACACATACACACATCTATATATAACTATTTTTATTAAAGTTTTTATAGTGAAAGAAATTAACATTCGATTAATTAATTACAAACCAGTAAATAACACTCTTAAGGACAAAGGTGAACAGTTTTTATTTATTTAATTATTTTTGAAGTTATGTATACTAGACCTTCTATAGAATTGAAATATATGTGTAACATATGTAAAAGTTTTTTTTCGATGAATTAATAATTTAAACATAAATACAAGGACGTTATTACATTTCTTTTTTATTCCAAAGATAAAATCTAACATTACCAAAAGTATTCTAAAATTGGAACACAATTTCGTACTAATATCAATTGCTGAAACGATTTTCCAGCAATTGAAAAAAAAATCAATTTGAAAATGGAAACAATTACATTAATTGGGATTAGGGTTTTACCAGATCGTTCGGACAACTCCGTCTACCTTCGGAGACATTCGATCATTCTTGGAATCCTGTTAATAGTGAGATTATGGGAACTTTTGTCCATCCATCGGAGTGGAGCAAAACTCGTATAGTAGTAAAAAATTCTACATTCATTCATTTACATATTACTTATGAAATCTAATAATATATTTAAAAATGTAAATTAATTATTTTCGAGATTTATAATTGATCATATTCAGAAAAGCAATATCTTACTGTTTATAGGATTTTGGATTATTTTATTTTAAATCTCATTAGTTCTTTTTTTCCAAGTTCTTCGGTTTCCATTGTTTATTACTGAAGTGTTTGTATATATTTTCATATATTATATTTTTTCAAAGCGGTATTATATTTAAGGGAGTGGGGGTAGCTCAGTGGTAGGGTACTTAGCTTCCAATTCTAAAAGTCCCAGGTTCGAATTCCCGGCTCATGGCAGAAAATTTATTTATCTGTTTCATTGGCCGTTGGGCGACCCTGGGTCGAGAGACCCTCCTGGGGCACACCCAGTCTCTATAAAGTGGCTTCACCCTTAATTAAATAAGGGGGAAAACCTGAGGGTTGAGCGTGATCTCGGTCACGTCACCTCCTTGCACAACCGTTGACCTAGAAACAGTGCTTTCCATAAATAGTACTGAACCCTAGACCCTTCATGGGTTGTGGTGGTACAGTTTTTTTTTTTTTTTAAATATTTTTCAGGTCTCTTTTTAGAAAAAAAAAAGTTATACAGTCATAAGTAGCCAATAAAACATGAAGGCGTTTGACATGAGATTCTTGGACATAAGACATGTGTTACAGTAGGAGACAAAAGACAGAGAATTGTTAAAGAGGAAGTAATAAAGTTGGAGACTTACGGTGTTGGAACGGCTGCCAGGTGTACCTCTTCCCAGCGAAGGTGCGGTTGTTGAAGGCGGAACATTGCTCGCTTAGGATATCCAGCCCGTCTCCTGTGCAATCCTGCCAAAAGAATATTTAAATAATTTATAATTATAACATTAATAATTTATAATTACACAGATTAACAGTTGTTACATAATTAGTATAATTTGTCTGTTCTCTGAGAGAATCCTTCGTGTTATATTGCAAATATTAAGAAAAAATAAAAAAAACATTATGGTATAACCTATTAAACGAGGATGAGGTAGGTTATAGGGAACTCAGAAGGTCTCGAGAGAGCGTATTCAAATAAGAAAAAATGACTCAATGGAAGAGGAAGAGGCTAGAAAAGAAAGAGAGACCTCAATTGTCGGGCGGATGAACACCCAAATCACTCTTGGTCGACTAGCTAAGCCGACAACGAACGATTAGACGATGAACCTTAAGACATCACAGGACGGTAACCACAAACGGAAAGATGAGTCTCTGGAAGAAATATGAATGAAGGAATGAGCCTCCAGACTTGGTATGTAGGACTACAATCAATCGGATGAGATTCCAGATCTTGTATAGAAAGAGAGAAGGAAAGAAGGTTAAATGTACACAAGATAAAGAAACAATCAGATAACTAAGGCAACAAAAAGTATATAAAATATACTGATCAGCTCTGACAAGGAGAAGAAAGGTGGAAGGGGAAGTGGAAAAGAAATAGATTACTCTATTTCTGATCAAGCCAGTAAAAATGCCATGAATAGATTCGTCATGATAAAAAGGACTAGCAAGAGTTGTTTTAATTACTGTTATATTTAAGTTTGGATCAGTATAGCTCATTAGCATACATTGTTATAATTTATAATAAAATAATTACAATATTTACAATCAGTCTAGGAAGTTCCGAGTTCAGCCCTTTCCCCCACCTGTAGAGGACAAGGCAAGACTCTAAGAGATCCCAGCGTTTCTCTCTCAGCGGCGTCACCGGCATAAAACTGATATTAAGCAACTATCCAAGGTTTTATTAAATTTCATGTTTAATTTGAGGAAGCAATAAAAGTTTTGATTGTTCCATACCATGCTTTAAGACCCAATATATCTCTCAGTACCCTTCTTTTTTTTTTCTGGTTATGTTCCGTGATTTAAATGTTGAATTGTTCAGTAGTGATTATTAAAATTACATACTGTTACAGAACTACTTTTCATCGCTTTATAAATAAACAAAAAACCATAACGAATACGATAAAACATTAGTCACCTGGTTATCACTGGTTACTGTTTTTGTGATTTGATCCGTAATTTATAAATACCATATGTTCAATATAAACTTCGTTAATGTGTAACTTCAATCGTATTTACAGCTTACAGGAAGCGTGTTGAAGTGGTATAAACATTTCAGTGAACCCATCTAAATATTGTACTTAATGCTGTATTATAAAAACCATAATGTTTCTACAAAAACGTAAATAGTCATATTTACGTTCTATTATAAAAGACAAATTGAAAAAGTATACGTTACAAAATCGAATAATGCCCAAATCCATTCCTGAGACATTCCGTTCTTTTTCAGATCTGTAATTTTCACCTACTATTAAATAATGACGCCACCGAAAACGAATAGGATCCCATTTAAAATCATCTAGTTGTTCCACGAGCCATTTTTTTTTTCAAGAGTCCTTTATTACTATTCTTTCTTGTCAAAGAACAGTTCATTCACTTTTTTTTTAAATAGTAGAAACGCTCTACACTGCAACGAGTCACCATTGAAGACAAATATTCGGATAATTGCAGGCACTCATTATATCTCTCAGAGAAAGGACAATCACACCACATATAACCTGAAGTGAAGTATCAGTTATGCAGTTTTTGTAAAATTGCAAAATTGTTTGTAGGCACGTCATTATATTTAAATATAGTATTGATATATTAGTAATCAAGTAATTAGTTATATTTAGATATCAGTTACTGCATTTTTAATACACATTTAGCTGCATATTTCAGGGTTTTTTTACTGCATATTATATGGCATATTCTGAGGATTTTCACTGCATAGAAATCCGAGCCTTGGTAATAACCAGTGTTGCCCAAAATCGGTCTTGGTCTTGTATTTCTCAAGACCAAGATCAAGACCGCATAACTGTCGCAAGACCAACACCAGGGCTGGTAAAAAAAAAATTGATTTTTTAAATAAAAATTAAGGCAAAATAGTTACTAATGCTTGACAATATTCGTTACTGTATGTAAATAATTGTTATAACCAATATAATTTTGCATTTAACTCCTTTAATTTTTCATTCGGGCTTAGTTAGGTCTCTCCTATCTAAACAATTACAATAATATCTCTATATTGATAAGCTAATAAGTAACTGAAAGACTGTTGCGAGATCCTTGCGCAAACCCAAGACCATGACCAAGACTGAGTTTACAAGACTAAGACTCGTCTCGGTCTCGCATTTAGGCAACACTAGTAATAACGGATGAGATTAAACAACCATTAACATTAGATATTGATTGATAGTTTACATATAGAAAGCGATGCTTGTACACATTGAATACTGCTCTCTACAACAAATAAAGTATTTATTGTTCTTTTTCTTTAACATTTCAACCAAATGTCAAAGAAGAGATGGATTGGGAACGCATAGGACTTGGAGGACAGTCTTGATGATCCGCATAAGTTACTTGTTGGAGTAGGCAGCACCCTTAACATTTCCCTAACATCGGGAGCCGATGAGGAGAAATTTAAAATGGCCATTATCTTCCCGGTGGTCCATAGGGTCTTCGATAACATCCTCCATCGGGTTCAATTATATACCTCTCCTTCTATTTACTATATAAACAATCAGCCCAAGAGCTTTCTCCCTATCTTCACGTCTTACCCTCCCCAATTATATCTCCTTGTTCCTCAATCCAAGTCTTGTTTAAAATTTTGCCGATATAAAGTTTACAACTATTGTTTTTAAATTAATTTATTCGTTACATTAATGAATATAGTACAATATTATTGCACATATTGTGCAGAAGTAGAATGGAAGCCACTGTGGTTTATTTGTATTAATAGCATTGAATCTTGTCAATAATGGTTTCTTTATTAGCTTATTTAAAGTATTAAGCATTTTTTAAATATTAGAAAAGACTAACACATTTTTTCCTCTAAAAAAACATAGCTCTCAGAATAGAATAGAAGAATCAACTTTATTCTGGGACAAAGTCCCTTAAGAATAACAATATTGACCATACAAATTAACATTAAATCTGGACAAAATTCATATTAAAATAAAATAATAACTAAAACATAAGTAATAAGAGAAGTATTTACATTACCATAAAGATATATTAAAAAAAAAAAAAAAGATTAGCAATAAGAACACAATAATGCAAAATAACTGCTACAATCAATAAAGTAAGAAATAACCGAATGGAATTGGAAGAAGACGATTAATTGCGTTTGTCAGCAAACCATTGTAGTAATGAAAAAAATAATAATTGAAAAATAAATATTTATAATAAATGATTTATATTTGTTCCGTAATATGTTAAAATAAGTAGTTATAATGGTATTGTAAACATTAGAAAAGTCTCATAATCTATATAGTAAGAGGTAAATTGATAGGAGAAAATAAAAAAAAGATAATATACATATAGAGGAGTGCGTTCAATATTTAAAAAAAAATATATACATCTCAAAGACTTAAAATATTATAAATAGAAAAAAAACAATTCTCAGTGAAAAGTGACTCGAAATCTTTTCCAAACTCATACAATTAAAATATATATATATATATATATATATATATATATATATATATATATATATATATATATAATATTTATATTTACATATAAATATTATATTTATATTTATACATAAATGATGTATAAAGAGAAATGAAGCCTTGTTAAATAATAAAAATCTTCCTTTCTTAAGGTTATTGTCCGTGTGACAGACCCCTTTTTATGAAATTATTAATGCCCGCCATAAACGTCATGACTAGCTTCATCTCATCCTAACCTACAAACTTTTGATTTACGAGAATTCTCGGCATTGGGTCGTTTTCAACCTGGAGATCGGCAAAAATTATCTATTTAATTAATCACTAAAAACTCATTTCAACACTAATTTGCTTTCCACTTGAATCGTAAGATAATTTGATCAAATATCTAGAATAAAGGTGACCTACAAAAATATTGGGACGTTGGACGAGATCTCCATCTACAACATGTCTAAATAGTGAGGTTATTTAGGCCCAATATTTTTTTAATATTCCTTCTTTTTCGATTTTTTAATCGAATTATCTTACGAAGAGGAAAGCAAATGGGTATTTATGAGTTTTTTGCAACTTATTAAATTAATCAATTTAATGATGAAACGCCCCATTTTTGAGAATTTTCATATGATACAAATTTTGTAGGTTACGATACGATAAAGCCTTTCATGAATTTTGAGGTGGATGTTATTAATTCCAACCGTAAGGACTATGTCTTTTTAAGGACTGACAAAGTCTGTTAGTATTTCTTCTTATTTAAAAATGGTTGTACGCTCCGAGGCATCTGAAAAGAAGATGGCCCCGTGATCTCCTAATGTAAACATATCATTAGAGTGCTAGCATTGGGTAGTTACTTAGCAAGTGTTTTCATGTCATTATATACACCATGTTCAAATTTACTAGATGTATTTATTTACAGTTGTAAATGTTTTTAAGAAATAAAAAAATGGTTGTTGAAGCTTGATACGGCTGTTACTTCCGCAGCTAAACCATGAATTCAAGTATATAAGATGAAGTGAAGTATCCATTATGCAGTTTCGCTAAGAATGGCTGAGACGATGTCTTTAGTGGCTCAGAGACTTGTCAAAATAATTTGTCAAAGATGTCTCATGGGATACACGGGGGACTGGTGTTTTTTTTTTCTGGTATTCTCGAATTTCACTATGATTTGCTCATTATATGTCAAAATTAACTGATAAAGACGAAGAAAAATTAAATTTTTCGCCTGAATTAGTCTTTTAATGAGTTTATTAAATTTATTGGGTACTACATTATAACGTATGATGACTTGTCGTCCCCTGAAAATGTCATTATATGTATACATATATACTATTCACTTATTCGAAATTTTCTAAGATTACAATACATTTCCTTACTATACAATCCTAGAAAAGTAGAAAATCCCTGTTTTGTGTTATTTAAAGTGAGTCTTGTTTTTTATTGAATCGAAAGCAATAACTAAATAAATATTTAATTTAAGTAATTAACAATTATTTCATTATAACCAAGAAGAAATTTACTTTAAATTAACAAAGAGTTTTTCATTGGTAAAACCATTTACAGAGTACTTTTGAGCAGCTAAACTGAGCGAAGTAAAAAAATCCTAAAAAAAAATCCCTTCAAAAATGGTCTAGTTAAAGTAATACCATTTTTTTTTTTTTTTTTTGGGAAATTAAATTTCCCTTCATTAAAAAAATCTCTGTTAATACGCCTGTGATCAAAAATCTCCCATTTAACACAATTTTTTTAAATGTTTTGAGGTTAGGTAAACTTGAATCAAAAGACAGAAAATCTCTATCATTTACCGTTGTATATCAACTTGTGTTGTAGGTAAAAAATGAGGTGTTTTTGAAATTTTGACCATTTTTTCATAATTGAAAGCGTCAACGAAAAATGAAAAAAATCTATTTGATTTCGAAGCATTAATAACAATGTAATACAACATTAAAAAAATCCGAGGACTCGAGTACGCGCTCTATTTAAGGAAATAAAAAGAAAAATTAAATGAAATCGAAAAAAAAAAAAGCTGTGCCAGAAGTTTTTGATCAACAAAAGAGCTACAAATTACAAATGCATAGTTAAAGAATTGCTTCTATCATATAAAGTAATGAATCGGAACATGTCATCAAAAATTCTTATTGTGCACTCTCATTTGGATTTCTTCCTTCCGAAATTGGGAGCAGTTTCAGATGAACTCAGAGAACGGTTTAATCGAGATAAGGCACAAATGGAGAAGAGGTATAGGGGAGGTAAACGCTTGCTTACTACTGTTGGACACTGCAACGGGAAACTGTTGACAAACATTGCCTAGCCATAAAGCTATATTATAATTAAGATTAAATATTTTATTATTTTATATATTATTAATATTATTCACAAGAAAATAAATGAAATAAAAAAATAAGCATTTCAGCATTTTTTTTTTTTACCACACAAGCTTCATTCTCTCAAAAAATAGTGCCTGATAGAATTTTTTGGACTTCAAATTCGAACTTTGCACAGATGAAAATATAAAAATAAGAAACAATTTTTCAAAGGATTAAACTTTTTTTTTACAGAACAGTGGAATCAGAGAGGTCATACACGTCCTTTTGATTTTATCCAAATGTGCAAGTTCTGAAAATGCAATGCAGGTAGTTAAAAAAACAAACAAATTTATTTCCTAATCCATAATCTCTACTCGAATCCAGGACAATTGGTCAATCTTGGATTTTGTAAACCTGAATCTGCTTGTGTCAACTGCTGTCGATCCTAAAATTTATCAGAAAACTAACCAACCCAACTCTGGACGTGTTACTAGTGGCCTTGCTGAAGAGTGAATGAGAAGACACAAGCGCCATCTTTAGACCCTCCGATGAAACGCGATGACAATAGAGAGTGAGGGGGAGGGACGGAGTCAGAATTAGAGCGGCTAATGCACGAGCCACGCCTTAGGAAATTGGCCATTGTTCTGTCAGGGCTAATTGCTTTCCAATTATTGGTAACTCATATCTATCCGCCGTACCTCTTCCTCCCGATAGCATCTGCTCCTCTGCTCCATCTTCCATCCTCTCCATCTACATCACAAGAGCTAGTTAGAGATGTTTGTTAATGAGCCAGTCTGAAGGGATCATCCTCGGCCAGGCCGAGTGATTAGGAGTCATTCAACGGATCAGGGACATATCTAGGGATCGCTGGGGCAGTGGGTGGACATGTCATGATTGATTGTCAATGCTCACGTAGTAATTACAATTATGTGTCCATTAAATCACACATAAGTGATGGGATGCGTCGAATTTTCTGTGAGGATTGGTTTACAAGTGACGGACGATGTTGGAGTTATTTCAGTTATCTAAGTGACGGGATCACATTTGTGTAGTGTCATGGCCGAGTCTATCTGAACCTGTACCTACAACGTCCCACTTTTGAGGGCGATAGTCTATGCGGTAGGTCCTGTACATTTAGAAACACTATCACGTCACGAGCAATAGGTAAGTGAAACTTGGTAGGTGGTTTTGTTTTATTGTATATAACATCGAGACTACCAGTGTCACTACATATATATATTATTTGGGCGAGTCCCTAAACTGAACGCTGATTACATCGATGTAATCTATCATTTGATTGTATCCACCGCCGATGGACAATGATTTATGCTGAATTTAGATAAGACCAGCTGGATTCCTGCGGAAAGTTCAATTTTCTAGAAAGTCACAAGGCATATAAAAAATAAGATAAGGAAACACCATTACTAAATTGCAATAGCGGATCCAGTATTTAATTTTGGGGGGAGGCTTCAGCCCGGATATAGATTTTTCTTTCATATATATAACGATAATTACTTTCGAAAAACAGAAAGATATTAACTACCTATTGAAATGGTGTTTAAGTGATTCTTGAAATCCTATAAAATGTAATTAAACTAGTAATAATACTTTAAGACATAATTTTTTAACATAAAACATGGTTACGTTTTACCATTTTGGGGGAGGGGGGCTTTAGCCCGAAAGCATAAATCCGCCTGTGCTATATTGTCTTATCTAGTATTGTCATATCAACAAAATTGTAAAAAAAAAAAAAAAAAAAAATTAGAAAGTAAACTGAATATAAATGGTTAAGATAAGTTAATAAAGTTATCAAATAAGTTTAGAATCAACAATAGTGATGTTAGAACCAGTTTACATCCCGCAGATCCATCAACCATAAAAGCCAATGGTACCGGTCAGCCATCAGTGATTTTATTTCATCGATTTTTTTTTTACTAATTTATTGATACTTACAACTGTGTACATATACACTTAGTAAATCTGACAAAACATGATAAAAACTTGTAAAGAAACTAGCTACTGGCACTTCAAAAATTAAATTAATTTAGGAGATTCCTTGGCCATCTTCTTTTCAAGAGGGTTTTTAAGAATTGTTTTGGATGAAAGGTTAGGGTGACCAAAGAGTTTGAAATTAAAAGAGGAATATCTTATTTGTCTTTAACAAGGGTTGAGGTATTTATGAATAATTTTATTTGTTGCATAATAATGAGCATTAAGGAGTTTACGGAGGATTTTGGACTGTAAGGATTTGGTACTGGAAGAATTTGTTGGGATTTGTTTGGATTAATTTTGATTTCCACTTAAGACACCATTCTTCAATGGTTGGAATGTGTGACTGCAGTGATTGAGAAGCAACAATTTGTTCATTACTGGAAGATAACATACATGTTTCCAGGGGTGTCCAGAAGGGGATTTAAGGCCACAAGTTGCGCCATCAAAATATTTAAGGGAGGCATATTTCGACGAGGTTATGAATTTTCGGACTTACAGACAAGGGAAATAACAAAAAACAGAGCGCAGCAAGTGTAATAGTATACGATCTATGATTTTTCTAATTCTACCTTAGCTTCCTCTGTTTTAAAAAAATGTGAGCAAAGGTAAAATAATTTGGGAGGAGGGGGGCAGGTAGGTTCTTGTGCCATAGACCTTGAGGGGTATGTGTCATCAGCATGGATGGTAAGGACGGTAGAAGGATGGGTCGGAGTATCAGCTGTACAAACTGTGTAAAGGATGGGTTACGTAAATATTAAGATATAATGAGAAGAAAAACAAAACAAAAATAAGAACTAGGAAATAATTTTTCACTTAACGTTTTCCCCATAAGGGCTTTATGAGAACAGAAATAGATAAAATCACATAAATACAAAACGGGGATAGCATACATCACACTCCATTAAAATGTGACCCTCACAAAAATTCAAAACCCCATCAAAATTTGACCCCTGAAAAATTTTGAAGAGTAACTTGCCCCATGAAAACCCCTTTTGGACATCTCTGTATATTACTTCAAAACCGTTTAACATCCATCGAAGCCCTAACCTTCCTTTAAGGTAAGTAGGTAATAATTGATAATAGACGACGTTACATTAAACAATATGGACACAACCAACTGTATCTGAACCATGATGGAAAAATACTTGCGAAAATCTACAATAATGTTATTATTAGAATATTCGATGAGAAAGTGCAAATTAAACTCAGTGCTCAACTCATTGATGGTATCTAAAATCTATCAGACCCTTCCTAAACTCATCCATGGAATTCAATGCTTCCATTATTGCATCGAATGATTCAATGATAGCTCAGCGGTTCCATCGGCTTTTATGGTCGATATTATATTATGTTATTTGTGAGACAGTTGAATCTTACTTTTAAAAATTAAATAAAAACCGACAATGTAACTAATCAACTATAACTAACTTCTCTTATCTTATGAGTTGCCTTTTATTCAAAACAAAGACAAGCCAATAAGATATTTGCCATTCATCCACATAGAACACAGCAAAAAACAATCTATGTAATGGATGTTTCATATTATCTTGATGTTTCTATAATCGCAACCCACCTTATTCATAAAGGTATATATGAGGGAATTCACTATTACTTAGAGTTTAATAAATCAGAAATATAAATAATTTAGTAAATAAAATTTTTCAAATTGAAAAGGTTCTCTTCGGCTACGTTGATAGCAAATAACAAATGATTTTCACACTAAACCGAAGATTGACATTTTTTTTTGTTTAAATAAATCATTTTAGAAAAGAAGATATTGGAATAAAAAATTCGTTATGAGGTGTTCTATTTTTATTTTTTAAATATTAGTGACGATATCATACTAGTTAATTTCCAAACTGAAACACAATCGTCATTGAAATTTTTTAAAATAAAAACTACATTCTTTATTCCGATGGTAATATTAATTAAATATTAAAAATAAATAAATTAAGAAATCTTAATTTATAGCACATATTTCCAAATATCTCTAATAATTTCAATAGCAATTAAAATTGTAAACTTAAATTGGGTCCTTTTTAAAATAAATTTCAATGCCTGTTTTTGAAAAAAGAAAAATGTTTATAGGGTTGTGGTTTGGAGGTTGAAAAACGGTGTATGATTCACGGAAAAAGTTAAACACATTTTATTATAACAAAATAAATTTAAAACAGTTAGAAAAGCTTTTAATGGGTAATTCTTTTTTAAATAATCAATAAGCATACTAAATAAAGTATTATTGCATTTCTTGAAAATAAAAATCGGCAACATACTTAATTTTCCTCCAATTTTTAAAAAGTTCGTTTTTGAAAAAAAAAAAATAATAATTTCACCATCGGATTCATGGAGTATTTTTACCATAAGAATCGATACTTATTCTGATTTATATAAAAATTTATTAAGGTTCGTTTTTAAAAATAAGCGACTTGTATAGTGTCAATGGAACTAGTCATAAGGAAAGAAAAGAAAACTATAAAAAGTAAATTTTGCATTATTAAAAATCATGAATGAACCGATACATTTTGCATTCGTTCATGCCATATATTGTTGTTATACGATGAATTTGACGAGATGATTATAATAATATGGTTGAGTGGACATGAAAGTTGGAATTGCGACCTCACTAACGAACCCACCCAGCCAACTCCTTGAAAAGGCCCATAGGTCATTACGCCAACATCCATCTTACAATTAGTTTTGATAACCCTTACTTCACTGCACACATATATATATATGTATATGTATACTTAATGTATTACATATATTTTGTCATTATTCATTGTAATAAGTCTTTTGACCAGATTTGTAGTTAATATATATGAACAATACTGTTATTCTAAAGGGACCTAGTCCCAGAATAAAGATGATTTTTCTATTCTATTCTATTCTATATATATATATATATATATATAGGGTTTCCTGTTAGAAAAAGGAAAGATTTAAGTTGTTTGTAAGCTCTAAGAGCTACTTAAAATGTTCATATTAACTATGGTTCCATTTTTCTTAGGAAATTAGGGAATTCAAGTCTTTTGAAGTGCCATTTTTTGTTATTCAACATAGGTAATTAACAATTATTTTATAACAAACTAGACAAAATTTTCTTCAAATTCGGGTATAGTTTTTTTTTTAACCATTTAAAAGGTTTTTTTTTTTTAATTTTTAGAGAAAAATCATTATTTAATAAGCTTTAAGTTCGTATTAATTAAGTTGAGGTTATTTGTTGAATCGCTCGAGATTCACCTGTTGTTGCGTAAAAAAAAATAAGTGAATTGGGAAATAATAAGTAATAAGTGGGAATAATTCTTACATCTTATTTTTCTAATTAATTTAATTTAATTTTTTTAAATAGCTTCGTATTTCTTTTCATTGTTTTTCATAATTGGTTGGTTGGTTGGTTGTTTCGATGTTTAGGCGCAAAACATCCATGCCATCAGCCCTCGGTCAACTAAAAAACACTTGTTTTACTCTTAATTTTTTAAACTATATACCTGGTAGGTTCAAAATAAAATTAAATACTTTTTACAATCTGTTTGTGTTGTAAGAGAGCACATTCAGAATCTATGTTTAATAAATAAAAATAAATGTCAAAACAATATAACTAAAACTAAATGTATGTAAAAAAATAAACTAATCAAAATAACAATTTAAATACAAACATGCTTTTTTATACAATATTTAAAAAAATCATTTACTCAGAGCCTTCCACTCGTGGAAGGAAAGGCAGGACTCTAGAAGATCCCAGCACCTCTCACTCAGCCGCATTACTGGTATTAAGGACAAGTGGAGGCCCAGAGGAGACGCTTTAACCAGACAAAAATGGCTTGAGTGGAGAACCTGGCTGACCATTACCAGAACACCAATATATGTTCACAACAGGACTCTGGGCCACTGTCGCTTCAACATCCGAGGAGGATAGTAAGGATGGGTTGAGCTAGATAGAAATTGCGCAAGTGGATTTAGATGATATGTAAGGTTTTGATGGAATATAGAAAAAATTTCAATTTATTCCAGCGATTTAGTTTCCTTTAAAGCCCATATAGCCAGGCGAACAGACAAAATGTGGCGTTGTTCCAACTCCATGACGCAATTTATAAGACATAAACTGCTTTGTATCTCTGGATGGTCTGGATACATGTTATTCATGGCTTTCGGAGTTTTTAGTGAGTCCTATACCACAACCACATTTGCCACTGGCGCCTTCATGAAGTATCGGAGACTCATGCGATGGAGTTAATATCTGCTGTGTAGACAGTACAAAGATGATATAATTAACATTTGTAGGTAGTATCAGGGGTGACGAAGGATGAAACATCTGCTGTATCTGATTTAGACACGTGGGTGAATATTAGATGTTCACGTAAGGTGACAGTTATTTTGTGGAACTGCTGGGATTGTATTATGTTTGGTGATTTTGGCGAGTTGGAGATTTAATGTTGGTTGTATATAGTTCCAAGGGGGTATTTATTTTTCTATTTTATTTAATCTAATTTGTTTTAATTTATTTATTATAATGGGTATTCTTTCTGCTAATGGTAATGTGGTATTCCTCTTTTGTACAAATCTTTTTGAATATTTATGATGAAAAACGTATTTATAAGAGGGATTTATGGTTTGCGGATATAATTTGGTAATATAGTTAACTGCTAGTTTCTGTCTTCTGAAGTATGGAGGTGTTAAGTCAGATTCGACACGATTGCTCAGGTTTGGGCTTGTTCTAAAGGATCCAGTTGAAATATGTATTCATGTGTGGTGCACGGAATATTTCATTACTATTCTATGTTTGTCTCACTTCTTCTTAACATACTAATTGTAAAACTTCAAATTATAGCACTAATTCACCCTTTTTATTTCATTTTTATCACTTATGATATCCATCTCTTAATATTCTATTTATTTCATTGCTATTTCATTGTCCATGGCTTATTTTATATATCATCCTTTAATCAACTTTAAATATGCATATTCAACCGCTATTTTATATTTTATTTCTTTGTTAATTTCATTAAGTTGCTGCCATTATTTTATTATTGTTTACTTTATGACTTTGTTAATTTAATTTTATGACTTCCTAAGTTTCTTCCATTATTTCATAAGTCTCTAGCTTTATTACCGTTATCTTATATATCCTAACTTTGCTACAGCTATTTTATAAGTTCCTGGTTTGTTACCGTTACTTTATACTGCTTTACTTTATTTTATTAGCTGTTGCATATATTTATTAATGGTGACATGGACGTACGTATGGGATGTCAGAGAGGGCAGTTGCCCCCTCCCATAAAGCGCAATATAATAAAGAAGTTAAAAATGCAATGAAAATAATTCTTAAAAATTGTTGTTCTGTGTATTTATTGTGTATCATAACTTGGTATTGTATTATAGAGCCTACCTGAGATTTTCCTACGGTCTTGGCCCCCTAATATGCAGATTTCATATACGCCCTGGAATGTTGAGTTTAACGGCTTACCTATTATTTGGCTATACTACTTTTTTACTTACATATGTTTACTATTTCCTCAATATTTATATTATATTTTATCTTGTCTATGCTTAGCTTTGTTGGAGGTCAGAAAGTCGGCACAAAGAAAATAAAAATAAATATAATTCGTTGTATTTTCATTGGTCGAAAACACCATCCAACTTCTGTTCAATACATCTTCTGCAGTCTACAATTGTCCACTGTTATGTGATTAGATATTTACAGACCAATTTTTCAGCTAAAATATCTACCATAAGTTATTGCGCCTTGGTATTGTAGTGAAGGGGCGGGGTAGCACAGTGTTAGGGCTTCCAATGCTCAAGGTCCCAGATTCGAATCCCGGCTCTTGGCAGAAAAAATATTTATTCTGTTTCATTGGCCGTGAGGCGACCCTGGGTTAGGGAGACCCCCTTGGGGCACACCCAGCCTCTACAAAGTTGGTACCGTTAATTAAATAATTGATTAAGGGAGGAAAACAGATGGTTCAGCGTGATCCTGACCGGATCCCCTGAATGCAAAACCGTTGGCCATGAAACAGTACTTTCCCTAAATAGCACTGAACCCAAGAACCTTCATGGGTTGTAGGGGTACAGAATTTTTTTTTTTCAGATATTGTAGTGAATCAATCTAGACAACAACTTGATAAAAGTAGTATGAAGGTGGTTGAAAAATAAAAAAAATAAGGTGAACGATTTTTTTTTTTCATGCATTTTTCTGTGATAAAATAAATTTTGACAAAAAATGAAGTTTTAATTGCGAAATAAAAGGCAGTGAGATTCAGAGGTTTTTTTTTTTTTACAAACTTAATCATATATTGTTAAAAATAATAATTATTAAAAATCTCACAAAAAAAATGAATAACCTAAATAAGGTTGTTTATTATAAAATCATAATTATAAAAATGTACCTTTTATGTTAAAAATAGTTTTCTTCAAATATTTATCACCAAAATAAGTGGTTTTTTTAACCTAGATTTCTATTGATTTATGCTATAGAAAATCGATCCTTATTGTATTAAGTTACAATTTAAAAGAAATTTTCAACATTAGTGCGAACTAAAACTTTTGTTCTGACGGTAGATCTTTGCAAACGGGTTTAATTGACATTAAATTTAGTCATTTACCCAATTCGTTTTTCTATATTTTCAATTAGTTTATTATTCATGAATAACTTAGGAAATTCTAACAGCATATTTTGCAACAGTAATAGACAATCAGGTTTTGGCGTGAAAAGGTTTTTTGTTATATTATAAAAATAAATAAATAATAATTTGCTTGGGTTATGTGCAAAAAAAATGTCGGATTTTAAAATCTCTCTGTTTATGTTGATATTACTAATCCCTTATTTACAATTGAATTATGCTTACATATTTTTGTTTATTATGGCATTATATACTCTTATATTTATCATTTTTTGTTGGAGGAGAGAAAGTGAGTTAGTCTGGGCTGAAATAGAAATTATAATTAAAACTGACTAAATGCTGTCGAACTGTCGGTGGACAGTAGTTTCCGATAAGTTGAAGCAGCATTTTTCCCTTTATCGGAATCCCGAAGCATAATATGACGTAAGTGGTTTTTTAGGAGAGCCATTTAAATTAAAATGTCGGTTTTCACAAAAATAAACAAAATAACCAACTTTCTCCAACTAAAATATGATAAATAAAAGAGGATGTACCTAGTTCTCCCAGAAATGCTGTTACAAAAGTTTAACTTTGTTTTCATCCTTAGGTATCATTTAGATAATCCTTACCTCTATTAGGTTATTTTCTTTACAAGTAAGGATAATAATCTCAATTAGTTTTTATTTTTATTTTACTCAGTTAACATGGAGTGGGGTGATAAAGAAAACCGAATAGCTGTGATGTGATCGCCTTTCACAAAGTTGGAAAATGCAGGTCAGAGATTTTCAACACTTTAAAACCTTTGGGTATCAGCATTATGTTCTTGTAACGCACTATAAATAAATATAATGAGACCATATCTGTATGTGACAGACCTCGACTGAGCCGTCCTCGTACTGTGAAAACGGCAAATGCAGTGAGTGGCTACTTGAATCAGAAGAAATCCCATTCGAAAAAAACAAATCATGTCTCGGAAAATGGGAATCTGTGTCAGACCAATGTCTCGCATAATAAAAAGTGACCTTAGAATGGGTGCATTTCGAAGAATGACAGGTCAAAGGCTAACCATTTTCCTAAAAAAAAAATAGAGTGGATAGATGCTAAGTGCTTCTTGGCCGTTACATCAATGGTTTTCATCGAAAGATTTTGTTTAGCTATGAGAAAATTTTTACAATTGAACAAAAATTTAATCGCCAAAATTATCGTGTTTATCCACACATCTCTAAAGAAGCCCAAGAAGTCATTATAAGAGTGAAACGAGGTCATCATCCTTCCTCAGTGATGATTTTGTGGGGAGTTTGCTTTGATGGCAACACAAAGCTCCATTTTTGTGAAAAGAGAGTTAAACCAGTCGCTAAAACCTTATGAATTATAAAAACAAATCAGGATGATATTTTGGAACCAGTTGGTCAAGCCTCTAAATGATACTCTGTTTGATGGAATTCATTGGATTTTCCAGCATGATTCCGCTCCAGCTCACAAGGCATGGTCAACTCAGCAGTGCCTACAAAAGAACATTCCAGAGTTCATCTCTGCCTCGGATTGGTCCTCAGAAGTCCTGATCTTAATCCACTAGATTATCGGCTTTGGTCCGGAACTGAAGAGGATGGCATGCCACAGAGCACACCCTTACTTAGAAAACCACAAACAATCTCTGATTCGAGTAGCTGACCGCTTTCCTCAAGAAGGGTTGCTATTGATGACTAGCCACGGAGATTAAATGCCTGTGCCAGGACAAAAGGGGGACATTTTGAGTAATTTCTTTCTTGTTTTACTCTGTCTCTCTCTCTCTCTCTCTATATATATATCTATATATATATCTATATATATATATATATATATATATATATATATATATATATATATATATATATATATGTATATATATATTGTCTAAAGTTTTGGAAAAATTAATTTTTCTGTTGAAATCTGTATATATTTCCTTGTAACAATGTTTATGACAGGAGTAGGAAATGCTGTAATAAACAAAATATATAAACGCAATTCAGTTGTAATGGAGGTCTAGCTTGAAATATACTCGTTTTTGCACTCTGTTTTTGCACTTTTTAAGCATTTTACCTGTTAATAAGTTAAAAAAAACTTTCTGTTGCTGGTAAATATAACATAAATGTTCTTGATATATTTTTACGTCTTTTTATTAAAATATTTACGTCTTCATAGAAATAATTCAGGCTACTGCCAGGTTTTATTTCATTTTTTATTTTTTATTTCAACCTTAATTTATAATAATGAGTTATAACCATGGTATAAGAACCCTTTGAAGTAATATCTTGCCCATTATTCATCGAAATATTTGTCAGCATTATGACCAGAGCCCATGTTTAGTAAAATATAATTCATAATAATATGACAGAAAATAATATGTAATGGTAATTAGAAAAATAAGCAAGACAATAAGTGCAACACTAAAAAATAATCTTATATTAAGGAGTTTTAATAAAAAAAACAAAACAATTTTAGCAAATATTTTATCTTACGGGAAATTTTTATTTTTATCTGCTTATAGACCGTATAGTAGAAAAAAGTAGCGGAAATATATTTTAAGACTTCCGTGTCTAAATAACCAAGTTTGACGATGGTGTTAGTTTATGAACGAAGTCTATGAAATTGTTGCTTTTTTAGGCTTACATAAAATGTTACATAAAACTTCGTTTTGCACTTTTTTGTAGACAGTGAATCAGATTGATCCGTCAGATTTCCGAAATGTTAACGCTTGGGTAAAGTCGGCTAGAGTCGACTAATTGAAATGTTTTTACATATGGATTAAAATATCTCATACAATAAAAATCGGGCCTGCATACTCTGTAATAGGCTATAATTCAAAATTGTATCTTAACGCGACGCCGTGTTAGGGAGGATAAGAGGAAAGAATAGTGTCGAGAACCGAATGATAAGGTTAGTTGAGCATATGGATTAAAATTTTTCAGATACTAAAAATCCATCCTGTATACTGCAAACGAGGAAAATGTTCAGCATTTCATCTTCTTTGTAATGAGCTATTATTTATCATTTTTATTTCATATTATTAATCTCGCCTTGTTAGTACTTTCACTTTCATCGTGTGGTCTAAAGCACACACTTTAGTTTGTTTTTTTTACTAAAATCGATTCTCCAGAAGTGTATATTATCGTTAAGGGTATATTATCGTCTTCACACACTTTCTGTGCCATTTGCAAGAAATGGCACAGAAAAATTGGATTAAACTCGTTATACCAATGTAAAACTTAGTGGTCTTAAATGCCATTGAGGTTTTATTACAGAAATAATCTCATGTGGTTTACTACAGAATTTCCAAAATTTCTTCCATTAAAATACCTTTATTTTTGTTTATTTTAAATAATTGAAGATTCCTAATTGATGAGCATCCATTGATAAACCTAAGCTCATGTTTAGTAAAATAAAATTCATAACGTTATGACAGGAAATGATATATTTTAGCCATTGTCTGTTTCAAGCACGCAATACTTCAAAATAGTGGAAACCTAATAAAGTATGTTATGAAAGGACGTTAAGAATAAATAATGCGCTATTCCATTAGAAAAGAAAAAAATATATAGTCTTACCTTCTGAGCAATGTTTTCCAGACACGCGATACAACGCTGTTGCTCTAAATGAAACTTCCACAAGGTCAGGAATGAAGAGATGAGTGCCTGTTTTCAAGACATTTAGGGGATGGACCATTGTTAGATTTAAACATAAACCTCTATACATGTTGCCTATATAAACCGAGTTATGGTGTTGTATATGGTGCAGACAAAGTAGTTCGGATAATGCAAGGAAGATACTTGGAGACAGTGAAGAGAGTATACTGGATCAAAGATAACAGGTGCTTGCGGGTAGAGGGGATTGTTCGTCCTATCTTCAAAATGTATCAAATAATTGAATCAGATAGTCTAGGCCCTAATGAATAGCAGCTTTAATAGTCATCTTCAAGTGGCATCGTATAGATTCTTTTCAATAGGAAAATATCCGATCGATAAACAGATGCTGCAGGGTATCTAAAAAAATATATGTTTAAAAAAAAAATCATCTAAAGCACATTACTGAACATTTAATATTACGTTCTGTAGTCATTGATGATTATCAAGATGGCTGGGTATCCACATTATTATTTTTTTTTAATATAATCTATGAGGAAGAATTATATTGGTTATTATTGAAGTTTATCATTTTAAAAATACACTTTAGATTTTTTTTTAGGATAAAGTCATATACATCCTGATTGCACCAACTATATCTCCCTGAGAATTTCAGCCTTTCATCTTTTGTTCTTACATGTTTAAAGTAATGTTTAGAAGCTTTTGTTAATCTAATGAAGAAAAATCTAATATTTAAATTATAAGTTTAAGGAAACGCAATGGTTAAACCATGGCAGATTATAATTCATATTTATAACTGATGGCTTACTAAATATATATATTAAACCTTTGCGAATCAAAATTATTGAATGGAAACTGTGCTGAGCCCTTAATGTATTAATACCAGATACAAATATTAAGGTTGTGCGGAGTAACCGCACGAGTCAGCTAGTAAATAAATATTTGCAAACGGAAGTTAAAAAAACTTAACTAATGAAAATCTAAAAAAAAAGAAAAAGCTAAAGTAACTGAAGCACATTGACAAATATTCCAAGAAGTGTTTAATACATAAAAATAATTATTACCTTGTAGGAGTAATAATTATTACCTTATAGGAGAAGCCAACATACGACATCTTAAATAGGATTCAATCCTCCGTAAATGAACGGTTTCACGATATAGTTTAGTAAACTGTGGAAAAAAAAAAACTTTCCTTGGAATTCGGAAAACCCATACTGATGCTGCCTAATAACAATAATGAGAATTCACATAAACCAAAACCATAACCACGGCAAGTTTCTAAACGAGATAATAGCATAGAATTTGATGGAAAATGGTAGGAAATTAAGAAGTGAAACGGTCTTCATCACACCCTCAAGGAAAGGTCAGGTAGCCAATTTATGCATATCGATCTCAGGTCATTCAGGCCTCCGTTGAAACCTCAATATAAACCGATTTAACAGAAAAATATATGACCTTCATTCAGTAAAAAATAAAAAAAATTGAATAGGCCCAGAAGAAATTACAAAAAAAATATCTACTACAGGAGTAAGATATAAATAAAGGAAAATATCCGTTATTTTTCTTTTAAAAATAAAATAGTTTTAGTAGTTCTTATGTAGATTTTTTATTTAATCAATTAAAATTAAATTTTTGTTGTCGTTTCCTGTTTCACATAATTTTTTTCTCAGCTGTGTAGTATTATAATTCTTATAACAAAAAAACGTGGCTCGTTTAAAAAAACACAAATCTTAAATTTCCTACTCTTCTGCAGGAAATTAGGCTATTGTTTATATGTACTTTTTTTTTTGTAGATGATGTCTTCTATCAACCTTTCTCTCTATTAATATTTCCCTCTACTTACGGCACACCCTGTATATATATAATATGCGTCAAATATACAAGTTAAAATAATGAAAACGATAAAAAAGAATAAAAGATTACATATTAAAATTACAATAGATAATAACATATTAAATTTTAAAAAAATAAGAATAGTTTTTTTTTTCAATGTGAATTGGCGTTAATGGTCTAGTAAAAAAAAAAAAAAAAAAAAAAAAAAATATATATATATATACACACACATTTTTTTTCTTCATTCTTCAGAATTATAGACAGCGATAATAGTGGAATATTGAATGTCTTTGCGATATCTGTTTTTTTCTTCGAGTTATCAAGCGTATATTTTTCTATTTGCCGAAGTTAACAGCTGAAGAGAGGCTATTATCGAAAAAATCGAATTATAGAGAGTCGACTATATATACCTAATAAAGAGGAATAGACTTAAATAAAATAAATAATAAGGTATAAATACTGATAAATATATACGTAAAATAAAGCATTTACTCCATAATTGAAAATAGATAAATTATAAAAAAAATTAGAAGACAAAAGATAAAAAAAAAAATATTGAATACAAATCAAATAAATCTTCTTAAACCTTCTAAAAGACCAGGTTAGGGAATAGGACACTCGAACATCACTCATGTACATCTCATCACTAAGCAGCCACCACCAAATTGTCAACACTGCAATAGCCCTCTCACAATTAATTATATTTTCCAAGAATGCATTTATTATACTTATTACAAGCACAAATCGATTATCTCTAAAACCGGGGATATCAGCAGTATTAAGCAATCAACGAATCAAACATAAAAGCAGCGATAAAATTTCTTAAAATCCATAGGATATTAAATAAAATATAAAAATAAATATAATTTTTAGTTTATTGTTTTTTTCTTTTTTTTTAAATTTATTTAAATATATTTAATTTTTTATATGTTTTTAAATATCTTTTTCATTTATTACTATATCTATCTATTATTAATTTTTGATTATTCGTTTTTTTTTATTTCTCCTCTAAAGAGTTCACAAATATAACCGACTCACAGGCATTGATGACCCTAGGGTTTTACGCCTTAAAGCATAAATAAATATCCTCTTAAATATATTCAAAGCTATGTACAATATTAACATTCACTTAGGGAACATCAATCCAAATTTTGCTACATGCGAGTACCAAGCTCAGTGATCTCACTTTTCTCTCAGTCAAGTCATTCGTATTGGACAAATTGTTTTGAGTCATAAAATAAAATTTGTACGATTTTCTTTCTGTTTACAATATTTTTAAGGGTAAAAACTATTGAAGGGAAAAAAAAAATATGCGACAGAAAACGAGAAAAACAAAACAAACAAATTAAGGTAAATCCTAGATTCTAATCACATTATCCCAAATCATCAATTTGGATGCCGCAGATCCCATTCCTCTATCCAGCAATGCCACCGTGTAGTGGATATTGTCTCCTCTGCATTGGAGAGTGGACTGTACTATACGGGAGTCTTTCTCGACGGAGAACTGGCTTTTGATCGAGTCTGGCACCCGGGACTGCTTTACAAACTCCGTAAATTCCTACATCCTACATACTTCCTCATTATCCGTTCCTACTTAACCGATAGATACTTGAAAGTAAATCTCAATAATGCTTATTATCCCTCTTTTCCCAGTCCACTGGAGTTCCTCAAGGTAGTGTCTTAGATCGTATGCTTTACACACTTTATACAGATGACATCCCAACCCATCCTAAAACTGTCATTACCACGTATGCCGATGATGCATGTATCTTATCCGTTAATAATGACCCAACCATTGCATCCCAAACTCTTCAATCACACATTACAAACCATGAGGAATGGTGTCAAAACTGGAGGATAAAAATAAATTCCAATAAATGCCATAAGATCACCTTTCCCTTCGCCGTAAACCTATGACTTCCTGTCCTACAGTATCCTTTAATAATACCCCACTTATCCCTCTTCAAATCCGATACCTTAGACTCCACTTAGACAAACGTCTACTTGGAATCCTCATACCAGAATGAAACGGCAAGAAACCGCTCGACGTTTCCGACTATTTCAGCACTTACTATACAAACGCTCTAAGCTTCCAGTTAATTACAAAAGACTCATGACTACAATAAGACCTATTTGGACTTACGGAGTTGAGCATTGGGGCTCCACTAAGCCATCGAATTCTTCACGTATCCAATCCTTACAATCCAAAATCCTTCGTTTAATCCTCAATGCTCCGTACTTTTTCACAAAAAAATCATCCATAACGACCTTAATGTTCCTTATGATTCTGACCTGGCCCAATCCAGATAATTATCCTTCCATATTAAACTTCAGAACCATCCAAACCCTCTCGTTTCTAATTTTGCTTCTTTCTCGTTCTCTGATACCCCTCCGAGGCTTCTGAAAAGAAGATGGCTTCGAGATCTCGTGTTGTACATACGTTTTTAGAGTACTATCAATGGGTAGTTTTTAACAAGTAGTTTCATGTTATATTCTTGTGTTCACATTTACTGAATGTATTTTTATTTATAATACAGTTGTAAATATCATAATAAAAAAAAGTTAAATTAAATCAATAACCAAACTTTATTATAAGGCCACTTAAGCTTTTAAAATGATGATTTTATTCCTTGATGCAAAAAAGTTTAGAGGTTTCTTAGAGTGATAAGGAAAAAGTAAATGAAAAAATATTAGACTTGGAGGGCTTTATTGAGGCCAATATTGTGGCCTTAGAGGAAGAGTTTTTGTGAACGTATGAGTATGAGCTTCCAAATATAAGATTAATTCAACGGAAATTCTCCGCATTGAGGGGATATATTAACCTTCTTTTCCAGGACATCTTAAACAGGAATTTTCAATATGGCATGGAAAGGGTAGGTAAAAAGGGAGGAAAGCAAACTCATTCAGCTGGAAAAATAATGAAAGTGAACTCGGAAAACATGAAAATTTATTTTTCCAGGAAACTTTCCTCAAAATGAATAAACCTCATACGATGCAAAACATTTTATTTCCTCTATTATATCGAGTTGTGCGGATTTACAGCAAAATTATAAGAAAATCACTCGTTGGCATTTTAGTAAAGGCTGAATTATTTCTAAGCAGCGAAATGCTACAGAGGTTGACAAACATTATCGTTTGGAAGAGGATTAATAAATGCTGTATTATTTATTTAGTTAGTTACATGAGTACCTAGTAGTAGGTATGTAACTATTTTATTGAATAGTGCTACTTATACTAAATGTTACTTGGGATTGGAACAGCATGATTTATTTTCCAAACACCTAACCCTAAGTTGCTCTGTATATAAGTAAGTTTCATCAAAGAAATAAGCGTTTTTTTCTAACAGGAACAATGACTCCCCAAAGTGCAATTACCAAGTGCAAAGGGCAGGTGCAGAAACAAAAAATGTGCCTAAATTGCAATACCGAAACTGTTTAAGAATAAAAATTATAATTCCATTTCAAGCCTAGGTTTTCACTTATCAACTTATCCCCGCTGTGATTTGGAAATGTTTTTCTGTAAAATATTAGTGATTGCTTAAAAAATGAAGCACGTCTGCTCAAAGATATTTGTTTTTTCATATTATAAAATTCTGTGGAACATCACACATAAAAACACATTTATTAAGTGTTTTTATTATTAAAATATCCTACTTAAAATAGTAGCCAAGTGAAATTAGACATGTTGCCTTGCAAAAGGTCGGGTAACTCTAATTTATTTTTTATATTTTTAGGTGTACAGAGAATATAAAAAATCCTAGTTTCCGCCATCCGAAAGCCTTGTGGGCTCACAACAGTACTCCAAAACCATTTAAATTTTGAACTTTTATTGGTTTGCGCTAAATATCTGTATTTAGAAAAATAAAATAAAAACGAAAGTTTCAAAGATATTCAATAAAATATAACTAAAAAGCCTGTTTCTGTCAAATTAATCATACAATATGTTATAAATCATTAAATATATTTTAGGCTTTTTTGCTGTGTAATTTTTTTAAATCAATCAAATAAGTTATTTCTAAATAAATTAAAAATAATCGTATTTTCTTAGAATAAGTTATCACTCAACGATCCTGGAATTACCTTTTTCCGGCACAAAGCACCTCACGCCAACGACTACCAAGGTCTTACTGTAATGAAATGTTTTTTGAACCCTCTACTAATGATGAATACAATAATCAGCTGCGATAATTTGAGATTTTAGTAATTATCTGGCAAATTCAGTCAAGAAAATTATACCGAAAACGAGCAAGAAAAAAATTCCTACTTGTATCTAAATAAATTTATACCTAATATAATTTACTCTTTTCCGTCATACAAAACTAGAGTATAAAAAAAAAAAAAAAAAAAAAAAAAAAACAGAAAGGAAATGCGAAGGAAAATATTGAAGATAAATTCAAACAATTTCGTAACTCATAATTGATACTGGGGTAATGCTCTCAGCTCACCACCCCATGTATTTGGTTTTATCTTCATTTAGTTGTATGTTTATTTGCTCTTCTTCTCTTACTACTATGTCCTCTTGGTAATGATATAGGTAATAGATATTTATAATTGAAAAAAATTAACAATAATAATAACGGTTGGTCCTGACAAAAAAGTGTATATTAGTTAAGAATGCCTGACTTGCTATAATAAATTTAGTTTTTTTTCAAATATTTTGCTTAAATTAAAAGTTTCCCAGGGTTTTTGACGTTTTATGCCTTTTCCGACTACTGCGCGGCCGTAAGAAATATCTTATCGATGAAACCCAACAAAGGCGTAGCTAGAACTCGTGCTTTTTCCTAACCTTGTATATGTATATGTTTGGTTTTATCGAGAAGGAACTACATACGGCTGTGGTGCGACTTGGACGAGGTACGGGCATCTGTCCCTTATAACCTTTATTAGTTATAAGCGATTAGAATGTTACCAGATTTTATTTTTTTTAATATAAAATATGTGTATTTTAACCTGCTACTACGGATCCCAAGCACTGGTCGCTGGTGGAGTCGCTTGTGATACTTTTTTTCTAGTTATTACCTATGGGTTAACCATTGCATTTATAGACAAAGTTTTAGTATTTATATGCCCAAACTCTTCAAACACACATCACAACCCTTGAAGAATGGTGTCAAAACTGGAGGATTAAAATGAATTCCAATAAATCCCATCAAATCACATTTACCCTTCGTCGTAAACCTATGACTTCCTGTCCTACAGTATCCTTTAATAACACCCCACTTATCTCTGTTAAACAAATCCGATACCTAGGACTCCACCTGGACAAACGTCACACTTGGAATCCTCATATTAGACTTTTCCGACTACTTCAACACTTACTAGACAAACGGTATAAGCTTAAAATTTATTACAAAAGACTCATATACATGGCTATAATGAGACCTATTTGGGCTTATGGAGTTGAGCTATGAGGCTTCACTAAACCATTCTCGTATCCAATCCCTACAATCCAAAATCCTTCGTAAAGTGCTTAATGTTCCTTACTTTGTTACAAATAAAATAATCCATAAAGACCTTAATGTTCCATATGTTTCCGATTTGGCCCAATCCAGACACCTATCCTTCCACAATAAACTTCATAGCCATCTGAATCCTCTGGTTTCTAACCTTGCTTCCTCTTCAATTCCTGATAATCCTCCGAGGCGTCTGAAAAGAAGATGGCCCCGTGATCTCCTTTTGTAGACATAATATTAGAGTTCTACCAGTGGGTAGTTCCTCAACAAGCGTTTTCATGAGATTATATTTCTGTGTGCACATTTACTTGATGTATTTATATTAATACAGTTGTAAATATCATAAATAAAATTTTTAAAAAAAAGTATTCATATGTAGTAAAATGTACACTTTACTGTGAACTTCAAACTAATTGATATACTAACAAATGTATGTGCAATTAAATGAAAACTGTCACAACCATACCCAGTCTCCCCAACTGGACGCTTGTTTGCTATCTCCCTGAACTCAAACCAGCATAAGAACAGTTCTTGATAGACAAGAAAAAATAAATGTCTCAAAGGTCCATAACGAACGGACGAAGGATAGACAGGAGGATATGAATCTCCCTGATGGAATGATATACCTTCTTGCCCGTCACGAATTGTGACTCCATGGCACTAGACTAACGACCTCTCTACCCTCTGAGTGCAATCACGACATGGATACATTATTCAATAAGAGATAGTGAAACTTATATCGCCACTCCAATGCTACGGATAGTTATGCTCACCGATAGTGATTGAAAATAGAAAAGTGGCACTAGTTAGAAAGTGCTAGTTGCATCAGTGAATGCAGCTGATACCCGAAGTGAAACGTCAGGGCTAAAACCTACTGTTGCATTAAACAGTAGATACTAAATCAATAGGTTTGCAGTTGGATCAAGATAAATAAGACGGCGGCTTGACATCCGTTTGACAGGCACAACCCATACCGAACCGGTTCATACCTCGTTGTTGATGTAAATAAAATCAGCGATAGCGCGTTGTATCATTGCTCCCAATCTTTATTTTATCATTCTACCATTTTGGATTTTTTTTTTTTTTTTTTTTTATGTAACAGCTTATTTATACATCAAACCAAGTCGCTTACGGGATATTCCAAATTAAAGCAATTAATTCAATAGCTAGCAAGATATATATATGGCTAGACAAGTACATGTTTACAATAGTATGGAAATAATAGAACATAGTTTTAATTTAAAGAGAATTAACTACCTAGGGTACGTTCAAAGTCACAAACATAATGTGTGAAACTAATGTTTGTTGAATTGCCGACGTTTCAGTACTCTCACACTCCTTTGTCAGTTACCTTGCTCCTTCATTCATTGCTGGACGAAAGCCTTGATGGAAACTTACAGCTTAGATCGAAACGTATCTTAAGCTTATTGTAAAACGTGGCCCATTTCCGAATAGAAAAGAAGTTAAGACCAATTTGTGTTTTTCATTAGGATGTCACGTTATTTATTGAAGGAATTCCTCAAAAACTGTTCAAGATAATTAAATTCTAAGTACACCACCGTGAAGTAGACAATTTTTTTTTTAGAATTCAGTGATTAAATTTACCAGGGTTAGTGATAAAAGTAACTTTCAGGAGGTCTAATACGGACGCTGTACAGAGATATGTTGATCGTGTATGGATTCTGTGACTGCAGTAGTACAGTGGCCTGAAAGTCCCTTTTATCATTGACCTTAGTAAATTTAATCACTGTTTTCTTAAAAACATTTTGTATATTGTACGATGGTATACTTTGAATTTAATTATCTTGAACAGTTTTTGAGCAATTCCTTGTTATTCAATAAAAACCGTGATTATCTTAAGAAAAACAAAAAATCGGTCTTAAGTCCTTCTCCGTTCGGAATCGCCCCATTTATCAAATGAACTATTTTGTTGAACATTTGATCTAGAATCATTCCCCGAGTTTCGCCATTAAGAACTGAGACACCATGTATATCAAATGCAGTTACAAAAATCTTACCATTTTCTAATTTAACAAAGGAGATATTGGTTAAAGTTTTTAGCCATTTGATGTTATTAAGTGTCACTTTTATTATTTTTAGCAATTAACCGAAGATTTGGCTGTTAATATGTAAACAGCACAAACCTTCCTCTTTAGCAGAATCTTAAAGGTACATACAATATTAAAAGAAAAGTGGAGTTAAAAAGTTATGATCATCGATGATTATAATCTTTTACAATAAAGAAAACATGGGGTAAGATGTTTTCTAGGGTAGGGGTAAGGGATTGAGAGTAAATACTAATAAAAACATTTGCCAAATAAGGTCAGTATAGCTTCCTCACCGTTTTCATAGTTATGAAGTAATTTTTTTTTTTTTTTTTTTTTTTTTTTTTTTTTTTTTTTTTTTTTTTTTTTTTTTTTTTTTTTTTTTTTTTTTTTTTTTGTTCATCCCTATCTCGCCTTTTAGGCTATACGGGATTTTCCCGGGCCGGGGGGGTGACTGCGGGGAATTTAAAATCCCCTCCGGCACCGGGACGCGAACTCGTACTTTTTATATCATCTCAAATCTCTGTTATCCGGTTGCCAGGCAACTAGCTGTGTTGTGCACACGCTTTAGCCTATTCGGCCACCCCGCCCCTTAAACTAGTTATGAAGTAATATAAATAATTTAAAGTAGTCTAATTACTTTTTGAATAAAACCTAAAACTTGTAAACCCATTAAAATATTGCCTTAACCTAACTCCCACTCCATATGATCAATGCCTTCCACATTTCACAGCCATTATATTTTTAACAATTATTTATTATAATTTTAATTCGTATGTGCTTGTTTTAGGTGAAAATTTTCTAATATTATAAAATGGGCCTCTGTTTATTTTTACACCATATTTATTTTAATTTTCATAGCTACGTTTTGGCCGGTAAGCCATCTTCTTTGGACTACATGCAAAAAGCATGGTTGGATAAAATGGCTTGAAGATGGCTTACCGTCCGAAACGTAGCTATGAAAATTAAAATAAATATGGTGAAAAAATAAGCAGAGGGTTATTATATAATAATTTTATACGCTTAATGGAATACAATGACATTGATACTGGGTAATTTCTATACCAATCTCCAAATTTCCTCCAAGTTTAGGCCAAATCGAACACTCAGTTTCAAACTATTGGCGTGTCTAATAATGTGTTTCCTGAACTGAAAGAGGAATTTTATTTTTGGAATAGTGGATAGAATTTGATAAAATTCATAAATACTTGATTATTTGTTAACCAACCTCTAACTTCTCCAAATTTGAACAAAATCCAGTGTGCGGTTTTAGAGATATAGACGTATAAAGGAAAACGCGAAAAACAAGAAGAAGAGAAAATATTGGACGGGATTCAATAAAATCGACAAAGAATCATTATTCCAGTAAAACTCACCCCTCGTATCCAATTCTTACAGTCCAAAATCCTTCGTAAAATCTTCAATGCTCCTTACTTTGTCACAAAGAAAATCATCCATAGCGACCTTAATGTTTCTTATACTGCTGACCTGGCCCAATCTAGATACCTATCCTTCCATTACAAACTTCAGAACCATCTAAACCCTCTCGTTTTTGCTTCCTTCTAGATCCCTGATAACCCTCCGATGCGTCTGAAAAGAAGATGGCCTCGAAATTTCCTGTTGTAAATACATTTTTAGTGAGTAGTGGATAGAATTTGATAAAATTCATACATACTTAACTTCCCTCCCAATTTGAGCAAAATCTAATTTGCGGTTTTAGAGATATAGACGTATCAAGGAAAGTTCGCTCATATATAAGGAAAAATATAAGACGGGATTCAATAAAATCGACAAAGAATCATTATTCCACTAAAAGCCACCTTTCTATCCACTTTGAGCCAAATCGAACGAGCCGTTTCCATGAAATATTGGCATATCTAAAAAAATACGTTTGCGCGTACATAGCGGAAGTGCTGGATGGACTTTGATAAAATTGATATGAAACCATCTAGGCAGGAACCCGCAAAATTCCTGAACATTTCATGAAAATCGGATAAATGCTAAGTAGGCATATGATGATATGCCCATAATCATCGATTTGACTACAGACAGACAGACAACGCTTGAAATTTGATCCTTGATGTCTGAAACTTAAAACTCCAGTGGAAAATTTCGATTCTGAGCACGAATTTTTTTTTTAATCTCTCCTACGAATACAATGCCTCCCAACCTTCGGTAGCGAGGATGCTAAATAAAAAAATGATGATAAATAAAAATAAATGGGTCTGCTTTAGAAAGATAATTTAAAGTCTTATTTTTCCAAGCTCGCCTACCCTCGAAAAAAAATTTAAAAAAGCCCTGAAACTTTTATGAATATTTTAAAGAGATGAAACCTTTGATTACAGACGAAACAAAATAGCAATGGGATTACAAACGCAATCTAATTTCAGATTCCCGAGTAGAATGGGAGGAAAAATTATTCTTCCGTTGCAAAGTGAGAGAATTATTTTCTTTTTTATTATTTGATCAACTGAGAAGAGATTGCGCAGTATATCATGAGATTTGTTTCAGATTATTTAAATTATATAATTCTAATATACTTTCATCATTAGGGATTTAAAGATTGCGGTTTAAAAATAATACTTGAGGTGTAGAATTAAAACCAAGCCAGCAAGAATTAAAACATACATTTTCCATTTTTTTATTTTTGTTTTAGATTTTTTTTCTACATTATCACGAAGTGTGCTAAACACATTTTATTCTTAATATGTTATTTTTTGATTTTATGTTCTGTCTGCTCTTAGTGGCTGTTAATATGACTTTGTGTGTTTTTTATTCATTATAACTATAATTATTCTTGAGAAGATTTTATTTATATTTTTAAGTTATTTCCATATTATATTATGCTATAAATTATTGTGTATATTCTGATATTTTTTATTAAGTTAACCTACTGTTTATGATTTAATGATTAAGGACTTTTGAGCGGATAAAATAAGCTAAGTTGTGTTTTTACAAAAATCATAAATTAATCGTCATTTTTTTTTTTTTTTTATCATCATACTACAGTTTTCCCACTTTTACAAAAAAATCTTTGTTTAATAAGCTTGAGGTTTATTATTTTTTAAATTTATTTATTGAGTATTACAACAATCTGTCTCTTGGACATTGGTTATAGTGAGGTAGGATAACATTCACACTATATGTACAAAAAATATAAAATAAATAGAATTAATAATAATCAAAAGTATATACAATAAATAATAAAATAAAATAACCTAAAAATAAGAAAATTAAAACTAAAAAAAAAAAAAAAAAAAAAAAAAAAAAACACATGCATACCTATATACACTAGAGGTTTATTAGAGAAAAAATTGAGATTCAGCTCGTTTTGAAAAAAAAAATGATATTTTTTATTCTGTCAATTAATAGTACCCCTGTTTTTAGCAAAAATTACAACAATTAACTGTTTCAAAGCTTCTACTTTTTGTTTTTCCATTATCTCGGATGTATTTTTATTAACGCTAAACATACATCTTAATTACAAAAAATAATTTGATTAATATTGAATTTTCGAATATTTTTTGGATAAATTGGTTATAAGCTGTGCTTTTCACCCAGATCTGTATTATAGGAATTCATCTGTATTTTTGAGTGGCAAAATAACAGTTTCTAGCCCAAAAATTTATGTTTAAAGATAAAAAAAAACCCTGTTAATTGCTTCAATTATTTTAATTCAATTTTTTCATTTATTTGTTTTTTCTCCATTATTATTCTTAATTATTATTCAAATTATTCTTGAGGAGATTTTATTTTTATTTTATTCTCCAGGTTTTGCTTTTATCTCTTTCTCTCGCTCTCTGTCTCTCTCATATATATATTTTTTCGATGACTACTATAATTATTATTGAAAATATTTATCTTCTAGCTGTTTTCATATTATTTTAATTACTGTATAAACTGTTATTAAGTTAGTTTTTTTTTGTTTATTATCATTGTTCTTAGAAGACTTTTTCCCATAATAAAGTTTGTTTTTCTATCTACCTATGTATAACTAATATCGAGCTATGTATTTTTATGATCTAGCAGGTGAAATTTAAGAGTTGCCTGAAAGTACAAGTATGAGTAAGAGATTTCAGAAATAGTTCGAACGACTGCTGAGGATACATTTGTATGGGAAGGTTTACAAAATATATCAGAAACACATAAATGTACTTTTAACTCGACTTCAAGTGTTTAAAGCCATCTTCCCGTTTCTTGTCTTACCTCAGCGGAAATATCGAAGGCTATGTCATCGTCTGAAATAAAGATCCATGGATTGCCTTCCTGAATTGTAGGCCTCCGGAATAGATACCGATTACCGTCTCGTTTGCTATTCTCACAGCGCACCTATCATTTTTAGTACGGCCTCATCTGTATGGGGAAGCGTTACTTTTCTTAGGAAAAAAAATTCACACCGTACTATAACTCGGACATATGTCGTTTACCGTTAGTTCTGGAGACCTCTTCCGTTCCTATGTTCCCTTTTACTAAGAAACGTTTTATTTGTCGGTTTTACTACCGACTACTAAGCTGCCAACAAAAATAATATTTTATAAAACTAAAAATTATTACAGTAACCTAAGGGATAAAATAAGAAAACATTATCAAGCAGGTTAAGATGCTGTGTATAAATTATCCGGCAAGGTGCATTGAGAAAAAGAAACAGTACATTAAAGAGAGAATGTATCCGAATAATAATGACATGAAAAACATGGAAACACAAAAAAAAAGTGATTAACAAAAAACATAATTTAGACTTCGACAATACTCAAATTCTACAAAAAGAGAAAATGCAGCCAGAGAGAAACACTTTATTTTCATAAAATATAAAGGATTGCTGCCCAATTATATTGGGTTGCTATATACACAGCATACTCTTCTATCCTTAGGACAATATATGAACTTATATATAAATATACAGAAGTATTAGTTAATATTAGTAAAATAGAAATATATATATACATTTTTATTATATTATTTATTTTTATAATTTTTTTTTTTCCTTTTTCCTTCTTCTCATTGTTCTTCTTCTCTCTCTTTATCTCTATTGTTTTCAATTATTCACTAAATAAATAAATAAACAAATACATAAATTAAAACTCTCGGGCTAGCCATGCACGTGGTGGTGAATGATTCCCAGGTAGTCGAGGACTATATTTTCAGCCAACCTCGCTACGTCCTTAATGTCGACACCTAGTTCCTCGAGGAAGCTCCTTGTTCTTTTTGGGATAGTTCCGCGAGACCCAAACCAGAGGCCTCTCACGGTGAACTCTCTCTCTCCGAAGGTCTCACGGAATTTCTCTTTTAGGAAAGGGATAAATTTATCGTACGTGTTCTTCTTTTCCCTTTCCACTTCACCCGCCTGATCGAGGTCATTGCTCTCAAAGCGGACAGTTGGATCCAAGATCAGCGCTGTCCTTCCTGTCTTGGGAAATGCGACGATATCAGCGTATCTCGTAGAGCCTTCACTATCGATGCAATATACCTCGTCAAAGCAGGTGAATTTTTTTTCCCTAAGGAGCCTCATCAACTCGAACTTGACCCGGTGGTGACGACGTGTTATGAGGAGGGAGTTGTTGGGGCATTTTCCCAGCACATGTGCGGGAATATTAAGGAAAACATAAATTATGCTGTTAATTTCAAAGTAGATTTAATTAAGTTTTAGTATTATAATTATACCATTTTTACAATAGATGCCTTCTTAAACGACCTCGGTATAGAATAAAGGAAGTTAAATTAAAAAAAAATAATAATAATAAATTTAAAAAAAATTGTTTAATTTGTTTGGACAATTAAATGATTGTGTTAAAATTTGTACGTTAATAAAATCAATATAATGTACCAAAAACGTTATTATAGTACTATAACTAAGCCATTTCTGAGTACTGAATGGTGTGGTAGACCCTTAAGGGACACCTACGCCAGTACCGGTTTTCTGTCGCTTAAGTGCATTTTCTACGAAACTACTTCAAATATTTTAAAAAGTAATCAGTGTTTTAGAAAGAAAAATATATTTTCCAGATGTTTTACTTTACTACGTTTTGTGTTATTGTAGGCCGTTTAACTACAAACGATGCTTCATTTTCAACTTGAAAATTTGTTTGGTAAACACAATTGACTTGACTGGTGTTTTTCATAGCCTAAGCCAATTTTTTAAAAATATTTTTCATGTTTTAGTATTTTCTGACTATTCAGATTTAATAAAAGACCACTTATGACGAAATTAAGCCAAATGCTGATTCTCAGTGACCAAAAAACTAACTAAAGTCAAAGTCGTCAGTCCGCCATGTTTAGACGCCATTTTGGGGCAGTTCTTTCACTTTTTACTGTGGGGACATTAACTTTTTTGAAATAAATAAGTACAAGGAACACAACGATATGCAATTTATAGCGATGTGTGGGAGGGGGGGGGTGCACGTTAGGGGGGTCTGACCCATAGACTAATACTGCTTAAGTCAAAAAATGAAAACATGTGTTACCGACTAAAAGCAGTTCTGATGATGGGAAAATATAAAAAAAAATAATAATAATATTCATAAAAACAAATGTTAACTTAAAATTTTCGTAAAAATATGTGACAAATATACTGATGATGTGTCACTAAGGAAGTTTTTTTCTCCGAAATCATGAATAAATCTTTATTTTTTTTAATTGATTGAAAACATGAAATATTTAACTATATTCATTTATCACCAAATATAAACAGATTAATTGCATCTGAGTACAATGATTATATAGACATTTAAAACTGCATGGAAACAAAATATGCATTCGCATAAAAATCCGGACTTTCATTATCAAAATGAACTTACAGCATTAATAATTGGGTGAAAATAAAAATTAATAGATTTTTTTGACACGATGTGAGTTTGGTGGAGTTTACAATGGACCCATTTTATCTTAGAAATAAAATATTTTTATATTTTAAAACAATTATCCCTTGAAAAATTAAAATTGACAATGTACCTAATATTCCCTTCTTGAATAAATATAAATAATTTCTTACAAATAATTGAAAAAAAAAATTGAGTACAAAAAAAATACCATATCTTATTATAAAAACTCTATAGACTCCCAGAATAAGATTGAGAAAAGTTTTCTTGGCTGATTCAATAAAAATATAAAAAGGATTGGGGTCAAGAGGGATGGAAATGATGTATTCATGAATCCGAAGTGAATAAAGGGAAGCTAAGGAAATGGGAAGATGAAGTCTTACATGACGTGATCTCGTAGACTTGAACTTACTGGGATCGGTAAACATATTTCGATAGAACCACAATTTGAAGGAAAATCTATCCCTTTCAATATTCAGACACAGTTGTACAAAAAACCTTTGAATGCGAAAGCGATTCCGTAAAATTGCATTTAAAAAAGTCGCTTTTTATTATTTTGATAGATGATATGAAATATCAGTGACGAAGTGGAATGGGACGAAATAAAGAAAAAATGAGTCAGTATGATCACAATTTATTATTTAATAAATTATTATAATAAATACAGGAGTGCTTTAATTCTGAAGTCTAAGCATTAAAATGATCTAAAAACTTTTAAATAATGAAAATCCCCTGAAAAATTGAAATAATTTTGTGACGCCATATTTGAATTTTTCTTTATCAGTTTTTAAATCTACAGTAGGACAAACGTCTAACTTGAAATCTTCATACCAGACTGAAACGACAAGAAACCGATCTACGTTTCCGATTACTTCAGGACTTACTAGACAAACACTCTAAACTTCCAGTTAATTACAAAAGACTCATATACATGACTATAATAAGGCCTATTTGGACTTACGGAGTTGAGCTATGGGGCTCCACAAAGCCTTCAAATTCCTCTCGTATCCAATCCTTACAATCCAAAATCCTTCGTAAAATCCTCAATGCTCCTTACTTTGTTACAAATAAAATCATCCACAATGACCTTAATGTTCCTTATGTTTCAGATTTGGCCCAATCCAGATACCTATCCTTCCATAATAAACTTCATAACCATCCCAACCCTCTTGTTTCTAGCCTTGTTTCCTATTCAATTCCTGATAACCCTCCAAGGAGTCTGAAAAGAAGATGGCCTCAGGACCTTCTTATATAGAAATATAATTGGAGTGCTACCAATGGGTAGTTTCTCTTCATGTTGTACATGTCATGTTACTTAATTCATAAGTATTGTTGTATTTATCATTTAATACAGTTGAAAATGTCAATATAAAAGAAATTAACAGTATTTTAATACTTATATTTTGTAATTATTATTACTTAACTAATACTTGTTTTCGGAAGTAAACTACAACATAAAAACAGTTGTTCAATCTTTAAGATTTGATACAATTATACTTTAAGTGTACTGTTTTTAATTAACATGAAGTTTCTGTACTGAAATTTGTTCATTTGTGCCTCTGATGTTCATCGTCTTGAATATAAAAAGTAAAACTTGTTAACGAATATAAAAGTAAACAACGATATTTATTCATTGTATTTAGAATAAAATTGAGACTAAAGTGTATCTTTAGCGAAGGCATTTCATATATAAATTACGACTATTAATTAATAATTTATATTACCAATTAAGTAAGATAATTGAATCCTAACATACATGCATCACTTTTCATTTTGTTTAAAATTGATAATGTATTTAGTGATCTCACAAATATTTCCTTCAAATATAGATATCATTCGATATTTTAAAAACGTAGAGCTTATTCATCTCATTATATTTCTATATTCATAAAAAAATATTAGGACAAGAACATTTTATTTTGTCACTTATAAATACAGATCGATTCCTATAATAGAAATCTGGGCGAAAATCACAGTTTATAACATATTTACCAGAAAAGTATTTGAAAAATCAATATTTTTGAAATTAATTTTTTTTACAAATAAAATGTGTGTTTAGGCAATTGGATTTGTTATAATACATTTCAGATCATAAAAATGTTTCGCTAATAAATCTAAACTTAATTAATACGAATTTAAAGCTTATCAGTTGGTGGACAGTGGTACAGTTGGATGAAGATAAATTCGCGAATAATTTACAATTTTTGCAAAAAATAGAACAGCTTACATTAACCTTTCAAAAGTGATCGTTAAATGGTTTTAACAATTATAAACTCTGTTTAAAGTGAATTTTATCTAGTTTAAAATGTAGCTTTTTGTAGCTCTTGGGATCTTCTATCACTCCTTTTTTTTTATTTATGTATCCAGGATTTAATTTTTTTTTTTGGGAGGGTGGGGGTGCTTTAGCCCGAAAGTTTTTTTTTTAGGTACTGAGTTATACTCACTCAATATGGGCAGCATTGAAGGAAAAAAAGAGGCCCAAAACGTGATTTTTTTTAAAATTAAATAATCCAGCTTAATATATTTGTATTAAATATGTATATTTTTATATTATGTCCAGATTCATAGAGAGCCAAATACACAAAATATAAATATAAATATTCATAAGAAATCTGTAAGAAAAGATAAATTGAGAAATAATGCACCCAGTGGCTGATTGTATTATTATTCAATAAATAGATTAAAAAAAAAATACACCCAGTCCACGAAAATTGCTAATATCAATACAAATATCAATCAGTTTTATCTTATTGAGTTCTACCAATGGGTAGTTTCTCTTCATGTTGTACATGTCATGTTACCAATGTCACATTTACTTATTGTATTTTCCATGTAATACAGTTGTAAATCTCAATAAAATTAAATTAAAAAAAAAAAAGTTTTATCTTTTTTTTTTCGTTTGTAATATAGGAGTTTGTGACAATTGCATAATATTGACTCGATATTTTAATCTAATGTATATATTTTCAAAAATAACAATAAAACTATTTCAGTCGTTCAAAACGAGATCCCAATCCTCAATCGAATTTGTTTATTCCTTCTCATAGAACTGTTTCCTTAAAAAAATCTTCCGTCATACGTTCTACCTCATTTTGGAATTCCGTGCCAACCTCTTTACGTAATTCTCATCTTTGGACTCATTTAAACATATTTTATTTTTCCATCTCCTCAGTAATCAATCTTCCGAATATATGTAAAATAAAGTTATTTTGTACTTTAGAGATGTCAGTTACACTATACCGATATCTTGCAGATATCTATTGTGTGTGTCATATTGATTATTTGTTCAAATACGTGAACTCACCCGTATTTAATCCTCTTTAAATTCATATGTTTTCTTCAGGATCATATGTGTCCTTTTTTTTAATATTATGAAAAAATTTAATTATTTATTTTTTATCGTCATTTAATTATTCACAATTGTCATTTCTCTGTTCATTGTAGTTATTCAGAGGGGACTAAATGTCCCAGAATAAAATTCACTTTCATTTATTCATTCATTCATTATATAAATCATCAATTATACTGAGCCTTTACTTGTTTATTAATTTTTATTTTTATAAATTGGCTAGATAAAATTAAATAATATATCTAAATTTTATTTTAAAACGTGGTTATTATTATTTTGTATAGAAATTACTGCTATTGTTACTTGCCTGTGCTTACAATTAGTAACCGAAGAACCTGCGTTTTAAGTTTTAAAAAATTATATATCTATTACTTAACATATCATAATCTGACTTAGTTCTCTCATAGTAATACAGATGGAGCTATTAAAAAAAATATTTCTCAACTTCTTTCTAGGGAGGGGGAGGGAAGAGAATCTTTAGTCCCTCCTTGAATCCGTGATTGCTTGCTACGTACAAATTAATTTTATCAATTTTACCTATATTTTTTACATTTAAACAACTTTTTTTAAATGTTAAGTCTTTCGGCGTATTTTATAATTTTTTTATTCTCAACTTTCATTTACTTTATCAATTGACAGTTTTGAAAGCACGTTGTCATTAGTAATAATAGGTACTAACATATTTTTTTTTTTTCACATTCTGGAATTGATAAAGACATTTGAAAGATAGATAAAATCAATTTTCAAACCTCAGTACAATATATTTGTACTGTTCATACAATCAAATCAACATTTTTTTTCTGTTATTATTTATCTTATTTACTTTTAGGAGGGATTCAGCCCGAAAGCTATATATATATATATATATATATATATATATATATATATATATATATATAACCATAATTACTTTAGACAAAAAAGAAAAAACTAACTACCTATATGAAATATTATTTAAGTGAATCTTTAAGTCCTATTCAATGTAATTACACTAAAAATAATACATTCAGAGATAATTTGTTTATATTTTTTTCTTTAGAAGTTGTTATATTTTACCATTTTGGGGGGTTCGGCCCGAATGCCCCCTCTCCCCGTAGATCTCGTCTGTGCTTCTTCATTAACTCCTGCATTACATTACACTTTTAAGGTGCGTTTTTGCATTTCACAAATTATGGGAACAAGCAATTATGTAACTTAACAACATTACCGCTGAGCCCTACTTTGTTTTATTTATCTTGTTACGCACAGCAGATGTTGTGAACCTTGAAACACCAAGCTGCCATTTGTACTATGGTGGCAAAGCAAGAACTCCCTCCATTACCACTCCAAGCACCCCTCACACGACAATCCCCACTACATCGGTTATGGGGCAGTGACAAACGGTGACTACTCACTGGAACTAGTATGATTCCAGGGCTTCCAGTGGCAACATAAATCTGGATGGAAAAGTTTCCTAGGCTAGATATGTTACGAGGAGAAGTTGAGTCGGCCCATCTCTCATCTACTAAGTGGCACTAGTGCTTTGACCATTATGAAAAGTTAATCCCACCCTATGAGATCTATATTTTCCACCAATCAGGGATGGTTTATAGTTTAACCATATCTTGATAAAAATAGACTCCGCTATAAAAATTCATATCTTTGATTAATAATTTTATATAATATTTATAAGTAAAATGAAAATTAATGTTTTTTGAAATGTGAAGTCTGATACGGATTCAGTGTATATTAGGTGATGGATATCGATATTTTCCTTTTCCGTAACATAGGATGGCTAGATATTATTTATACCGAATAAAAATTGCCAATATCGAATTTAGATATTATATTTATTTTTACCTTTTTTCTTATTAAACTGTTAAAATAATTTTTAAAAATTAAATTCGCCTATTTATTTATAAATGTTTCGGGCACTTCGACCACCTGCGTCATTTTCGCCCTATATTACAATTGGATCAACTACTACATAGGCATACATAACAAAACTACAGCCAACAAATACAATTTAAACTTTAGGAAGTTAAAAATAGTTACAGTTGAACATGGTGGTACAATTGAATTAAAGTTATAAAAATTGAAAGTTAAAGATTAAAAAAAAGATAAGTTAACAAAGACACTCAAAACAAAGGTTAATGATTTCAAAATACGTTTTAAAAAATAAAAATTAACTAATTGGCCCGTGCGAATAATTCGCAGAAAATTTCGTTTAGTGAAGAAATAGCAAAACAGTACGGAAATAAGTAGTTCCTATGTATCATGTAAGGAAGGAATTAATATTTTTTCCTTGGTCGATTACAATATTCCATAGAACTTAATAGACAAAAATATTTGTACAAATTGCTTTGCTTGAACCGATTTTTAAAAGCTGACTGGAAAGATAATAAAAGTAATAAAGACAAAATAATTCCCCGGTCATAGAATTTTCTAAATTATTAAAAAATAAATAAAATGTAAGAACGACCAAATGCCTTTAAGAAATAATAGAGTTAGTATATCAGCCAGAAAACCAGGACATTGTTAAGTAAACCAAAACTAATGGACTGTATCTTGTTCAATGATTGTCTGATTTTTACAACTTTTTTTTGTTTTGGAGGTAATTTATTAATCTTTCTGATTATCATGCGTACAAAACCGAAAAAATGCATACTTTTTGAGTTATTCGCAAATAAAGTTTCTTTTCCTGCACAACTTTTTTTCCAGAAATTTCGGGGTGAAGGAAATTTTCGCATGTGAGGGAGAAGAATATCTTCAAAATGAGTTGTCAATCATTGGATTCGATGAAGAATTGACGAAGTTATGGCGTACCGACAAAAAAAAAAAAAAACTTTAGAAATAATATATAGGATATTAAAAGAAGAAAAGTTGAATAATTATGGACAAATTATTCCCCTTCTCCCTCCGAAAATTAATATGGATCCAATACTAGTGAGCAATGCTAGAGTAATTGAGTATGGTTAAAAAGCATTTCATTTTTACATATTAGTATAGATATAAGTGTGAATGTTATCCTACCTCACTATAACCAATGTTCAAAAGACAGATTGTTATAATACTCAATAAAAACCATAGTATTATTGTATAAACCAAAAAAGTATAGATATACCTAATGAGATAGATTGTTGTAATACTCAAAGAAGAAAAAAAAAATTAGTTTAAATTTTTTTTTAGATATACCTAATCTTTTTTTTAGAGTTAACAGTCCTTTATTATGTTTTTTTTAAGTCTACATTTTTTTTATTTATATCATTTTTGTCAATTTCTTTTTTATAACTAAACAGTAATATCTATTCAACATATAATTAGATCTATTTTTTTTTACATTAGATTACTCGTTTATTGGTAAATATTACAATCTGTCTCAATAAAGGACACTTTTCAAAGGAATAGAGTTCACAGAGCACATTCACACCATATTTACAAAATAAAAAAATAAATAAGGATATTGCAAAATAATATACAGCGAAATAAGAACAAAATAAAATATCATGATGAGGGAAGACAATAATAATAAAATTAAAATAAATAAATAAAATATAATTAAAATTAAAAAAATAAAATAAAAAATAAAAATAAACAACTTAGACGTAGGCATCCCTATTTACAATTAGATCTAAGAAAATTATCAAAACAAATAATAAATAAAGCAGCTAATAATTATTAACATAATCAGTATGCTGTAAGATTTTAGGAATACTAATCAGAAGCAACAGGCAAAAAACTAGTATTGAAAAAAGATAATAATATAGAATTCGCTATATATGAAAAATCAATTTAATCCACTGCCTTTTGAATCCTTCCGATCTTCGAACGATACCATAAGGTATAATTTATGGAGGGACTACACCATAAATTGGTACTATTTAGAGATCAAAAGACGCATTAAATAAATCTTTTCGATTAATCGTCGGGGCCTGAGAAGTGATTTCGGCCACCGGGGAACCAGTTTGCGACGCGTCGTCCGTCTTGTGAGCCAAGCGTCTTATCTCGAGTCTTCCGGCCTGTTAGGACTCACCCGCCCGAAGTTGGATGAATTGGAGCGGTTAACATCACTTAGAGAAATTCGTTAAATAATGGAGGCGGAGTAGAATCAAATTGTTACTTAACTAAAATTATATCAATTCGCATATTAATTGACGAAAACATGAAATTTAATACATGTTAATTAAATTTAATACACAATTAAACTAAAGCCAGATCCTAAACTCCAATATGATTGAAAAATAGATCTCGTAATCCAGTCGAATTATTTCGTTTAAACATCGAGAACAAGGGAATTGGGGCTACAAAAAAGGATTCTTCACATCCTTCACGTCTTTCGTGAGAAACCAAGCGGACCGATCGGGAAAAACTTGTAAGCACGGAGTACGCACACCTTTTTATCAAATTATTAAAACTTCGTGAATGGTTTCATCTTGTCGCGACCTAAAATATTTATATTAACGAAAATTCGTAGAAATTAGGCATATAATAATTTTTTTGTTCATAACTTTATCAAATCTTTATTGAAAAATATTACATTCTGTCACATCCAAGGACTAATAATAATGATAGACTAAATACAAAAGATAAATAATAATAAAATTTTATTACATCCATCTAGAGTGGCAGACGCCCATATTTGCGATCTGTTGTTTAGGTTCTTTCGAAATCCACTGTCAAAAACTTTTTTGAAATCGGACCATCTTTTCGACTTCAGCTCTCGGACTATCCAGCCCAAACATGTTATTTAGGTCTAAAAACCCAATATCCATGTAGGCCATCTTTATTCTAGATCATTGTCGATTCGTTTGGAAATAAAATGGGCAATCTTTTTAGTACATCATTAAATTAATTTATTTCATCAGAAAATATTACGTTTCTGAAAATTGTCATGGATGAAAAATGTTGTAGGTTGCAATAAAATGAAGCACCCCAAGTTTTAGGCGAGTTTTTATAATTTGATAAAAAAGTTTCTGTATCTCGGACTATAAGATTTATTGCAAAGTGGAAAGAATCACTGGTTTTACAACTTGCTGGACTTTTAGAACACGCCTTTTCGGACATCCTTCTGCGTGTATGATCGAATGAATTAGAACGATGGTCCCAGAACCCCGATTCAGAGCGGTTTAGTCAGTTATTAATCTCATTCTCCTGATTAGGAATGGCAAATTTCCACTTAGTAGCCATTAGGGATTTACAAATAAAATAAATATATACCTTATGATATTATACAACCCCATGAAAATATTTGTAGTACGCGATTTGTTAATATTTAAATTTAAAGTTTTAAACCGGTTGAAATATCGTATTAATATTATAGCGCTTGCGAATCCAACGCACAAATGATCTGCATACATATCCGCCAGTGTAGATGACACTTGAATGACATTTTTATGCAAATGGGGCGCCATGTAGTCATGTCATGTAGCCATGCAGAAAAAGGCAACATATATAAGAGATTGGTCATTCTATGACGAGATTTTCCTGTAGGAAAAGATCATCAAGAGAATCGATACGAGCCTACGTTGAAGCTCTAGATGGAAGGCAGTGCTTATTTTATACATCTTGCCCAACTGGTAGTAAGTGAGAATTACAGTTTTGCTACTTTTAATTAGTCAACTAGAATTATGGACTATACTCTCTTAAGATCTAGAACAGCGCTACACACTACTTACATCATCGTCGTATCTGTTTTCTGACCTTACTACAATAACACTCTTTTAATTTACATTAAAAAAAATTACTCACTTGTGTGTTGCAAACCCTGTGCATCGTAGACGGCCCGACGCAGCCGTTTTTTCGACGCTTTCGTCTGCAACTAAAAACAAAAATGAATTTTTAAAATTATTTAATAATACTTAATGTCTATAATTTATTTATGGGAGAGTTTTGTGTTATTTTAGGTATAAAGTATGAAACTTTTTTTCTACCGTATATATATATTTTTCTACGTTTCGGACTATTTGTCCATATTCTGAGACATTACTATTTATTGTTAGAACATCATATGTTATTAATAAATGTTACAATTTTTTCCTATATGTGTACATATTTGTTTAAATGTATTTACAATTCATTTTTTATTTAACGTATTAATATTTTTCCTTTGTTTCCTGCATGTTATTAACATTTTTTTTTCTATTCTATTTAACAGTTTGTTCTATACTAAGTCAGTTTTCCTTACCACATGCTGGTTATTTAAGTGGACATTGTCCTAATCCTTTTACAATTTCTACCCCTCTCACTTATATGTGTTCGTTTGGTTATGCACTTGACTATTGTTTTTATATCTTTTTAAATTTATTTATGACATGAGCAGAGAAAAATACTGTGACAATTATCAATAGAAAACGATGTTCTAACAGTGTATAGTAATGTCTCTGAAGATGGACAAAGAGACCGAAACGTTAACAGAATAAATTGCAAAAACTGCAAACTGCAAAATAGAACTATGGACCTCAAAACAAGAAAAAAATTTCCTCTGAAGATAAGTCCGCAAACGCTTTGTTTAGAAGATATCCACACCTAAAGATTGTTGTTTTTATGGATTATTTACGTTATATTAAATAAATCAAACCTATTTATTTGTTCTAAATACTTTGTTAATAAAACGTAAGCATGTATGGTTGGGTATCATAGACAATATTTTAATTTTAGCGCATTTTAAGGTACGCATTTCTGGCCCCTCGACACAATGTGGACACATTTCTGGAAGTTCTTAATAATCATTACTATGATTTAGTTGAACATATTCCACTACAACTGAGAAGGGACGTGTGGCTTCAATTAGATGGTTGTCCTGCTCGTTATAGGAGAGGTCCACGACAATGGCTAAATGTTAATTATCCCAATCAATAGATTGGCCGTGGAGGACCAGTGGCTTGGCCTGCACGCTCTCCAGACCTGACACCACTGGAGTATTTTGTTTGGGGTGATATTAAATCTCCTGAAACAATAACACATTTCCAGTGCCGTTCTGCCACCGCTGCTGTTGAAAAAAGATGCCGAGCCTGTCAATGCTCAAGGAAATCACTTTGAACAACAACATTCAATATGAATTTAATGTTTACGTTTTATTAATAAAGTAGTTCTAATAAATAAATAAGTTTTATTTACTTAATTTAACGTAAATAATTCATAAAAATGAAAATCTTTAGGTGGGAATATCTCCTAAACAAAGTATTTGTGGACATACCTGCATAGGAATTTTTCTTCTTGTTTTGAGTTCCTTAATTAATATTTTCAGTTTGGCCACTTAACCTTGAAACATCCTGTATATACGGAATAGAAAAGTTTCATGCTCAATACCTAAAATAATAATATTATATATATATATATATATATATATATATATATATATATATATATATATATATATATATATATATATAAATATACAGGGTGTTTCGTAATAGCACGGCACTATTTTAGGTATGTGTTTACTAACACAAAATAAACAAAAAAGTTCATATTAACATATATCTCGAGCTCATTTATTAAACAGATATCAAAGGTTAAAGATTTATTATTTATTAACTACATTCAGACTGACTGTACAATATATAACGTGTTTAATACTAAATAATAGGTTTTAATCACCTGATAAACACATGAACGATTAGCAATGTCAGTAGTTGTCATATGTTTGTTTTAGTGTGAGTGAATCCTGTAACACAGTTCAATTTATGGTTATCATGGGAGACACCATAAATTTATCCACTTTTGCAGAACAAACGGACATGCTTTCAACTTAATACGAGGTAAATAGAAACGGTGCTGCTGCTGTTCGAAGATATCTTGAAAAATTTCCTAACCGAAGAATAGCAAATCGTAAAACGTTTCCTCAAACGTTGAAAGAGGCATCAAGGATAATGGCACGCTAAAATCAGTAAACGCCGATTGACAAAGATTTCGACGATCTGCAAACGTTGAAGAAATACTCGATGCTGTTCAGTTATCTCCTACTACTAGTACCAGAAGATTGTCATGTCGTTTCGATGTTTCCTCTGCCAACGTATGACGTACTTTACGCGAACAACAATTGTATCCATTTCACGTATCGAGTAGACAAGTTTTGCTACCACAATATTATATATATATTTAGAAATTTGTCCCAGTGGTTAATTTGACAATGCACACGAGATCCTAATTTTCTGAACTGCATTTTGGTTACTGATGAATCTTGCTTTACAAGAAACAGGTTTTTTAATTTTCGAAATACCCATACTTGGGCTGCAGAAAACTCTCATACGACTGCTGTTGGACATTATCAACATATCTTTTCTTTAAATGTCTGGAGTGGTCTTCTAAGCGACAACATCACCGGCCCCTTCTTTTTGCCACTTAGGCTGTCTGGTATATCTCACTTGCATTTTTCGCAAAGTAAATTTCGCGAACTCCTAGAAGATATTCCGCTAGACATTAGGCAAAGGCTGTGGTTTATGCATGACGATGCTCCAGCTGACTTTTCTAATAGTTTAACTGACTATTTAAATACAACTTATGGAGACCGATGGTTTGATCGAAACGGACCTGTTAAATGGCCACCGCGATCTCCGGATTTAACGCCATTAGATTATTTTGTGTGGGGCTGGATGAAGTCTATGGTTTCTTCTGCGGCAGTTGGTACTCAAAAAGAACTAAGAAAACGGATCGTGGAAGCCGCAGTAACTATCATGCACCATCCTGATGCTATACGAAGAGCCAGAGAAGCATGGATTCGTCGTGCTGAATGTTGCATTCAACAAAACGGAGGACCCTTTGAACAGTTACTCTAAATGTTGTAATAGTAATAAATAAATAGTTATAATAAATAATAAATCTTTAACCTTTGATATCTGTTTAATAAATGAGTTTGTGTTGGTGAACACATACCTAAAATAGTGCCGTGCAACACCCTGTATACATTTACCAAATATGAGTTTTAAGTTCAACCTAGTTGTTATATTTTTAATGTAGTATAAAAATGAAAAAGTTGCAATACCATAAGAGTAATAATGTTTGATAGACAAAGATAGACTCTATTTGTATGGAAAGTTAAAACAAATAAAAATTAAATAAATAATATGTATATTTATCTGCTACTATTTATGTTTATAGTGAGCTGGGATAGCTGTGCGGGCTAAGGCTCTTGCTATAGGATATCAAAGTTAAGCAACGCCGAGCATGGTTAGCACTTGGATGGGTAACCGTCCACCAGGGAAAGCCACGCTGCCCAAGATTAACCCTCTGCCCCGGGTATGTGAGTTCTGTCAGACTACCGGAGGCAACTCGCACCGACCGGGCGTAGTTCTGATAACCCTACCCCCCGTGTACTTAAATCGGGAATAGGGATGTGGTCTTGGAGACCACATCTCACGGTAAAAGATCTTAGTGGTCTGTAGCACCAATCGAAAAAAAATAAAATATATGTTTATAATGAAGATTAAGATTGTCCCAGAATAAAATTAATTTTTTGTTTCGTTGATTCTATATTTTTTCAGCAATATCTTTTGTCAATGTTAGTCTTACCTCAATAACTAATTAATATAATAGGTTCTTAAAATCATTTATGAATTCTCTTCTGGCTCAGCCTGGACAGGTGTTGTTACCCCCTTAGCAGCTAACACCTATTAAATAATCTAATATCAGTATCCCTTTGCTGATGAGTGTTGAGCAAATGGAAGCCCACTTCATATCCTGCGTTGCTATTGAAATATAACGCAATGCTACCGATCAAGCGATGCCTATCCAACCTGGAAGCCAATCATAGCCCGCTTTGACCCTTCTCCCGAACGAGTTATGGGTCGTTATGTGCTATTGACTCCCGGAAAGGGACGAACTCACTTCTCCAATTGACAAATATTCACAGACTCTCGATCAAAGTTCTAGCTTGATTAGCTCGGCATCGAAAGGGTCTCACAGTCAAAATCTAACTCATAATTTAAAGATGAAGAGAAATATTGAAGACATTTGCGTTACTTAAAAAATCCCATCAGATAATTATCTGAATAATATCTAATCTTTAATTACATCAAATATATCTTTAGATGTTCCTAAATATTTATCCTTTTCTTTTGTACACGAATTGTATTTTTGCATAAAATAGATTAATTATTTTCAATATCATCATTGTGATAAAAATAAATAAAATAATAACCAATAGTAAATATTTGAGGTATTACGTTTTGAAATTCCGTAAGATGGGTTAACTTTCAGACTGGGTGGAAAATTTTGAGACAGCGGGTAAAATTTTCTTTTTAGTAGTTTCATGGTAGATAGACTGTGGTTTAGTCAGCATGTTCAGCGTATGTACTGCGCTACTACCTTGCGTCACTCTACTATTAAGGCACAATTTTCATAAAAACAAGAATTTTGAAAATAAGCAGTGGAAATAAATAAAACCTAAATGCACAAAGAGTGTAGTGAGCTACGGTTCTCATATTGCAGCAAGGTAGTAGCGCAATACATGCCTTACACAAAGTGCGTTTTTGTTGTCTGAACCAACATACTGTATCCACCATGGAATCATCACAAACCAAATTTTATCCGCTGTCTCAAAGTTATTCCATCTTTCGGTATGCGAAATAAAAAAAAACGTAAAAAAAAAATATATTGGTGGCTCAAGGGCCCTCTGTCAATCTCCACCGATTTCCAATCCCTGGGATCTCCAGAAGTCTTACTTGTCCATTAACACGTGAAAAGCCTGGCTCAGAGTCTGTTAGGCAGATGTAAATATTGTATTTAGTTGTGAATGAGTTTTAGATGAATTTTATTTATTTATTATATATTTTTGTATTCACTTTTAATTTACTTATTGTTATTTACAGATTTTGTAAACATAATCTATTTATATACACGGTATCTCAGTTCTTATATCACCGTATATATTATGATCAAAATCTGGAGAGTGATTATAGGGAAAATTTCCAACAAAAAAGTTCATTTGATGCCTGGACCGATTCTAAACGGAAAACAGGACTAATGTGTCCATTCCTGTTTTCTTTTTTTTTGGTTGGGAGGGGGGGGGGAGGGGCATCAATGTCACAAGTTATCAAATTTCTTTTTACATGGCTGACAATTAGGGGCTTCATATGCCTATTTCTCAGCTATTAATACACTGACAGGCAAAAAATTCCACCCAATTCATTTTTTCATGTTTTCATCTAAAAATATTTCTGCTTTGGATTGGTCTATTGTTTTTAATGAATAAATAGGTAATCTTTTTGTTTGTTTTCAATTAGGAATGTTAATATAGAGGACAATAACTCTTAATCCTTAATTCAATGAAATGATTCTAGATTCCAATGTTTACTTTCTATGGAATCATAATGTTTATTCAGTATCATTAGTTCAGTGCCGTTTCTTGCAGCACATTTCTTAGTCTCCGGCTTTTAATTTTTTCAATATTAAGTTTAAAAATGCCTCTTAGTGGGAGGATGTTGAGGATGTTGGTACAAATTTCTGAACGTACCGCTCGGAGAAGATTAAATGAGTATGGAACAAAAGCCCTCTTGACTCATCTGTAAAAAGTACAGCACTCCATTGGTCCATAGTACAATGGCTGTGTTCTCGAGCAAAAGCCAGCCGTGTTACTCGGTGAGTTCTGGTCAACTCTGGTCCTCTTACTGGACGAAAAGCCATTAATCCATACTCATTTAATCTTCTCCGAGCGGTACGTTCAGAAATTTGCACACCTCGAACTTCTTCGAACTGATGAATCGCTTGAACAACGGTAAGGTGCCGGTTTCGTAAAATTCTCAAAGTCAAAAACCGGTCATCCCGTGGTTCTGTTACCCTAGGCCGCCCAGAACCGGGCCTTCTATTGTATGAACCAGTTTCCCGAAAACGCCTGACGGTTTTAAGTTTCACATGGAACTCCGATGGCATTAGCTGCATATCTAATGGAACGTCCATCATCAATAAGTGCCACACCACGCGCAACATCCTCAGCACTAAGAGGCATTTTTAAACCTAATATTGAAAAAATTAAAAGCCGGAGACTAAGAAATGTGCTGCAAGAAACGGCACTGAACTAATGATACTGAATAAACATTTTGATCCCATAGAAAGTAAACATTGGAATCTAGAATCATTTCATTGAATTAAGGATTAAGGGTTATTATCCTCTATATTAACATTCCTAATTGAAAACAAACAAAAAGATTACCTATTTATTCATTAAAAACAATAGACCAATCCAAAGCAGAAATAGTTTTAGATAAAAACATGAAAAAATCAAGTGGGTGGAATTTTTCGCCTGTCAGTGTATATGATAGATGACAAATGTAAAATTTCAGGAATCATTATATCCAAGTACTGTTTCACAAAAAAAAAAAAAAATGAAAAAATAAAAATATAAATGCATAATAAAATAAATAAATATGGTGATGGATTATCGCCGATACTGTTCAACTGTGTCCTAGAGAGCAATGGCGGATCTACGATCTACGTGCTTTCGGGTTGATTCCTCTAAAACGGAAAAATATTATATTTTTTTCATTGTTTCCCTTTTGTTTATGTGAGTGATCAAAGTTAAATATATAAAGGATAAAGGAAGGAGATAGTCCGGGGTGGTGGTCATAAATAAGCTGACTAGTGTCAAACTGTTTTATTAAAAGCCAACATTTCGACCAGACTTTTCAGGTCTTCTTCAGGTGGGGACGGGGTGGCCGAATAGGCTAAAGCGTGTGTAACAGCACCGCTAGTTGCCTGGCAACCGGATAACAGAGATTTGAGATGATATAAAAAGTACGAGTTCGCGTCCCGGTGCCGGAGGGGATTTTAAATTCCACGCCCTCACCCCCCGGCCCGGGAAAATCCCGTATAGACTAAAAGGCGAGGTAGGGAAGAACAAAAAAAAAAGAGGAGTTTCACTTAGAACCCTCGCGCGGGCTCATTACCGCGCATGGGGAGCGTCCCACGGGTGGCGGATGTGGGGATGGTCGGTGGAAATTCCTTGGAAGTTCCTCCCGGCTAAGTCCGATGGACTCGCTGACCAACAATGAGAGGGGCCCTCCAGACTTGCTGGAGGGAGGGGACCTCCAGACTTGCTGGAGGTAGGGGCCCACCAGACTTGCTGGAGGGTGTGACGTAGGATTGAACGCCCTACTCACATATCTTTAGTTCACCAAACACCACAAAAAGTCATGGATCTCCCTAAGGTAAAACGCTCATTATCCGGAGGTAAACTAGTCCCCCGTTCGGGTCTCCGGGTGGGGACTGCTTTAGGGGATTCATGGCGCAAGTTGAAATATAGGGATTTAAATATTGGTACGTGGAACGTAAGGAGTTTAAACACAGCAGGGGGGCTAAAATCGGTCGCGAATGAGGTAAATGGGTACAATTTGGATGTCGTGGCTCTGCAAGAGGTTCGCTGGCCAGGGGAGGGCTCGATGAGGGAAGGGAAGTACACTATTTGGTACGGAGGAAGCGGGAATCATTGTTTAGGTACCGGGTTTCTAATTAGGCGTAGATTACTATCCGCTTTGAGGGACGTACAATTCTTTAGTGATAGAATTTCGGTAGCTACATTTCAGGGACGTTGGTTTAAAATCGCATTAATAAACATACATTGTCCGACCGAAGACAGTGACGATGAAGTCAAAAGTGAATTTTACGATAAACTCGAATGGGTTTATGATAAACTACCACGAAACTACATGAAAATAATTGTAGGTGACGCGAACGCAAAGGTAGGAAGGGAAGAAGTTTATATTCCGACGATTGGTAAAGAAAGTTTGCACGAATATAGTAATGATAATGGGATCCGTCTGATAAACTTTGCCATCTCGAAAAACCTGATAATTAAAAGTACGACGTTTAAACATAAGGATATTCATAAATATACTTGGACATCACCGGATTCGCAAACACGAAATCAAATCGATCATGTCTTGATACAACACAGCTGGCAAAGCAGTATAATTAATGTACGGTCTTATCGCGGAGCAGAATGTGGGTCGGATCATGAATTAGTAATCGCGAAACTTCGACAAAAACTTAATATAAAAAAGAGAAAAGAAAACCGTTTCGATTTTGAGAATTTTAATTTGGAAAAATTAAAAAATCCATCAATTAGAAACCAATTCGAGCTAGATGTTAAGAATAGGTTTGAAGCTTTAGAGCTTCCTGACGAGGACCACGAGGATATTGACAAGTTATGGATAGAGATCAGAGATAATATTAAAGCGGTCGGTAACTCGTGTCTAGGAAAAAAGGAAAATAAGAATAACAAACCGTGGTTTGATGAAGATTGCTTAAACATGTGTGAAAAAAGAAAAGCCGCTAAATTAAAAGCTCTAAATAATCCTAGCGAAGACAATCTGGAATACTTCCGAATCTCAAAGAACGAAACGACAAAATTGCTCAAAAATAAAAAAAGGGAGTATCTTAAAAATAAAATAATTGAAATAGAAACTAATAGAATTGAAAATAACGTAAGAGAAATGTACAAAGGTATAAACAGATCACGTAAATATGTAGGGCCCGTAACGTCTGGAATTAGGGATGATAATAACAATATTCTGACCGATCCGGTTGACATATTGAATAAGTTTAAGGACCACTTTGACAATATTTTAAATACGGTAAATTATGATCTGTGTCCTCCTTCTGAGTACCAGAGTGCTGAACCATTAATAGAAGGACCAAGTAAAGAGGAAGTTGAAGTAGCTATCGGAAAATTAAAATCATATAAAGCAGCGGGAATCGATAATATTCCTACTGAACTAATTAAGGCATGCGGAGAAGCTGGAGTTTCTAAAATACATCGGTTGGTTAAAAAGATCTGGGTGAACGAGAAATTACCTGAAGAATGGAAAGAATCTATTCTTATTCCGATTCACAAAAAGGGTCCGAGGACGGATTGTAATAACTATCGAGGAATTTCACTGCTTCCGGTATGTTATAAAATATTCACTTTAATCTTAACCAGTCGAATCACGGAATACGCCGAGGAAATTATCGGAGACTACCAATGCGGATTTAGACGGAATCGTTCGACTATTGATCAAATATTTTCTTTACGGCAAATATTAGAGAAAAAATTGGAGTATAACGGTATTGTTCACCAGCTGTATATAGATTTTAAAAAGGCTTACGATTCTATTGACCGCCAGAAACTGTATAATATTCTAATCGAGCAGGGGATTCCAAAAAAACTAGTAAATCTAGTCAGGATGTGCTTGACGGAGACACTCAATAAAGTTAGAATCGGTAATAATTTGTCCGAAAAATTTGAGGTTCGTTCGGGCTTAAAACAGGGGGATTCTCTTTCGCCTGTCCTGTTCAATTTGGCATTAGAACATGCCATTAGGGAAGTAATGCGAACCGAGAAAGGGTTGGATCTGGGCGGGACAACATCCGTGCTGGGCTATGCTGATGATCTGGTACTGTTAAGCGAAGACGTTGAAACTATAAAACTAAATACGACAACGTTAATGAAAGCCGGTAAAGAACTAGGACTCGAAATAAACGTGGATAAAACAAAATATATGGTTAGCTGCAAAAATGGCGATACTACTGGTGATATCGATATAGATGGTAATATGTTTGAACAGGTAGATAAATTTAGGTATCTAGGTTCTACGATAACTAGAAAAAACGAAATTGAAGAAGAGATTAAGGTTAGACTGAAGGCGGGGAATGCTTGTTATTTTTCTGTGACAAAACTACTTAGTTCGCGCCTCTTGTCCCGAAACTTAAAAATTAGAATCTATAAAACAATTATCTTGCCTACAGTTCTTTATGGATGCGAAACTTGGCCGCTTACATTAAGGGATGAGCAGCGTCTTAAGGTTTTTGAAAATAAAGTATTGCGTAGAATATTCGGACCGAAGAAGGATGAGTTAACCGGAGAGTTCAGACGGTTACACAACGCCGAATTGCGTGAGATGTATCCGGGTAATATAATTGAGGTAATTTCATCGCGGCGAATCAAATGGGCTTGTAAAGTTGTTGGGCTTAGTAACGAGAGAATTCCTAAAAGGTTAATATTTGCTGTGCCGAATGGTAAGCGTCCGAGGGGAAGACCGAAGCGAAGGTGGGAAGATTGCATTAAAGCCGATCTGAAGGGACTGGGTTTGGACGGCGAACGGTGGAGGGAGGTGTGTAACAAGCGATTGGTGGTGTCGCCATCGAACCTTCGGGTTCGCTAAGCCTTATTATTATTATTATTATTATTATTATTATTCACTTAGAACTCTAGGAAATAGGCACTCGAGGAGTTCTAAGTGAAACTCCTCGTTGAACACACAACCCTGAAAAATACCTCTAAAGTCGTATCGAAACGTTGGCTTTTAATAAAATAGTTTTGCCACTAGTCAGCCTATTTATGACCGCCACCCCGGACCATCTCCTTCCTTTATAATGCAACGGTCAACTATTAAATATTCAATATTAAATACTTAAACAATAACAACAAATCCCCTCTTTAAATTATAATGCATATGTAGCGACTAAATTTTAGCGCATATTAAAACATATATATATATAAAAGAAATTTTTTTTACACGTTTTTTAGGCTCGGTGCCATTTTATTTAATATATTTTAGGCAACATGCCACCAATAAATTATTTCTAATTTATTTAAGCATTATTGTCCCTATAACGTTTAATTTTTTTTTTGGAGTGGGTCTCAAAGACCACATAAATACTATTTCGTATTCTTTAGTTTATGTTCTAAAGTAATAACCTTCATAAAAAAAAAAAAAAAAAATGAACGGAGAACTACAACTGAAAGATTATATATGAAAAAGAGGGATAATACCGAAAATCATTTGTCTTGTTCAGATTGAAACTTTCTGGAAACGTCGGAACAACAACGAAATCTATAAAAGGTGGAGAAAATCTCAGAGTACATGAGAATGAAGAGGTTAATAATCCTCGAACACTTGCACAAAATGGAAAATAACAGACTTTGGACTACCAGTGGAACAAGAAGACAATGATGACATGGATTAAGAAAGTTTGCAAAGATGTAGAATGGTCCTACCAGAAGGTTTTGATAGGATAGGGATATTTTTTGGATCATGATTTAAGTCTTGAAAGGGTTTCAAGTCGACACAGCATCGGGACCAATGTTGCTTAAATATCCTTAATTATTTGTACTCGTTAATTAATTTTCAAAAAAAATACTTGTACCACTATAATCCATGAAGGGTCTTGCGTTCAATAAATGTAAGCAAATGTTGTGCAAGAAGGTGATTTGACCGAGATTTAGCTATACCTCTTGGTTTTCCCTCAAAATATTATTGATTAATTAAGAGTACCCACTTTATTGAGGCTGAATGTGCCGCAGGAGGGTATCCATACCCCAGTGTCGACCGACGGGCGATGAAACAGAATAAATAATTACATGCCTTCAGCCGGAATCGAACTCGGGACCATGAGCTTTAGAAGTTAGTGCCCTACTCACTGAGTTACCCCGTTCTCAGTTAATTAATTTAAACATTCTTTTTTTACCTGAAATCTATGTGCCTCTCGAAATTACTTCTCCCTCAAAATGTGCAATGTAAAACTTTTCCCTTAGAACATTCCAACTATAATCTATTTATTTCTTATTGTTGAATAAATTTGCGTTTTTAATGTAAATTTATATACGGCATATTATTGATATAATAATGAAAGACATTTTTTGTTTTAAATTTAATATATATATATATATATATATATATATATATATATATATATATATATATATATTATTATACATACATCATTTAGCGGTATTGTTATCGAGAAAGGGCATAAAATGAGGCGAGCAAACTTGTTGGGACTTTATTGGACCAAGCCATCTCCAATAGGTCAATATCGTTTAGATCAGCTTTAATCCAATTTGGTAGACGCACCCCTCTATTTTAGCGCTTTTCTCTCCTCAAACATTTAATTTATTGTTCATGGTGAACCGATTGAGATTTGTGGTGTACCGAATCGAAGTAAATAATTTCATTTATCATTCATAAAAATCAATAACCTCTCATCTTCAATATAATAAAACCTCATATCAATATTTTACGTTAACCAAGGAGAGAAAAATGTTACCATATACGTGAACATTTGCTCATATCTTAGAAACAGCTCTATCTTTAATTGGGCAGGATAATCTGTTAACTTTATTTTAAAAGACGCAATAAGGCCCTTTAATTTACTTGTAATTCGAAATTTAAAATATTATACACTCTTTAATATGATCCGGCCCAGAAAACAAATTTGTGTACGTTAAACCAGTATCATAATATTACTTTGACGCAGCAAATACTTAATTCAATTTTTTAGCTAAAAATGAATATTTTTTTATTATTTGAAAAGTGCATTCTCCATGTTATAAATGTTTTTATCTCTTGAACTCTATCGAAGCTCAAATTTATTGGAATTGTTTCTTTGCAAGTACCCAATAATGGAAATTGATACTTATATTAGTTGACTGAGTAAATTTTCTTATCTTCTAGTCTAAATTTAGATATTTATATTTTAATAGGCTTTTGATTGAGTCTGGCACCCCTTACTGATTTACAATAGCCTTAAATCCTTACATCCTACATATTTCCTCATAACCATTGCCACCTAACTGATAGATAATTTAAAGTAAATCACAATAACACTTATTCATCCTTCTTTTCCCAGTCCGCTGGCGTTCCTCAAGGTAGTGTTTTATTTCCTATCCTTTGCACAGTTTATACAGCTGACATCCCAATCCATCCTGACACTGTCATCACCACGCATGCCAATGACACATGTATCTTATCAGTTAATATGGACCCGTCAATTGCATCCCAAACTCTTCAATCACACATCACAAGACATGATGAATGATGGTAAAACTGAAGAATTAAAATAAATTCCAATAAATCCCATCAAAACGATGACTTCCTGTCCTACAGTATCCTTTAACAATACCTCACCTATTCCTGTTGAACAAATCCGTTACCTAGGACGCCACCTGGACAAACGTCTCACTTAAAATCCTCATACAAGACTGAAACAACAAGAAACTGCTCGACGTTGTCTACTACTTCAACAATTACTAGACAAACGCTCTAAACTTCCAATTAATTACAAAAGACTCATGTACATGACTATGATAAGATCTATTTAGACTTACGGAGTTGAGCTATGGCGCTCCACCAAACCATCAAATTCCTCTCATATCCAATCCTTACAATCCAAAATCCTTCGAAAAATCCTCAATGCTCCTTACTTTGTTAAAAATAAAACCATCCATAAGGAACTGGATCATCATACCTGTCCTTCCATAATAAACTTAAGAACCATCCGAACCCTCACGTTTCTACCCTTGCTTCCTCTTCGATCCCTGATAACCCCCCGAGGCGTATGAGAAGAAGATGGCCTTGAGATCTCCTATTGTAAATTTTTGGAATGCTACCATTGAGAAGTTTTTCAAAAAGTATTTTCACGTTATTATTTTCTGTTAAAACATCTACTGAATGTAATTTCAGTCTTAATGTCAGTTGTAAATATCATAAATAAATAAAAATAAAATTTTATGGAAGCACCTGTTGGGTTTAATTTGTTTTTTTGAAATGCTAAGTAATTACAATAGGATTGGTATCGATGGATTCTTCGAAATGAATGAAAGAAAAACATCTTAGCATTTGCAAATTAAAGGAAGGTATCACTTCTTGTTAAGGAGAATATATTTTTTCTGAAAATTAAATACTTACCAGGAATGGAATAATTAATTTCATAAACACACCTAATTGGACAGATTAATATCCTCTTGTTAAAAGGAAAAGAGGGTGTCAATACCCATTCAAGTTAATAACTTATTAATAATTAAAATTTCCGAATCATTAAAATCCGCTTATGCTCGAATTATTTCCATAGCAAGGTAAATATTAAAATTAAAATGAACGGAGCTTTTATGTTGTCGACTAACGCCACTTTAATGAAGGCAATTAGCACTGGCACTGGTGGAAAAATTAGAGCGGCTAGTATTATTATTTTATTAGACAAACTAAAATATTACATTATTTTTTGTAGTAAAACTTCAAGGATGTTATGTTGACAACTTCAAATACCTTAAAAATATAACATATATTAAACTATTAACAGAGATTGGCAAATGCTACTCTGAGTATTGAGTACCGAGTATTTTACTCCTATACGGCCCTTTTTTGAGTTCCAAAGAATTTTATTGCTACTTCAGTTGATTTCGGACAATTAAATAAGTGATTAAATTCTCACTAGTGATAAAATTTGATTGAAATACTTGGAACTCTGTACTCAAGTTAGTCTTTTCCCATCTCTCACTATAAAGCAAGCAATAAAGTAACTTAAGACATAATGGTATTATTATCTTCATAATATGATTATGATTTTTCTGTGCACTGGTTTTGCATGTTTAGAAGCTATTGCATAAAATTCAATACCATAGTCTTTGTTTTGTACAAAGCAAAATTTAACTGAGAAATAGCTATTGAAGAAGCCTATCTACCTTCCACCGTTTCGCTTTATCACTATTAGAAAACTCTTTCGAAGGCTTGCCTGAACTTGAAAACATACGAATCAACGCTTCAAAATGTATTGCGGGTCAATTTGCATGTGTAATCAGTATAATGGCTCTTTATCCAATTTTGAGAAAGAAATCTGGGCATTTTATAATTTAATTAAAAACTTTAATGAAGTGATTTTAGATCTTTTATATTTACCATTATTGTATTTTTATCCGTTAAATGATCGAAATACTTAATGTCACCACCAGTTTTTCCACTGGGATATTTAAAATTTATTTATTAAATTTAAAGTCGTAAACATACGACTTCTTGATCTACAGTATGCATCCATAATATTTCACTTATCCTTGTTGGACCAAGTCGCTACCTAGGACTCCATTTGGACAAACGTCTTATATAGAATTCACAAATTAACGAACTCGTAAAACAGTAAAGACTTTGAAATTTGCTTTTATTGTAAAATATAAAGTTACATTGACGTAATGTTATTGATACTTCTTACAAACTAGCCTTGTAAGGCCTACACTAATGTTACATGTCTGACTTCTTAACTTGGAAATATCTGTAGCATATTTTGGAGCTCAATATACAGGAAATGATAAAGGAGGGGATGGCTATTATTTAACTATTCCCGTGGGAAAGTTGTTTTTTTGTTAAAAATTATAATGCACTAAGCATGTGCTAACTATAAAATTTTTGGACAAATGAGGCTCAATATACAAAAGCAGGTATCTTTTATGGGACACTATGGGCAATAATGTTGTAGCCATAAAGTGTAGGAATACTGTCAACATCCCCTGGAGAATGACAGTATAAATCTATCAATGGTTAAAGCTGGTCAATTCTAACTCTTTGAGAGAAAGACTCATATACAAGATTATAACAAATCCAATTTGGGCTTATGGAGTTGAGTTGTAGGGCTTTACTAAACCATCAAATTCCTCTCTCATGCAATCCTTAAAACCCAAAATCCAACTTAAAATCCTCAAGCTACTTAATTGATTCACAAATAAAGTCATCCATAATGACTTTAATGTTCCATTTGTTTTCGATATGGCCCAATCTGGGATTCGCATTCTCCAACAATAAACGTCAAAACCATTCAAACCCTCTCGTTTCTAGCCTTGTTTCCTCTTCGATCCATGATAACCCTCTGGAACGTCTGAAAACCCTCGTGATATCCTTATGTAGATATTATATTAGAGTGCTATAAATGGATAGTTTCTATAAAAGGATATTTAGGATTATATTTTTATATTCACATTTGCTTGATGTATCTTTAATTAATAAAATTGCAATTTTTTTTGAATAAATAAAAAAAACAATAAAAATTGTAAACAAGATTAAGGAAGCATTGTAAAAAAAAAAAACAAATATAACTCTTCTCTCTTTTGTTTCCTGTGCCTAATTATTAATTCATATTTTAGCATGTGCATGTGCTCTTACATCTTATATCTCTTATATTTTGAGTTTCGCTACTTGATGTTTATATGTGGCATGCCATACTATTTTATATAGAATAAGTATATATATTTTTTTCATATTATCTTCCTATTTATCTTTAATTGTATATAGCAATTATGTATAAATTCTCTCTTTTACCTTTCAATTTATTTCTTTTTCTTGTACATTGTATGAATTCTGTAAATAGATCTCTTAACCTTTTTTGCTGCTTTATAAAAAATATCCAACCTAACCCCATATCCCCTGAGCTAGCATGGTAGAATAAATATTTAATGATGGCCAAATAATGGGTAAGTACCTTATATTTTTTAGATTTATCTCTTTAGAGATGAAAGGCTGCTAAAGCCAGGCGCCCAACAAGTAAAAATTCCTATAGAAAATTATAGTTACTAAAACTTGTTTCATTATCTTTTTATTTATCCTTTTTTTTTTTCATAAAATATTTAGTATCTAAATCGAGAAAAACCAGAGTCTAAAAGTATTAAATACGTAAAACATATTCTTTGCTAAAGCTATATTTAGATAAATATTGAGGTGCACAGAGGTTCCACCTGAGTTATAGCATTTTGAAATAATTTTTTTTTTCTTTCTCAGTTTTAAGAGAAAAAAGTGTTTTTTATCAAGTAAATAGGGAAACTTTCATTATATTGACATTAATATTTTAAAGCTATTATCTTTTGAAATGGAATAAATATTTGGCTAAATTAAATCACCATTAGCTTAGCTCAGTATCTACAAATAGTAGTTGGACGTTTTCTAACATAGTAAATACAAGAATAATCGGCGCTCAATTCTCAGTGTTTACTGTCATGTTTACGGGTGTTATTTTCTTTTTGTTTTGATTAATTCTCTTTTTCCTAACCACGCTTACTTACAGAGCTGTCCATCTCACAAAAGGTGAAAGGAACATTCTCACCCCTCCCAATACATTTCTTTGCTCTCTGCTTCTTGAAACTGTGCAAGCGAAAGCAGAAGTGAACAAAATATTGATCATTTAGAATTACACTTGTGCTGTGCCTGTCCATACGTATCAATTTGTTCCCTGATCTGAAAGTTATTCCAAATAGAACCACACAAAAATATGGCCCCATCCGAAAATGTATAACCACATTAAAATGTGTTTTTTATTTGCAGCACTTCATAAAAAAGTTGCTAAAACGATAAAATTTCAACCCAAACTAAAAGTTTGGCCATCACCTCCAGTAGCTACGGCAGAAATGTTGTTTTGAGGGCGGGATATAAACAGAGAGAAACACGGATCGAAGATATAACAAGGTCAATGGGGTGCAATAGGGCACCCAATGGAGGGTCAACTACAAAGCTACCGTCACGTCCTCAAAATGATACGAGGCACTTCAAACATCATTTCGTCACCTTAAAAACTCGTTGGAGCGGAATACAGAAGTGGAAGATTCCGGAAGATAAAACTGGAGAAGTTTTGAAACGGCCATCCCAAACAATAAAATGCATCAAAAAAGAATATAATGTGTGCTAGAAGCCATAAATAAAAATATATCTTTCATAAATCAAGTAAAGAAATCATCGAAATTTGTTATGTTATTGAATTAAAAAAAAATAGGCCAATATTCACCAATGTTTTAATTTATAAGCTATTAATTACGACGTTTCGACCATACTAAGGCCCATTTTCAAATCTGGAAAATTGTAATCTCATTATTAGTTAACATTTGACATTTAAAAAAAGAATTTTTATTACACATAATTAACTTATCTAACGATCTAAGTCATATTATTTTCAATAAACATAGATTTATCCAAATCTATACAATGAAAGTATACACTTTTCCTTATAAAAAACCTTACATGTACGTAACTTTAAACTTTAAACCTTACATTAAAAACAACTGAATATTACCTTAATGAGTCCTCCGTTATATATTCATTATTAATGTCGCATTATTTTGTTCAGTGAACATTAACTTGTCCTGCTATTTACGGGTTTCGCTTACGTCATTTCATTCGCTTAACGTAGTAAGTTATGATGTGGAGTCTCTTTTTACAATAGATCGAAGTTTAATAACTTTTGCAACCTCCACAAACAGCTCATTATAAAAACTGAACAACGTATTTTTCTCTTAAAATGTCGATCAAACAAAATCTTCCCCAAATGTATAGAGTACCTATTTAATAATTTCCACATTGCCCCCTCATTAAAATTCAATTTACGAAACTCTGTATTTAATTTCAAAAAAAGTTTGTTAAATTTAAAAATAAGAGAGATTATACAGGAATTAGATTCTCTTAACTTAAAAATTTCCTCCCTCACCACATTTCTCACATCGGTTATAGGTGAAGAAAATATCATTAAACTAAAGTACAAAATTTCGCAAATTTGCTCCTCTATCAAAACCAGTTCTAAGTGAAACTCCTAGAGGAACACACCTCCCTGATGAAGACCTGCAAAGTCGGGTCGAAACGTTGGGTTTCAATAAAATAGTTTTGCCACTATTTAGCCTTTTTATGACCGCAACCCCGGACCATCTCCTTCCTTTATAATGCAACGGTCAACCATTAAATATTCAATATACACTTTTTCTTATAGAAAACCTTGCATGTGCGTACCTTTAAACTTTACATTAAAAACAATTGAATATTACCTTTATGAGTCCTCCGTTATATATTCATTATTAATGTCGCATTATTTTGTTCAGTGAACATTAAATTGTCCTGCTATTTAGGGGTTTCGCCTACTTCATTTCTGGAGGGAATGACTTATATCGTCCTTGTATTGCATTAGTGGATTATTTTATCTAATTTATGATTTTTATATTGCTTTTAAATTAATTATTGTATTATGTGCGAATATTGTTAATTACATTTGCGTAAAAGGTATTTATATTGTTCACATCAGTATGGTTGTTAACGGAACTCTTTAAAATTTTAGTGATATATATTGACTCTATTATTTTTCGTTTATTGTTACTATTTTCCTTATATATTATTTTGGCATTTTTAAAATCAAATTGGTGTTTGTTGTATGTTGCAACAATATACACGGCATCACCGAAAAACTATCCAAATTTCTAAATCCCGCATTAAACAAATTAAGAAATAATAATCCTTACGATACCAAAAATTCAATACAAGTTAAAGATAGTATTAAATTATTAAATAAAATCAAGGTGGATGAAGAAATAGGAAGTTATGATGTGGAGTCTCTTTTTACAAAAGTCCCGCTAAATACATAAAATATTAGAAAAAGAATGGTCGGAAATAGAACCTCACACACGAATTAAAAATAAGACAATATTTCTTGAAGGAATAAAATTATGTTGCGAAAATGGATATTTTGCATATAATAATACTTTTTATTTAATGAAAAACGGTCTACCGATGGGAGGTTCGCTCTCGGTCTCAATCTTAGCGGCATATATCTAAACCACATAATGGACCAAGCGATAAAAAAACACAATATAACTCCAAAAGTCTGTATAAAATACATAGACGATATCCTCATGATAATGAAGAAAAATGAAACTAAACATTTTTTACTGATATTAAATAACATATCAGACAGACTAAAATTTACAATAGAAATAGAACAACATAATAAAATCAGATTTCTGGACATTATGATGTATAGAAATGAAATAGGAGAACTCACCATATCCTATTGCAAAAAATCCATAGAATTTTAAATTCTTACAGTAACCATTCTCCAAATCAAAAAATTAATTTAGCTAAAAACATAATAGAAAAAGCTAAAATGAACACGGATAAAATACATATAAATAAAATAAAAACTGAAATATATAATATATTACTGGATAATTGGTACCCTAAAAGAATTATAATAAGAAGTAAAATTGTAAACAAAAAAACCCAATTTAATCACAAATAACTTCAAAAATAATAATTCTGAAATATCTAACACCGATGAAAAACAATCTCAAAAGTTACCTAGTGCCATACAAATTGAAAATAAAA
>OV725078.1:166831354-166976881 GCA_928085145.1 Nezara viridula | reverse complement strand
ATCCTACATATTTCCTCATAACCATTGCCACCTAACTGATAGATAATTTAAAGTAAATCACAATAACACTTATTCATCCTTCTTTTCCCCAGTCCGCTGGCGTTCCTCAAGGTAGTGTATTTATTTCCTATCCTTTGCACAGTTTATACAGCTGACATCCCAATCCATACTGACACTGTCATCACCACGCATGCCAATGACACATGTATCTTATCAGTTAATAAGGACCCGTCAATTGCATCCCAAACTCTTCAATCACACATCACAAGACATGATGAATGATGGTTAAAACTGAAGAATTAAAATAAATTCCAATAAATCCCATCAAAACAATGACTTCCTGTCCTACAGTATCCTTTAACAATACCTCACTTATTCTTGTTGAACAAATCCGTTACCTAGGACTCCACCTGGACGAACGTCTCACTTAAAATCCTCATACAAGACTGAAACAACAAGAAACTGCTCGACGTTGTCTACTACTTCAACAATTACTAGAAAACGCTCTAAACTTCCAATTAATTACAAAAGACTCATATACATGACTATGATAAGATCTATTTAGACTTACGGAGTTGAGCTATGGGGCTCCACCAAACCATCAAATTCCTCTCATATCCAATCCTTACAATCCAAAATCCTTCGAAAAATCCTCAATGCTCCTTACTTTGTTAAAAATAAAACCATCCATAATGAATCTTGCGATGCCAATCCAGTACCTGTCCTTCCATAATAAACTTAAGAACCATCCGAACCCTCTCGTTTCTAACCCTTGCTTCCTCTTCGATTCCTGATAACCCCCCGAGGCGTCTGAGAAGAAGATGGCCTTGAGATCTCCTATTGTAAATTTTTGGAATGCTACCATTGAGAAGTTTTTCAAAAAGTATTTTCACGTTATTATTTTCTGTTAAAACATCTACTGAATATATTTCAGTCTTAATGTCAGTTGTAAATATCATAAATAAATAAAAATAAAATTTTATGGAAGCACCTGTTGTGTTTAATTTGTTTTTTTGAAATGCTAAGTAATTACAATAGGATTGGTATCGATGGATTCTTCGAAATGAATGAAAGAAAAACATCTTAGCATTTGCAAATTAAAGGAAGGTATCACTTCTTGTTAAGGAGAATATATTTTTTTCTGAAAATTAAATACTTACCAGGAATGGAATAATTAATTTCATAAAACACGCCTAATTGGACAGATTAATATCCTCTTGTTAAAAGGAAAAGAGGGTGTCAATACCCATTCAAGTTAATAACTTATTAATAATTAAAATTTCCGAATCGTTAAAATCCGCTTATGCTCGAATTATTTCCATAGCAAGGTAAATATTAAAATTAAAATGAACGGAGCTTTTATGTTGTCGACTAACGCCACTTTAATGAAGGCAATTAGCACTGGCACTGGTGGAAAAATTAGAGCGGCTAGTATTATTATTTTATTAGACAAACTAAAATATTACATTATTTTTTGTAGTAAAACTTCAAGGATGTTATGTTGACAACTTCAAATACCTTAAAAATATAACATATATTAAACTATTAACAGAGATTGGCAAATGCTACTCTGAGTATTGAGTTACCGAGTATTTTACTCCTATACGGCCCTTTTTTGAGTTCCAAAGAATTTTATTGCTACTTCAGTTGATTTTCGGACAATTAAATAAGTGATTAAATTCTCACTAGTGATAAAATTTCATGTGAAATACTTGGTACTCTGTATTCAAGGTAGTCTTTGCCCATCTCTCACTATAAAGCAAGCAATAAAGTAACTTAAGACATAATGGTATTATTATCTTCATAATATGATTATGATTTTTCTGTGCACTGGTTTTGCATGTTTAGAAGCTATTGCATAAAATTCAATACCATAGTCTTTTTTTTTGTACAAAGCAAAATTTAACTGAGAAATAGCTATTGAAGAAGCCTATCTACCTTCCACCGTTTCGCTTTAGCACTATTAGAAAACTCTTTCGAAGGCTTGCCTGAACTTGAAAACATACGAATGAACGCTTCAAAATGTATTGCGGGTCAATTTGCATGTGTAATCAGTATAATGGTTCTTTATCCAATTTTGAGAAAGAAATCTGGGCATTTTATAATTTAATTAAAAACTTTAATGAAGTGATTTTAGATCTTTTATATTTACCATTATTGTATTTTTATCAGTTAAATGATCGAAATACTTAATGTCACCACCAGTTTTTCCACTGGAATATTTAAAATTTATTTATTAAATTTAAAGTCGTAAACATACGACTTCTTGATCTACAGTATCCATCCATAATATTTCACTTATCCTTGTTGGACCAAGTCGCTACCTAGGACTCCATTTGGACAAACGTCTTATATAGAATTCACAAATTAACGAACTCGTAAAACAGTAAAGACTTTGAAATTTGCTTTTATTGTAAAATATAAAGTTACATTGACGTAATGTTATTGATACTTCTTACAAACTAGCCTTGTAAGGCCTACACTAATGTTACATGTCTGACTTCTAAACTTGGAAATATCTGTAGGATATTTTGGAGCTCAATATACAGGAAATGATAAAGGAGGGGATGGCTATTATTTAACTATTCCCGTGGAAAAGTTGTTTTTTTGTTAAAAATTATAATGCACTAAGCATGTGCTAACTATAAAATTTTTGGACAAATGAGGCTCAATATACAAAAGCAGGTATCTTTTATGGGACACTATGGGCAATAAGTTGTAGCCATAAAGTGTAGGAATATTGTCAACCATCCCTGGAGAATGACAGTATAAAATCTATCAATGGTTAAAGCTGTTCAATTCTAACTCTTTGAGAGAAAGACTCATATACAAGATTATAACAAATCCAATTTGGGCTTATGGAGGTTTGAGTTGTAGGGCTCTACTAAACCATCTAATTCCTCTCTCATGAAATCCTTAAAACCCAAAATCCAACTTAAAATCCTCAAGCTACTTAATTGATTCACAAATAAAGTCATCCATAATGACTTTAATGTTCCATTTGTTTTCGATTTGGCCCAATCTGGGATTCGCATTCTCCAACAATAAACGCCAAAACCATTCAAACCCTCTCGTTTCTAGGCTTGTTTCCTCTTCGACGTCTGAAAACCCTCGTGATCTCCTAATGTAGATATTATATTAGAGTGCTATAAATGGATAGTTTCTATAAAAGGATATTTATGGATTATATTTTTATATTCACATTTGCTTGATTATCTTTAATTAATAAAATTGCAATTTTTTTTTAATAAATAAAAAAAACAATAAAAATTGTAAACAAGTTTAAGGAAGCATTGTAAAAAAAACAAAACAAATAATAACTCTTCTCTCTTTTGTTTCCTGTGCCTAATTATTAATTCATATTTTAGCATGTGCATGTGCTCTTACATCTTATATCTCTTATATTTTTACTTTCACTACTTGATGTTTATATGTGGCATGCCATACTATTGTATATAGAATAAGTATATTTTTTGTTTTCTTATTATCTTCCTATTTATCTTTAATTGTATATAGCAATTATGTATAAATTCTCTCTTTTTCCTTTCAATTTATTTCTTTTTCTTGTACATTGTATGAATTCTGTAAATATTTCTTTCTGTAAATAGATCTCATAAACTTTTTTGCTGCTTTATAAAAATATCCAACCTAACCCCATCTCACCTGAGCTAGCATGGTGAAGAATAAATATTTAATGATGGCCAAATAATGGTAAAGTACCTTTATATTTTTAGATTTATCTCTTTAGAGATGAAGAGGCTGCTTAAAGCCAGGCGCCCAACAAGTAAAAATTCCTATAGGAAAATTATAGTTACTAAAACTTGTTCATTATCTTTTTTATTTTATCCTTTTTTTTTTTCATAAAATTTTAGTATCTAAATCGAGAAAAACCAGAGTCTGAAAAGGGAAGGTTAAAAGACGTAGACGAGGGAGCATGATTCATATAGGCTAAAGCAGGTATGTACTATGATAAGAGGAGAGGGAGTTTGTGGAGTTTGGCACTCGTGATGGTTTCCACGTGTATTTATAGCAAGGAGTTTGAAAAGAATAGGTTTAGTAGGTATGGGGATGAGTATAGCTAGATATGGCTCGGAGTGAGAGGGTGGAAGGAGAGTGCGTGAAGAAGAGGGGTGATATGGGTAGGGAGGATTATTAAGGTTCATCGGAGGGGGTGGTGAGGAGGCTATCTAATAGGAAGAGCGGGGTTGGGTAGCGATGTATAGGTGGTGGGAGGGTGAGCGATTGAGAGAGGAGGAGGTTTTTACAGCGAGTGTGGGCGTAGGAGAGAGGCTGGAGGGGTCTGGTGGTGGGGTAGTGCAAAGTTGGTGGTTGTCAGGGGATTATCAACTGTATTGGTCTAGAGAGTGGGCGATCGATTGCTTGATCGAGACGTCACGGTTGGGCGGATGGGAGCAGGCGAGAGTGACTGGGGCGTTGTTTCTAGAGCAGCATCGGCGCTTGACATATTTTGATTTCAAGTGTAGGTGATAGAGGCGATGCGGAGTTATAGTATGCATTCTCTGATCATCGGTAGGATTCTGGATTTGGATGATAGTATCGACGATGGAGTGAATCAATTCAGTGGCGCTGCCACATTAATCTCATCACACATGTTTAAGAGAGACTCTTGTGATATACTACAATCATATACACGGGATTGTGATTTAGAGGACGATCTATATGACTCTACTCAACATGAGTAATTCACTCCATCTGAATTTAACATCTCTCGAGAGCGCTATCACACTTACTCTCTACAACTATGCTGTATTGCACATTGGACGACAGGGTGCTGTTCGGCACTTCTGCTAGCTCAACTCTGTGCTTAGAAAGGATGAGATCGGCGAGCTCTGACATTACACCTGCGCACAAGGTCTCTATGTACAGTAGAGGCGCGTCTGCTGTCTGACACAGACAATGCGAACGAGGTGAGCATGGGCGAGAACATAGGTCGCAGTGAACACACGATTCCAGCAAACTTATTTTGGTAGGGTCACTTCTGTTATGTCAGGAATTAATATACTAGATACGACTGATTTTGTTCTTGGCCGATGCGCAGAGATATGACTCGTATACAGCGTAGTTTTATTGGGGGGAGCCGCTTGTAGCATTATGATGATGTGTTCTTGTACAAACGATGATATAGCGTTCCAATGATACTGAATCTCCACAACTTCAACGCATAATACGTGGCTGTCTCAACTACTCTAGAGATATAACAATGAGTATATAGATTGAGGAGCCAACAATAGCGAGAAGGTGTTTCTGGGTTTATTTATTTCTACATCATGTTTCGAGTCAACCATTCTCATCAAAAACTGTGGGAAAACGCTCACAGTTATTCTGAGTTAGTAATAAATACTTTTCACATCCCGGAGGAGCTATAGGTTGTGTCATAAACACGAAGGAGTAGTGTGTTCACATTTGTGCACTGTCATACACTTGTCCCGTACACTACACAGGATCGCGAATACTAACGTCATAACCTATACACATGTTAATTTCTTCTAGAGGCTGAGGGGGAATGAATACACTAAATCCAGTGTAGCGAGAACAGCCAGACGAAGAGATTCTAGATCGAGGTAGAAACGGCGGATAGTGAATCTCAGAAGAATATGAGGGTCACGGGCATTACTAGAGACACGCATAATAATGGAGACAAGGTGCAAACTACAGCGGTCTGACAATCAGACACCGCAATGGAGGAAGGCACAGATCTTACTCTAAAAATGTGCATCACTAGCGCGTCACGTCTCTAGCAACTCATATCGATCACGCAGGCATCTTCAAACATCGATTTTCGTGCGACCGGTGCGAATATCAGAATAATCTCAGGAAGTTATAGGCACTGCGGAATATAGACAGAAGTAGAAGAAACCTGGAGACGAATTGCTTTCTCTGAGAACGGCGCGATAATGCGGAAGATACACAAAGAGCATTATTTATGAAACAGCGGACTCATAAACCCAAGACATATAAATGACTAGCTGCTAGATTACAAGCAACATTAGAATATAATAGGTCTTGCGATAAATAATATCGAATTCCATAAATCAAGTAAAAGATACATAATCATCGATAAATCAACATAGTATATGTCGTCTTGAATTTGTAAATATTACCGAAATATCGATTAGGCCATGATATTACACTTCGAACTAAATGTTATAATAATTAGGCACAATTTAACATAACACAGGCATAATTGATATTATCGAACATTTACGTACCAGTCTACTATAAGATTGACGCACATATGTTCATCTGACCACATGACTAAGAGAGCCGTAACTCATGCTTACTTATATATCAGTTAGCAACAATTTGTAATCTCATTATTAAAAAAAGAATTTATTATCCAATATTACTCACATGTAAAATTAAAGACATTATTCTACTATACGAATCTAACGACTCAATAAATTATAATTCTGCAATACATTACGTGCGACTACTAGATTCTATACATACTTCTTAAACCATATACAATTAATACATAAGTATATATACACTTCTCCATATCTTTCCTATATCACAATGAAAGCGTACCTTACATCAGAGTACTGAGCCTTATACAATTAAAACAAACTTTACAACCTGGTACTAGTACTTCTTTAAACAATTGAATATTTACCTGTAATGCATTCTAACCAATCCAAGCTGTATATATTTCCTTATTAATTGAGTCGCCATCAGCATTTACTGATTCTTTCATTATTATGCTAATATTTAATGATCGGAGAACGATTCATCTGCTTCAGAGTCTCTGGTCGTTGCATCAGCTTCAACTGGTCGCGTATCCTTGCACTTTTCTGCTTGAGGACTATTCGGCGTAGTAACGTTACATTGATTCGATTAGGCGAGTCTCTAACGGTTTAGTTATCATATTACCTGATGATCGAAGCGATTCTAACTACACTTTTGTAAGCGCAAACACCGAGATCGCAAGCATGATACAGTACATCTATTAATAGCACCACTCGATACACACGCGCGCGTACCATATTTTAGCGCATCATTAGTAAATGGAACTGCGATACAACAACAATCGTTATCTCACGTTAAACACTAAATAAAATGCTGTACGATTCAGACAAGCTAACCCTTATCCTCAACCTAATAAATATCCGTTCTTAAGCACCAATGTCAGCCCTATCTCCACATAATGCCTATAACCAACATTGCCCCCTCCAGTAAAAAAATTCAAATCTCAACGAGACTCATGTATATTCTAAACTTCTCATCCAAAATGGGGTGTTAGTGTTTTTGTTGTGTGTGTAGTACTGGGTTGGATGTGGAGAGATAGGGTTTTTGGGAAGAAAGATAATATGTGACGAACTGAGTGATGTGGGATAAAAATTATCATTAGAAAAAGGTAATTTTTGGAGATTTGGGGGGATACGCGTTCATTATATCATTAGAACGATTTCGCAGTGTTTTAACTAAGAAGGGTGTTGTAAGGATTTGGGTAGGGTGATTTAGGTGGGGATTGTTTTGTGGGGGGGATAGTGTTTTGGCAAGGTGGTGGTAAGATTAAAGTAATTGAAGTAAGGTATAATGTTACATACGGTACATATAATGAATTTGGATTGTTAATATGGTGAGGTTATTTTAATGGACTGTGAGGGTAATGGTAAAAGGACTGGTTTTATTGGGGTTTTGGATATGTGTGTGGACACAAGATAGGTTTTATGTGGAAATGAGATTGGGTGGTTGGGGGGATGGTTATGGTATGTGGGGAAGGGAGTGGTGGAGGGGGAGGGGAGTATTATGGATGGGGTGGTTTGGAGGATGTGAGGGAAGTGGTTTTGATGTTTGGGGTTTTGGGGTTGTTATTTAGTATGGTGGGGGATGTAAGGGATGGGTTGGTTGTTGGAGTGGTTGGTGTGAGTTATTTTGGTTTTTGTTCATTTGAGGATTAGGGAGTGTGATTGGGTATATGACATGTTTGGTTTTTTAATAGTTATACGGTTTAGGTGGGAGGGGGTGTGATGTGGGTATCTAGTAGTGTGAGGTTGTGGGACTTTTGTGACAGTGTGTTGTTGATTTGGGGGAATGTGTGTATTGCAAAGGGGGGTGTGGGGGGGGGTGTTGGGCAAATTTTTATAATGGCAGAAAATGTTTTTAGTGCCTATGGATTAGCACCCAGTTTACTAATTATGATATGATTTTTATTTTCGATAAAAAATTATTTTAAAAGTTTATTGGATAGATTTTAAAGGTTGTTTTGTATATAGAATTGGTGGAATTGTTGTTATTATGATGGGTTGATGTGGTGGAGAGGGTTTACAAGTAAAGCAGAATAATATAAAATACTGAGAAAAAGAATGGGACGGAAATAGAACCTCACACACGAATTAAAAATAAGACAATATTTCTTGAAGGAATAAAATTATGTTGCGAAAATGGATATTTTGCATATAATAATACTTTTTATTTAATGAAAAACGGTCTACCGATGGGAGGTTCGCTCTCGGTCTCAATCTTAGCGGCATATATCTAAACCACATAATGGACCAAGCGATAAAAAAACACAATATAACTCCAAAAGTCTGTATAAAATACATAGACGATATCCTCATGATAATGAAGAAAAATGAAACTAAACATTTTTTACTGATATTAAATAACATATCAGACAGACTAAAATTTACAATAGAAATAGAACAACATAATAAAATCAGATTTCTGGACATTATGATGTATAGAAATGAAATAGGAGAACTCACCATATCCTATTGCAAAAAATCCATAGAATTTTAAATTCTTACAGTAACCATTCTCCAAATCAAAAAATTAATTTAGCTAAAAACATAATAGAAAAAGCTAAAATGAACACGGATAAAATACATATAAATAAAATAAAAACTGAAATATATAATATATTACTGGATAATTGGTACCCTAAAAGAATTATAATAAGAAGTAAAATTGTAAACAAAAAAACCCAATTTAATCACAAATAACTTCAAAAATAATAATTCTGAAATATCTAACACCGATGAAAAACAATCTCAAAAGTTACCTAGTGCCATACAAATTGAAAATAAAATTGAACAATGTAACATTAAATATCATTCAATAATTTATATTAAAGATCTAACTAGTAAAATTCAAAGGACTTTCAGGGAATATGATCTATCAATAATATTAAATTAGGTAAAAAGCCAGTAAATAAAATTGAAAAATTGTATACTAATAACAAAGATAATACACCACGTGACATGAAAAGTAACGTTATTTATAAAATAAATTGTAAAAATTGCACTAATAACGATTGCACTTTGCAAGACCAAGACCAAGGCCGCCCAAATGTTGTAAGACCAAGACCAGAACTGTTAAAAAAAAAATCGATTTTTTAAACAAAAATTAAGGCAAAATAGTTACTAATACTTGACAATATTAGTTACTATATGTTAATAATTGGTATAACCAATATAATTTTGCATTTAACTCCTCTAATTTTTCATTTGGGCTTACTTAGGTTTCTCCTATCTAAAAAAATTACAGTAAAATCTCTATTGTAATAAGATAATAAGTAAATGCAAGACTGTTGCGAGACTCTTGCGCAAGACCAAGACCATGACCAAGACTGAGTTTGCAAGACCAAGATTCGTCTCGGTCTCGCATTTGGGCAACACTAGGAACAATAGTTCCCAAAAAAACAAAAAAAAAAAAACAACATGAACAAAATTGTAAGTCCAAATCAAACAAACCAAACACATCAACCGGACTTTCAAAACACCAATTTGATTTTAAAAATGCCAAAATAATATGTAAGGAAAATAGTAACAATAAACGAAAAATTATGGAGCCAATATATATCACTAAAAATTTAAAGAATTCCGTTAACAACCATACTGATGTGAACAATATAAATACCTTTTACGCAAATGTAATTAACAATATTCGCACATAATACAATAATTAATTTAAAAGCAATATAAAAATCATAAATTAGATAAAATAATCCACTAATGCAATAGAAGGACGATATAAGTCAGTCCCTCCAGAAATGACGTAGGCGAAACCCCTAAATAGCAGGACAAGTTAATTTTCACTGAACAAAATAATGCGACATTAATAATGAATATATAACGGAGGACTCATAAAGGTAATATTCAATTGTTTTAATGTAAGGTTTAAAGTTTAAAGGCACGTACGTTTAAGGTTTTTTATAAGAAAAAGTGTATACTTTCATTGTATAGATTGGGATAAATCTATGTGTATTAAAAATAATATGACATAGATCGTTAATTATGTCTAATAAAAAATTCTTTTTGTAAATGTTAAATGTTAACTAAAAATGATATTACAATTTTACAGATTTGAAAATGGCCCTTAGTATGGTCGAAACATGGTAATTAATAGCTTATAAATTAAAATATTGGCCTAATTTATGTAAAAAATAAAACCTCAAAACACCAATTTCAGGAAAAATGAACGGAATAAAAAAATAAATGGATAAATAAGAACAACACGATGGAATATATGCCATATAATTAAAATACTAGTGCCGTGAATGTATCACAAAACTTTCACTTACCACCCTACATTCAGTAGAAATTACTTTATAAAAAATAATTAAAGTTTAATCATTTTTATAGACATTTTAAAGTTTTTTAAAAAATATACTGAACAATATTTGCGAAAAACTCATAGTTTTTGATATATTATTAAAAAAAAATAGCATTTTTCTATCCTTGTCCTCCTCCCCCTTAAAGTCCTACGAGGGATTTTTGGAACTTCTTACCAGATATTTTAGAGAGGATATTTCTGACATGTTTCATCTGACCATTCCTATACCCGTCAATCCAACATCCTGCCAACCTTTAAATCCTGTCTATTCCATCATTTCTTATCCGTCCAGTCCCCATAAAATTTAAAATAGATATTACTGTAAATACGTATATAAATCATTAGATCGTTCTTAATGAATTTTACTTCATGTTTTCAATTTTTTTTCTTTTAATTATTAACTGATTAAAATTAGAAAGTAACTTATATATATTTTTATTATGATTATTTATTAACTTTGTGTATTTGTTTATGTATCACAGCGGCTTCTTAGCCCACATTGCTGTCTTTCCGTATTATTCTAAAAGTATTCGTCTCAGAATAAATAAAGTATTATTGTTATTATTATTAAGTATGTCTGTGTTTTTTTCATTTTATTTATAATTTAAGTTATTTTATTTTTATTTATTGTAAATACTTTTTTATTCTTACCTCGCTATAATCATTGTCCATGTGACAGAATGTTATATTAATCAATAAATAAATAAAAATATTAGCTTTCTTATTGCATTAAACATCAAATACCTTATGGAGATCTGATTAGTATTTCAATGAGGATATGACCTAACTTGTATTTATGTCCATTTAATTTTATTATTATATACAACGAGTTTAATCAATGTTGTAAGAGCCTTTTTCAGAAAAAAGTTATAAGAAAGTATAAAATCCATAATAAATTGAAATAATTCCGGTAAGTCGATACTAAACAAAACGTTGCTATAACTTCCTAGGTATATATAGCACAAATCATAAACATGTAATTACAGTTTCTTGCATCTTTTTCTTTTACTTTGCAAGACCAAGACTGGTAAAAAAAATCGATTTTTTAATATTAATGCAAAATAGTTACTAATACTTGACAATTTTAATTACTATATGTTAAGAAATGGTATAACCAATATACTTTTGCATTTAAATCTTCTAATTTTTCATTCGGGCTTAGTTAGGTTTCTTTTATCTAAACAATTACAGTGATATCTCTATAATAATAAGCTAAAAGGTAACTGCAATACTGTTGCGAGAATCTTGCGCAAGACCAACACCAAGACTGAGTATGCAAGACTCGTCTCGGTTTCGCATTTTGGCAACACTGTGTTACAGTAAAATCAATGATTTTAATGTTTCTAAATTTTTTTTATATCTATTTTTTTTTCAAGGAAACCGTTACCACGTCAACATACCCAAAATACGTTCAAGCGAAATTATAAAATAAATAATTTTATATTTACCTATATCAGGTTAATTATAAATTTAAAAAAACATCAACAGATTCTCGACCATTTCTTATTGTTAGGACTTATTTATTTATGTTTTATCATCTTCTAAATTCTATTAAGAATATAATATTACACAAAAATTTTGTCTGATATTACGAGACACTATTTTACAATGACATCACTATTATTGTGTAACGAAATTTTTTCTATAAAAAAAAAACGATGTATTTGTCAATTATTCGTGTTTTTTTTTCATCATCAAGGGATCAATATTTATTTAAATATTGCGCCATGAAATTAAATATATTATTATTTACAGCATGTATACATTAAAGGATTTTCTAATATCACCTCCAGCAAGGACAAACTCATAAATGTTCTTATGATATACCTATGCATAAACATTGAAAATTACACTCATGCACCTTTTTTTTTTTTTAAATTACCCATAATAACAGTTCAAGGGTTAACTCATTCTATCTGAAGGAAACTTTTAAGCACCTAAAGTGGGTAGATCCTTTAGTAATCTGGTAACACCAACAATTTATCCCTTTCCCACTAAGAAATATAGCCTTTAAGTTTGGAATACTAATTTGAACCTCCAGAGAGATATAGTGTAGAAATATCGAGCTTCTGGGACAAGTACAAATGGCGTACGCTCTGGCCATTGTTTTGGTAAAGAACAAACGCTTTGGAATTATCCCTCTCGTAGATAGTAACATAAGATTGGATTTTTATCTGTTGAGGCCCAACAATATATTATTAAGGATAATGTGTAATTTGTTGTATTTATTTATTCAGTAATATAACATTCTTTCACACGGACAATAATTATAGTTATATTTCACAATAATTACATTCACGCCATATATACAGAAAACATAAAATGAACAAAAGCAAAATAACTACTAAATAATAATAAAAAAGTATGTACAATAAAAAATAAAATAACATAACATAAAGAAAAAACACAACTTAAAGAAACTTAAATAAATAAATAAAACAACTTATAGAAAAAAATGTGTTAACTTAAACATATATAAAATGACTTGAACAAAAATAAAATAACTTGAAGAAAAAAATGAAATACCTTAAAGAGAAATAAAATAACTAGAACAAAAATAAAATAACTGGAAGAAAAAAATAACGCAAAGAAAAAAAAACTAAAAAAAAACAACTTAAAGAAACCAAGTAATTTAAAGAAAAAATGAAATAACCTGAAGAAAAAAAAAAGAAAAAGTTAAGGAAATGAATAAAATAACTTAAAGAAAAAATAAAATAACTTAATGAAAAAAGTAAAACAACTTAAAGAAGAAAAAATATCTTAAAGAAAAAAAAATATCTTAAAGAGAAAAATAAAATTACTTAAATAAATAAATTACTTAAAGAAAAGAAATAACTTAAAGTGAAAAATCAAACAAATTAAAGAATACTAAAATAAAAATAGATCGTTTGCAACTGTATTTCAATTTTAAAATACAAAATAGAAATGGAAAATAACTTTATTCTGGGACAAAGTCTCTTTAGAATAACAAAATAGTACACAATTATAAGACTACATTTGGCCTAAATAAAACAATTACAAAATACAAGTACAGGACGGTCTCGATAATCTGAACCCCATAGTAATCCGAAACTCCTGCTAATACGAACAAGAATGCTAAATTTGAATGACAAGAGATGAAATGGAATTGGCTCTATTTCTAGGTACATATTACTGGAATTGCTTCGTTCGTTAGTGTCAGGATCGTATCTGGGGTGTCTCTTAACCGCAAACATTAAAACTAGGCGGTGATCTAGATGAGAAATCTCTTTGTATGTTTTATTATTTTTCAGCAGAGATAAAGAGGGTATCCAATTCGCAGTGATATTTTCATTGAAATTGAAAAGTCAAAGTGTTTCTGTGATCATTTTTTCTAAGGATGACAAAGCATACTTCAATACCAGTAAAAATTGGCTTGATAATTCCAAAAGCAGGTACGGAATATGTTTTTTATATTATACTGAAAATTTTCCTTTTTTTCCATTTTATTTTTCATTATAGAAACGCCATGAAGGCATTTAATACTTCCGTGGAGTGTGCGAATGGATACAACGTCGACTACCGAAGCCTGGTACTTTTAATGAATATGCGAGAACAGGCATCTTTAGTAACAACTTCCTTCTTTAGTAACAAAATCAGAGACCCAACGTACATTATATGATCATATTCAAAAATATTTTTTTCGGCGAAAACAATGAAGGATTATGTTTATGTAATAATTTATACAATATTGAAAATTAAACAATTTTACAAAACGTCACTTTTATTATAAACTGTCCAGAAATCATTATATAAATAGAAAAAGGCAAAACAGTTCAACCCCTCTTACTCCTCTGTTTCTTAACCGATTTTCTTTTTTTCTTTTCTTTGTTTAGTAGGTATTGACGAGCTTAAGAGTTATCAATAGCTAAAAATTGGAAATAATGTATACAGAAAAGAATATAACTGTTATATTAAAGAATTTGGTATTTTAAAGAGGAAAATCACACAACTGTAACAGGAAATATTTTTTATTTATTTATTGAAAGAAATACTTTACAAAGAATGGGTTATTTTATATCAGAAATTGCCACAATATGGCAAATGAGAATGAGGATTCTGCCACAATACTTAGAGGACAAATATAAAAATGAGGCAATAGCACATAATTTTTAATTAACACTTCTGAAAAAATTATAACCGCCAATTGCTTGAATAATTTTCACTAAAACGTAAATATTAAGATTTGGAAAAATAAGTTAGTCATTTAATACAATAAGGCTCTAGGACTCACTAGATAAACGCTCTAAGCTTTCAATTAATTACAAAAGACTAATATACAACGTGTCCCGTAAATAGAGGGACACATTTAAAAGGTTGATAGTAGAGATCAAGATCTACAAAAAACTTCATATAAACAATTGCCCAATTCCCAGCAGAAAAGTAGGAAATTTAAGATTTGCATTTTTCTAATGCAATGATGCTAATGCAATGCCTCACGTGTTTTGTTGAATAGGAAGCGATAACTTAAAAAAATATTTAATTTAAGGAATTAAACATTTCTCCATAGTTAACTAGACAAATTTGACTTCAAAAGAAAGTAGAGTTTGTCATTGTTAATACTATTTAAAGAGGACTATTGAGCCGACAAACACAGAAAAGTTCCGTTTAATAAAAAGTCATAAATTATTTGTAATTTGTTGTATCACCCTTCAACTTTACTACAATTATCCCAATTTTATGAAAACATCCTCGTTTAATAAGCTTTACGTCCATATTAATTGAATTGAGGTTTACTAGGTAAAATTTTGAGATTCACCTCAAGTTGTGAAAAGAAATTATGTAATTTCCTATCCATTCAAATTAAAGTACACTTGTTTCCTGGGGAAACGACTATAATTTACTGTTGAAAAGCTCTTATTTCTTGTTTTTCCGTGATATGGGATGTATTGTAATTACCATAATTGGCTAAAAACACATTTTATTAATAAATATAAAAAATTAAAAATAATGATCTCTTCTTTTGGCAATGATAACTTCCAAATACACAATAATTGATTTATTTGTTAAAATTATATGTTAACGTTTCGGGAAATTTACTCCGATCTTCAGAACTTAGAATCCCATACTTTCTTATCGATTCATGGCTAGGAAGGAGTTAATTAAAAAATGCAAGCTATCCATTCTAACTTTCAAGGTTCTAAACCATTTTTTAATATGGTGATTACCATTACCCATGTTGTATATTTGGAAGTTATCATTGACGAAAACAGAGAATAACATACAGCTTGCCAGCAAAAAGAAGAATAAAAATAATGATTTTTAAATATTTTTTATGTACTGTGATTATGAAATTGTATTTTTCTTCCATATCTTCGTCATAGAAATTGATATATATTTATAAGTAACAAAATTATTGTTTCTAGCCCTAATGTTTCGTTTTCATGAAAATAATTCAAGAAATCAGTAGGTTTCTTTATTTTAAACGAAAGTTTGTCACTAATAAATAAATAATAATTTCTATGACAGAGATATGGAAGAAAAATACAATTTCAATGGAACTTTGCAATTAATGAAGTGAAACATAAATGTTCAAATATACAAGGTGTTTCATAATTGCACGGCACTATTTTAGGTACGTGTTCACTAATAAAAAATAAACAAAAAAGCTTATATTAACATATATCTCAAATTCATTTATTGAAAAGATATCAAAGGTTAAAGATTTATTATTTATTATTACTATTTATTTATTATTATTACAACATTTAGAGTAACTGTTCAAAGGGGCTTCCGTTTTGTTAAGTGCAACATTCAGCATCATAAAACCATGCTTCTCCGGCTCTTCGTATCCCATGATAATCATAAATTGAACTGTGTCACAATATTCACTCACACTAAAACACACAGAACTAGACAAACAGATGAGCAAATGATGTCATTGCTTATCGTTCATTTTTTATCAGGTGATTAAAACCTGTTATTTAGTATTAAACACATTAAACTTTGTACAGATAGTTTTAATGTAATAAATAAATAATAAATCTTTAACCTTTGATATCTGTTTAATAAATGAATTCGAGATATACGTTAATCTGAACTTTTTTATTTATTTTGTGTTACTGAACACATACCTGAAAGAGTGCCGTGCAATTACGAAAAACCCTGTATTCTAATAAAAATATGTATTTTTTTTATGTATATTGAAAAATATAATGCTGTTTCTGTTAGCAATCGACAAGTATGTAACGTTAGCAAATTAATCGATTTGAGTATCGTAATTAGTGAATAAATTGTTATTCTTTAGTGTTAGAACCTGAAGCGTTTAATCGAGGAAATCTCCGTGTCCGACGAGTGCGTTCCATCGGGCGGCACCATCGTTACATTCCACCAGTTTTTCTCACTGCCGGGCTGTTGGAATGATAGGATTTCGAATTAGCGTGATGAATTTTTGTTACATCGGAATTCCGATTGATTCCGGACACTGAAAAATTCATATGAGTTTCAACACTCTCAGTTCTTTCACTTACATTTGACATGAAACGATTGGATTTGAACCATATTCATTAGCGAGCTTGAGCCATTAAATTGAGTTGTGATAGATTCCAAGAAATAATGCTTTGTAAACATGATGTACTATCAAATGCACAGCCAAAGATCCTCAATGGTAATATACAGATAAATGATACATACATTCATCATCAATATTGTTTTTTAATTGTGGGTAAAGCGAGTCATACTCAGCTCGTTAATTTATTCTGAATAATTAGAACTTTTTATCTATTATTTATCATAACATGGAATATCCTGATTCCCTAAATCAAATAAGATTTTTTTACACAGAGATTTTTTTTTTAAATGAATTACTTGCTTATTGATAAATATTACAATCTGTCTCAATAAAGGACATTTACAATAGAGTTAAGAGAGCACATTCACACCATATTTACAAAATCAAAAAATAAATAAGGTATTTTCAAAATAATATACAGAGAAATAAGAACAAAATAAAATGTCATAATGAAGGAAGAAAATATAAATAATAATAACAATAAAATAAAAATAAATAAATAAAATAGAATTAAAATGTTCTTAAAAAAAACTTATTAAGACTATTTACAATCGGCCATAGGAACTCCGAACCAGACGAGGTTACACAGAGTTAAGGTGTCTCATTTAAGAATAATATTTTCAAATTCATTGCTTCATATTATTATAAAAATCTTATCATTTTCTAAATTATGTTCATCATTATTGTATGTTTTTTAAATTAATTAAAGATGACTTTAAAACAATACATGAGCAAGGCATCGCCTTTGAGATTATAATAAGCTATCCCTAGCGCCTAATGACGAGACACTGGATATGTTACTAATTAAATTTAAGTATGCCCCGTTAATGGCCAATAGAGGTCCAACGACGGGCGGCGGAAGAGAACAATGCTACATTCTTTGGCTAGCTGAAGGCTGGCGGTTAACTATTCTGAGAATGTTTTTGGGTACTAAAGTATGTCTAAATAAACTGATTTTATTTTATAATTATATATATATATATATATATATATATATATATATATATAGATAGAGAGAGAGAGAGAGAGAGAGAGAATAAAATAGAATACAATAGAAAATTGAACTTCATTCTGAGATTAAGTCCCCTTAGGGCAGGTCGCACCGACAGTCGTGATCAAAGTTAACATTCTCTTTAAACTAAATCAAGTTAAATCTTAACCAATGTTAAAATTTGTGTCCATTTGCTCCAATACAATTTTTGAATAGAGTTAGTTAACATGATGTTAACGTATTTCAAAAAGGACCGATGATTTTTGGAGTTTGGTTTATATTATGAAACCTTCCATCCGCTTGCTAGTAAACAATGCAAAACGTGCGTAATATTTATAAATAGCTAGCTGTTAGGTTATTGATCACAACTTGATATGTATTGTAAATAAGATGGAAAAAATAGGAAGAGGGAGACATTTTTTTTTCATTATTCACAGTCACTATTTTGTAAAATATCTCAGCATTTCAAAATAATACAATACAAAAAAAAAAACCGGTGAGTTGACAATCTAAGAAAAAAATTGTGCATGAGTGCAGTCTGCAGAAGCACTTAAATCATTTGTTTCATGTGAATTTTAAGAGTAAATTAAAAAAGAACAATGTTAGGTCCCCCCCTACCAAATTAAATCCTGGATCCGTTAGCAACCGACACTGGATATTTCTGGAGGAAAAGAAAGATCCATAAAGTGAGCATCAAAATATTTCATATTTAACACAATTTTTTATTTATTTTAATTTATTTATGAGATTTACAACTTTATAAATTAAAAATACATCTAGTAAACGTGCATAAGGTAATAATACAATCACATCAAAACGCTTGTTGAGAAACTACCCATTGGTTAATAATATATTTACATAACTAGATCACGAGGCCATCTTCTTTTCAGACGCCTCGGAGGGTTATCAGGTATCGAAGAGGAAGCAAGGTTTGAAACGAGAGGATTCGGATGGTTCTGAAGTTTGTTATGGAAGGATAGGTATCTGGATTGGGCTAAATCGGAAACATAAGGAACATTAAGGTCGTTAAGGATGATTTAATTTGTGACAAAGTAAGGAGCATTGAGGATTTTACGAAGGAGTTTGGATTGTATACGAGCTGAATTCGATGGTTTAGAAACACAATTTAAGGAGTTAGAATGATAGTGGTGAAAGTGAAGTTTGCTTTGGTTTTAGAAATTGAATATATATTGTAGCTAAACAATGTAAATGTAAGTAAAGTTATAATTATAATAAATATAAAATTGTGATATGTTTAGGCTGAGTTCAACAAAAATAGAGGAGGCCCTCTGTACCAGAAAAAATTGATGAATCTAAAGCAAAATTATTGGACCTTCTTAAGCCTCGGTTGGAGACCATTCCTTCTGAATATGATTCTTCAGGAAATTATTTATCCACAAGTAATCTCGTAACTGTATTTTGATATGAAATTCAATTGTAGTTGGTTAATTAAATAATAAAAGTATTTTTTTTTATTATTATTCTATATCAGCAAGCCAAGCAGCGGAAGAAGATAGTCAAATTACATTAGTAATATACCCTAATATTATACCTACATCTCAGAAGGATATACGGGAGGGGATTTTCAGGCTAAAGCCCCTCCCACCAAAATGGTAAAATACTACCATATTTTATGAAAAGAATTATCTCTAAAACTATACTTCTTATAATAACATTTAATAGGACTTAAAGAATCACTTAAACACCATACCATATAGATATTTAGTTTCTTTCTTTCTTCCGAAGTAATTATCCTAATATATTATTTTGTAATGTCCTAGTAATTTGTCGCTCATTTCAACTTTCATTTATAATGCCATAGCTTATTGTTTATAGCAACTATTTTGTAGTATTAGGACCTTATTGCTCATATTATGTCTTTACTATATCTGTACAGTTATGTAAATACTTCTTTTATTATTTATTTTTTATTTTTTTATTTATTTTTTTATTGTAATATGCATTTTGGCCAGATGTAATGTTAACTTTATCTACAATATTGTTATTCTCAAGGCAATTTGTCCCAGAATATAGTTGATTCTTCTATTCTATTCTATTCTATTCTATATACATACAAAAATAAACTTTCGGGCTGAAGCCTCCCCCCAAAAAAAAAATTAAATCCTGGATTCGTTAGTGACCGATACTGGATATTTCTGCAGGAAGAGAAACTTGTTCAAAAGGAATTTCCTATGAACTCAAAGCCAATAGCAGTAATGGTAGAATTTTTTAAAGAAAATGGACCATCTCTGATAAATAAATAAAAAGTAATAAATCCACTATTATATATAAATAGAGGTCAAAATGGAATATAATTATGTTTTTTAAAAGATTATGTAACCTTTATGTGCATTTTTAGATAAATTTACAAAACAATGAGTCTAGTTAACACAACACTTTTCCGTGATTGTGGCCTAATGGAAGTAGGGGAGATTTACCTTAGGCCAATCAATCAGTGACAAGACAACTGCAGCGTGTTGGCTTCGCCCCCGCGTTTCCGCCTCCCATTTCAATGAATGACTGGGATCCACAACTGTCAAAAATAAATAATATGTCCTTGTATCAAGGCTGCACGCTCTCTTTAAATATATTCTTTTTTTTTTATAAATATTTTAAGTATCATGAGTGAAAAATAAGGTCGTCACTAGAATATGAATTTATTATATCTAATTATAATAACCATAATTATAGTGTCAGCGCCTTATTTGTCAATTTCAAAGCAGCCTATAACTCGGTGGACAGGACCTGTCATTGGAAAATTATGACTGAACTGGAAGACTCCAGTATGTTGGTGAGTGTGATAAAGCCGTGTTAAAATTACCCTTAATGTCGAGTCCTAATGCAATGAGAAGTATCTAAAGCCTTCAAAGTTCGAACAGGCTTGCGGCAAGGAGATATTATCACTGATGCTATTAAATTTAGCGTTGGAGAAGACAAAACATAATATATGATAATAAACCGAAAATTCCACCCTAATAACAGGATCTGCGTAGAAGGGAAATCATTCCTGAGAACAGATAAATTCAAAACTCTGCTCCACAATAAGCGTAATGACTGACCAACGGTGAGGAACAGACCAGGGAGCTTTCTTCTCACTTTCAAAGGTATTGACATTTCAAAAATTCGCTAATTAAATACTGCGAGTATGATAAAACCAGTTCTATTACATGATTTGACTTGGACACTAACCAGCGCCCTTGAGGAAAGTATTGAAATATTTTCACGATAATCGTAGCGATCTGGGATCAGAGTACTAATACATGGAGAGAGGTAGACCAATAAAGAGCTGCTTACAGAAATTGATCAATCGCTATCTCAAGATATGAAGGCAAAGAGGTTAAAATGGGTGGTGCGTGTAGCTCAGAGCAATAGAAAAAAAATACGAGACGAAAGGGAATAATGGCAACCAAATATCGATGTTTTATGACCTTACGTGTTTCAAGACTGATGTAACAGTAGTGTTGCCCGAAATCGGTCTTGGTCTTGCACTTTACAAGACCAAGACCACCTTATTGTTGCAAGGACAAGACCAAGATTGGTAAAAAAAAATCGTTTTTGTGAATAAAAATCAAGGCAAAATAGTTGTAATCAGAATAAAGGAAGTGGGGCAGGATGTGAAGCTCCATCTGTTCAAGTCTGTCTTTCTACTGGTACTTCATTATGGAGCAGAGAGTTGGATTCTGAGGTTACAAAGCCGTATTACTTCCACTGAGATGAAGTTTCTTAGAAGAATTGTGGGGAAAACGCGGAGAGACTGTGTCCGAAATAACAGGATCAGGGAGGAGCTAAAGTTACGCCCCGTGCTAGAAACTCTGGAGAGGAGTCAGCTGAAGTGGTATGGACATGTCTGCCGGATGGACCACCACAGAAGCCCAGTTAAAACCCTAGAGGTGAGGCCAATGGGGAGAAGACCGAGAGGGCGACCTCATACGTTAGTCATTCGGAACGAATTGGAAGACGAAGAGGGAAGACCCTGGAAGAGATGAGGAACCTTGCCGAGAACAAGGATGCTTGGAAGCGATGGCTGGAAGCACCCCCAAGCTGAGAGGCAAATCGGTGGAAGAGAAAGAAGAGAAGAAGAAGAAGCGGAATAGTTACTAATACTTGACAATTTTAGTTACTATATGTAGAGATGTGTTGTATCATCTTTTATTTTATCTGTTTTACTAAATTTTCTTTCTCTCATTTTTGTTATAATTTCTAATATTTTTGTTAGTTTATATATTGTATGAATGCGTTTCTCACAGCTCAAATACTCAAGGCTCTTGATTGAGGCAAAATGTATTTTTTCTCAATAAAATATGATTAAAAAAATAGGTAGAGAATTGATATAACCAATATACTTTTGCATTATACTCTTCCAATTTTTCCTTCGGGCTTAGTTTGGTTTCCCCTATCTGAAAAACTACAGCGATATCTCAATAGTAATAGGCTAATACGTAACTGCAATACTGTTGCGACACTCTTGCGCAAGACCAAGACTGAGTGCTCGCATTTCGGCAACAATTTGTAACAGTAAAATTAATTATTTTAATGTTTCTAATTTTTTTTTAATATCCGATTAATTTTCAACGAAACCGTTATCACGTCTGCATCCATTTACTTAAACATCAAGAAAGGACGTTTCGAGACCGGTTGGCTCATGATCATGTTAACCATGATTAAAAATGAAAATATACATAATTAAGCGATAAATTGCTTTGATAAATGATTTTACGTCACAATTAAACTAAATTACAAAAGATAATTGTCGAGATATTAAAGAAATATAAAACATGAGATATAAGAACGAATCTAAATATATTTGTATTCCCTTTCCCACTTTATCATCCATTACTAATACCTTTCTGGTTGTCCAAAAAAAAAAAAATATACAAATATTATCATCCTGTATTTGTTTGTATTTAATACAATAAATGCTTGTCAAAGAAATAACTGTAGCAATTTACATAACAATTGAATAACCTTTATCTATCATCAATGATTTCTGTGTCTTTGGCTTCATGCATAGTAAAAATTAAAAAAAAACATTTATCGACTTTTTATAAAAAGAGAGATAATTTTTTCCAGTTATTAAAAATTAAAATCCTTATAATATACAATTTTATTATATTTGATTCTTTTCCTATCGATATTAGAAGTACCGATTTTTTAAAACTATTTGAGTTGGGATTTTGAACGGTACGATTGAAGCGAGGGTTATTCATAGCGCGCGGGGAGGCTTCGACGCCGGAAGCAGAACGCAATTCTCATCCATCACACTTCTCAAACTAAAAACTTTTTTTCCGTTGCCATCAACATCTTGCCCATCACAGGTGAAATGGATAAATGCGAGCTTATTACTATTCCCTTAACTGTATGACAAGTTCTTTGCAAAGCAATCTGAATATAAATAGAAAATTATGCCTTTTTTATTGAATACCATTAGCTAAAAAAAAAAATATTATAATGCCAGTGAAACATAAAAGTGTGAATTATAAAAATACAGTTAAGGTGTATACATAAACTATTATTATCGTAAATATTATTTAAAAAAAAAAAAAAAAAGAAAAACCTGTACCACTACAACCCATGAAGGGTCTTGGGTTCAGGACTATTTAGGGAAAGCACTGTTTCTATGTCAACAGTTGTGCAAGAAGGTGATCTGACCGAGATCACGCTCAACCACCAGGTTTCCCCCCTTAATTAATTATTTAATTAAGAGTACCCACTTTATAGAGCCCAGGAGAGTCTCCCGACTCAGGGTCAGCCCATGCCCAACGAAACAGATAAATAAATTTTCTGCCATGAGCCGAGGTTCGAACCTGGGATCTTTAGCATTAGAAACTCAATACCCTACCACTGAGATACCCCTCTCCCATATATTATTATAGTATATAAATATTAAATGAATAAAAACAGTCGAAGTTTATCAAATAAAACTAAAACATAAAAATTTTTCGTCAGGCTAAAACTAATTAGAGACCTGTTGCCTTTTTAAATTAAAGTAAACTTTTCTCAGACTGATTAATTAATCAGACATTTAATTTAGAAATTTAATTAATCAGAAATTTAATCAGACATAATTATTTAAATATTGTAATTCTTATCATGCTCCGACCTTTAATGCATAATAAAATAAATATTTTAATATTTTCAAGTTTAGTTATTATCAACCAATTTTACACCATTTTTTTTAATTTTGTTAACTTAATGACATCAAATCTAATTACGACGTTTCAGCTCGTTGAGCCATTTTCAAGTCTAAATTTTTTTTTACAATTTACAACCATATTTAAAACATTACATGTTTCAACATATAGAGATTCTTTTTATATACCTAAATACCAATCATGTACCTGTCCTTTTCACTTCTGCGAATTGCATGCGTCTACTTATAATAATTTTTTTTATTTTTGTCATGTCCACCTTTAATTATTTTATTTTGATTCAATTAAGTTAAAATGTTATAAAATAACTTTTTATAACATAACGTCGTAATTAGATGTGATGTCATTAAGTTGACAAAATTTAAAAATTGGTATAAAATTGGCTGATAATAAATAAACTTAAAAATAAATAGTATGCACCGAAGAAGAAGTTGAGAAATATTGTGAATATTTTAATATTTGAACATGTTGATCCTCGTACCTACATATTTACATATACTCGTATCGTATATATTTAATATGTTTAAAAAATATTGATATATACTTTGATACTTAAATCCCTACTGTTGAGAGGGATGAGAGGTTTCGAGCCCGTTGCACGTGACTTTTTTTTTTTGTCTGCCGAAGAGTTGCGCTATAGAGAGACAACTATGGTTGACCGTTCCTACATTACTTCAATTACAGGCTAGACAGTGATTCTCCACATGCCTCTGTTTACTTTCTTCTTAATGTATTTTTTTTTTTCGTAAATCTTTTTCAATATATTTTTTTTCATTTCTTTCTTCTAGGTCTGTTTGTCGTATTAATCTAACAATTCCATTAAGTAACAGAAATAAACAGCTTAATGTTTCGTTGTAGCTTTTAGATTTGTTTTGATGCGACATAACATTCGGCCCCAAGGTGCCTTGCAACACGTGCAGGGTAATGAAGACCACACAAATCGTAGCTAACAGTTAGTGTGTAAGAAGACAAATATTTTTTTTTATTTATTTTTTTACTGTCATCACTTTCTTTAACAGACAACTTAGGTCTAGGATGAAGTTCTACACCAGACCTCAATTTGAGTATTTTTTTGTATTACAGTTATAATTTTTTTTTTTTTTTGAGGAGAATTTTTAGTTGTTTATAAATTGTTAGAATTCTTGTTAATTAGGTTTTTAGCCGTATATGTGTTTTGTTTCATTGTACATAATTTTTGTACAACCTTGTCGCAGAATAAAGTTTATTTTCTAGCAAGCTTTATCCTTTATACATATATTTATTTATTTAATTTCTTTATGTTTTTTTCTCCCCTAAGAATCTTTGTATTATTTTATAACACTTCAATTTGTTTATTTATTTAGTGAATAATTGAAAAAATAGAGATAAAGAGAGAGAAGCGAGAGAAAGGGAAACTTAATGTTAAATAAAAAAAAGCATGAACAATGAAAAGAAGGAAAAAAGGAAAAAAAATAAAAATAAATAAAATAATAAAAAAGTGTATATATATATATATATATATATATATATATATATATATATATATATATATATTTTACTAATATTAACTAATACTTCTGTATATTTATATATAAGTTCATGTATTGTCTTAAGGATAGAAGAGTATGCTGTGTATATAGCAACCCAATATAATTGGGCAGCAATCCTTTATATTTTATATTTTATGAAAATAAAGTGTTTCTCTCTCTTGTTTTTACCTTTGTTATATATACATTATAATTATTAGTGTGTATTAATTATTAATTTTTGTTTTATTTTATGGTATAGTAAATATGGTATGAATGTGCCTTACAGCTCTAACTCTCAGTACTCTGAAGCGTGATAAAATGTAAAGCAAACTTATAATATAGAAACATAACGCATATCTGACCAAAAGCTAAATTAACAAGAAATCCAACAATATATAAACAACTAAAAATAAAATATTCGCAAAAAATGAAATTTTAATACAAAAAAATTATCAAAACATCAAAGGAAAAAATAATTTAAGGAATATTGAAAATTCGTTTTTGATTCGCGAAAATTTTATTTTAAGTATAATTTTAAATTATACAATTTTTCAAGATAAATAATTTAGAGTGCAATAAGGAGTAATTTACAGCATAAAAAAAGTAACACGAAATTTGCAGTTATTGTTTTATAACTTCATAAAAGTAATTTAGAGGGAAAGAAATTATCTGTTTCAAGAATTAAAGAACATCAAATATTGCATAAATGAATAACATCAAAATTTGGGCTAGGATTATTTTTTCAACTGCCGTCGAAACACGATAAATTTAATTAATTTGGTTTGATTCTCATGTGATTAGGGTAACAACGACTTACTTTATATCAACCCGAAATTTTAATATAACAAACAAAAAAGTATATAACATACAATAAAGCACTTCTGTTGAACATAAGTTGTGGGGTAAGTGCAGCGAACTCGGTTGAAAATACGAGTTTATTTTACAATGAATAAACGTGTATAGTTTTAATTGTTTAAAGCAGAGTGTATTTATATGGCTAGATTGAGTTTACATGGCTCTTAAGAAGAAAAAAAATATGTCCGAACCTTTTCAGTGATAGATTATAAATTGCTAAAAAAGTGCTTTCAAGCAAAACGTTTCTATTTAAGGAATAAAAGGACTTCAAATTCTGCGTCGAACGAGTAATTATAACTATAAATTTTCTGGAGCATATGGTCAAATCTATGGACGAATAACAATCCAGCGCCTTATAAGTTATGGATATTTAGTAGTTTAAAACAGCTGTTTCCATGATAAAGAAGGTTTGTATTCCAGCAAATTTCTGCCGACATTCGTCTTTTTTTTTTATAACTCTTCGTCAAGGATATAACTGTTCGACATAGACGAAACTGTGTGTGAAATAAGTCACGTATTTCTGTAAGAGCTCCCGGACTATAAAGAGAATAAAAAAAAAATGGACCAGTCTATGGTGGCACTATTGTGCAACCAATGTAGTCTATTCAGACTATGTATGCTGATCCTATGGATTTAGCTAATAAAAAACTTTATTATCGCTCTTATAATTCAAAAATTGTGTTATTTATTTTCTCGCAGTAATGACCATCTTAGGCCATATTCTCTTCATTTTCATACTCATTTCTCTCTCTTTCGTTCGTCAGTCCATTTTTTCTCTTTTTTTCTCTTCTTTCATACTCAAGGACCTTATATTTTCTATTTTTTTTTCTCTGCCCTGGTATTATATTTCTATAATACCAAGCCTGGTCATTTCCTCTTTCATTTGACGAGGTTATCCTCCGATATTTCTTAGTCCTATCCCTTTTAGTCCAGTCAATGAATGCTTGAAAAGGGAGTGAGTATAGAAGGAAATGGCGGCAATACAATTTTTGACTTTGGGGCATTATTTGTACTAGCAAGGAGGTAAATATACTAAAAGTCCCCACTCGAAGGTGGTGAGCCAAATGTGGGGGGGCCCCTAGAAGGTCTCTTTTTTCCGGGTTCCCCTTATATCAGGAAAACTATCCATCGCATTGACAAAGACGTTCTATTTAAAATTGAAGATGATAGAATTTGCAATACGATTGGTTATATACCTTTTGTTGCTATCACTTAGTTTCCGAGATATTCCTCCTCAGCTATCGCTAATGTGGGAAAAAAATTGTTTACCTTATGTATTTACTGTATTTAACAAGTTAACTCTTGATTACTTCGATGTGCGATTAAGCCATGAAAAAGAAAGTTTTTAAAGTTAAGTGTTTAAAGTTTTAACTCGAAGACACAGTGATTCCAAACTATTTTTTTTTTTTGTCATAATTCTATAACTATATTATTTTTCATCAGAAGTACTTGTCTCTACGTTTTATAACATCACTAATAAATAAACTCCATTATCTGTGCAATAAATGTAAATATTATCAGGAATAATATTCGAAAATTCAAAAATAAATGACACTACGGTAGATAATGTGAGATATCTTATTATAAAAATCAATCATTTTTTTTCGAGCATTAGCATATATATATACAAATATACGTCAAATAAGTTATAACTTATATATTTTTCAATCTTCATAAATTGAATTAATTTAAAATTTGGAGCAATTAAAAAAGTAATTTAATGAAAAACTGATATTTTTTTTGATAATATTGTAAATTTCAGAAAATGTCAATGCCAGATTTTCCGCTAGCAAAATAATATTTCCATTTTTTTTAATACTTGTTTATAAAAAAGGATCCAGGATTTATAAAATTCAGTATGGAACTATTCGATCTTACTTTATTTTTAAACTTTCTTTTTTTTTACACATGCCGGTTAATTCTCGTATATGAATTGTTCTTATCGTTCTTCATTATTTTCATTCTTTCTTTTTTATTTTCTTTAATATATAACGTATGACACAAAACTATATTAACGTTTATTATTAATGTTATTACTATTTTCACCTCAGTGCCACAGGTTAGACAAGTGTGCAGTTCGCACGTTCTCTTTTGACGTAAAACCGTTTGATTTATTTATCATGAATTTTGATATTTGCACCATACTTTTATATTTTTTTGAGCTATTTTAATAGGAAACTACAGGAATACGTGAGTTTCTTAGACATTCGATGAGAAGTAAATTCATTCCTAATAAACGTTCATGTACCCTCAGAGGGGATAAGCGAGAGCAAAGCGTTAAACAACAAATTTCTACCAGTCAATCAATATATAATCATTTGGTTACACGACTTGAGCTCAATCTCAAATTTTCCCTAATAAAGCTTAACTTAATTAATAAAGAGTTAAAGCATATTAAAGGAAGACGTTTTTGTAAAAGTGGGATATCTTTAATACAGTTGGATGATATTAAAAAAAAATCTCGAATAATGTTTTGTTTTTTAAACTTAGCCGTTTAAAAGTCCTCTATAAACGGTTTTAACAACCATAAACTCTATTTTAGTTTAAAGTAAATTTTATCTATTTTACAATGAAGCAATTATTAATTACTTAAATTAAATATTTCTTCAATTATTACTTTCGATTCAGCAAAAAACACGACTCACTTAAAAAATCACAAAACTTGGATTTTCAACTTTTCTGCTGAATGTTGGGCCTTTGTTTATATGAACTTTTTTGAAGCTCTTGAGGTCTGCTATCGTTCATATAACTTTTTGTCTATGCTTACGGGACACCCTGCTTAAAAATTTATTTATTTAGATTTTTATATATTAGTTGTTTTTTTTCTTATGGATATATTTGAAAAGTAAATATATGAACAAATAATTAAATAAATTGATTATATTACATATTTTAATTTTTATTTAAAGGAAAATAGAGGGGAAAACAAGAAGAGATCGCGTTAGGAATGTGACCATAAGAGCTAATCTGGACCTGAGGCCTTCAGAGGAAATAATCCAAGAAAGCCAACTTAGGTGGCTTGGACATGTCTCGCGAATGGCTGAAAACAACAGCCAGAGCTACGAGGTCAAAGTGGAGGGAAGGCGGCCACAGGGAAGACCAAGAAAAAGATGGGAAGAAGGAGTTAAAGAAGCCTTTAACAGGAGAGGAATGGACTGGAGTAGGAGAAGACAGCTGGCACAGGATAGAGATTCTTGGATCAAGCTCTATAAGAAGTAATCTCACACTGCTCAGCGGTAACCAAGAGGATTGGATTAAGTAAGTAATTTTTATTTAAAAGTTTGAGAGAAGAACTCTATTCTCTGTAGCTTCAAATGTGAGTTGGGAATGTGATAAAATCCTCACGTAAAAACTTAAAAGTGGACATGAATGAATCCTAAAATCCTAGGATATGTTGCTAGATATAACTATCTTTGAATATAAACTAAAATTTCAATAATAGAAACATAGTACGTTTTAAAATACTTGCGTACCTAGCTTAGACGTCTGGTCGACTTTTATTATTTTTTAAATTTATTGTAGTCAGCATATTTTATTCATTTATGTAAATTAATTTTTATTGATTTTTTTTGTTCTTTGGAATATTGCGAGGCCAAACGATGTTCTCCCCCCTTTTCTTCCCCCGAAGTTCGCGCCTAAGGTTACAAGTTCATTACTTTGGCAAGTTTTAGGGACTTTACAAGGTAGTTATACCTTGAATAATGTGTTTTCCGTCTTCTATATTTGCGTGTTACGAAAAATTTGTGCTTGATCCCGGACTGGTTGATGAGGCAGTGCCGTATATATACTAAAATATGATTAGTTCTTCTAAACATTGTCAAATTCCGACTGTATGCTAGTATGTTAAAAGATCCTTTTAAGAATAAGTCATTTGTCTCAATAGTTTCATATTTTATCGCTATTCGAAGTCCTTCTACTCCATTATATAATATATCAACATTTTCGGTATGATGTAAGATTGAGTGTTTTTTTTTTTCGGTGTCAGTAGGTGAATCGGATGTATTCTCTATTTAACAAGGACCGTAAAGATCTATTCTTGACCTCAGAAAGGCCAGGAAATCGATTATGTGTGTAAGGCGTAGATGGGCGGATAGAGTACGCCGCTGGCACGCCTGGACTACACAGACGATTAGGGTACCTTTGTCTGCCTTCCCTAATAACGGTCATCCCCGACAGTGCCCCAGGGCTGGAGGTAATGTAAGGCGAGCCTTCAACGCTCATTAGCGACGAATCGAATTCTCAACTCTTTGGCAATGAAAAAAAAACAAACAACCATAACATCCCTTCCAAATGATATTTGGATAACGTCTAGATGATATGTCAGACATCCAGAGGAAATTATATTTACAAAAAAAAAATGGATATAATGGAAAAATTCATTTTTTTTTTATTATTGAAATTTACAACTGTATTAAATTATAAATATGAAACAAGTAAATATGAAACAAGTAACATGGAATGTGCAATATGACGAGAAACTATCCATTGATAGCACTCCAATTATATTTCTATATTAGAAGGTCCCGAGGCCATCTTCATTTCAGACGCCTCGGAGGGTTATTAGGAATAGAAGAAGTAGGTTGGAAACAAGAGGGTTTGGATGGTTCAGAAGTTTATTATGAAAGGATAGGTGTCTGGATTGAGCTAAATCGGAAACATATAATACATTAAGGTCTTTATGGATGATTTTATTTGTGAGAAAGTAGGGAGCATTGAGAATTTTACGAAGGATTTTGGATTGTAGGGATTGGATACGAGAGGAATTTGGTGGTTTAGTAGATCCCCATAGCTCAACTCCGTAAGTCCCAATAATCCTTATTATAGTCATGTATATGAGTCTTTCGTAATTAATTGGAAGTTTAGAGCATTTGTCAAGTAAGTGCTGAAGTAATCGGAAATGCCGAGCAGTTTCTTGTAGTTTTAGTCAGGTATGATCTAAATATTTAAATAGTACTTTAATTGTAACAAAGAAAATTAAAATCTGGTGCGGTGCGCGTATCACACCATTTGAACATACCAACCTACATTTATAGTTATAGGTATAGACCACTTTGTATCAAATTAGTAACATCAGTCTAAAAATTTGTGAATTTCTTCATCTTATACCTTTTCATCAACGAAAATTCTCAGAACCAATTTTGCTTCTTCCTTAAGGTGCTCACGTTTTTTACTAAATAATAAGAAATTGCTAAAAACTAGTCAAGATAATTAAATTATAAGCACAACATCATAAAGTAGAAAAAATGTTATTTAACAAAATTTCAGAACCCATCAACCAATTTCTGTATTCCTGATTCTTACGAGACAGTACAGCGGCCGTATTAGATCTTCTGAAAGTCCCTTTTATCATTGACCTCAGTAAATTAAATTACTGTTGTTAAATAAAATTATGTCTACTTTACGATGGTTTGCTTATGATTTAATTATCTTCAATAATTTTTGAGCAATTTCTCCTTATTTATTAGAAAAACGTGACCATCTTAAGGAAGACACAAAATTAGTCTTAATTCCGTTTCCGTTCAGCATTGGCAAATGCATCAAATAAAATTTTTTGTTGGGAATTCGGTCTAGAATCTTTAGAGAGTTTTGTTATTAAGATCTGAGCCACCCTGTATAGGTAAGTAAAAGTGAAGATTGTCTCAAACGTTTTATTTAAAGTACAATCTCGCTTTTTGTTGTTGTTTTATTACGTATATATTCCCAATAAACTGAAACGAAATTATTTCACAGCGTTGAAAGAGGTTTTTATTTTTAACTGAAAGATTTTTTTTTTTTTTTGACACATTTATGATAGTTATATATTTAGGTAACATCATGCAAAATAGAATATAAAAACAAAAACAATCGAAAATATAACATTAAAAAAACTGCACCAGCATGCGGTTGAAAAACGAACCAAATTGAATTTTGAAGAAATTAATATTATTCATAAAAAAAAACCAAAAAAAAACTATGAAGGAAAGCACTTGAAACAATAAAAATTAAAAAAATTTGAAATATGCAATACGTTTTAAAACAGTTTAAAAGAGTCTCTATTTCGCAATCAACCTTCAGTTAAATCAATATGGTTTTAAACCTTATTAAACAAGAAAGTTTTTCTAAAATGTAATATTTTTAAAAAATTAAAATTCTAGATAAATTATATGTTTGAAGTTATTTGAGCGAAACAAATACGCTAAATTTTCATGAGATGATTTTATTGATAGTAAATAAACAACAGTTAGTTGATGTAATTTATGTGTCAAATCTTGACTGTGAAAGCAACAATTACTGTCATATTCACGACCTTTTCTGTCCGATGCTTGATGGCATCCTGTTTTACGTCTGATAAATTGTATTTTATTACATGTTTTTAAATATATTTAATTTCTTTTATTTATTATTATCCCTAATACTAATATAAATTAGTAAAAAACTAATCAAGAGACAGAACATAAATATTAGTTTACAATTTAAACTAAATTATTTATATAATACGAGTATGCGTTTGGATATCATGGAGTGATATTTGATCAACTGTTTTCTTTTCTTTTTTACTGATGATGCCTGAAATAGCGAAACGTTGACAGGTTTGATTTATTTGCCTGCATTTGGGAGACATAAGGCTGTGTGGTTTTGAATTTTTCCAAATTAAAACCTAACATTATTCCTAATAATAAATGTTTTATTATTAATCTTTCTCAATTATTATAATTAAACGCACAATTATCGACCATTGGTTATCGGCATCCATACTTTTTCACATTTGCTTCTACTACAAATAGCAAAGACGTTGCTTAAAATTTTGTTATAGGGATTTGAAACTTCTCCGCATGAATTATCTTTTTCTTTAATTTTTACATTTAATATAAAAACAATATATAATTTTAAGATGGTCTATATTTTTTATATAATAGGTTAACAGCTTTTTAAACAAAACATATTGCTAAAAAAGCAGTTATTCCACGCTTCTCAGAGGCATACTCAGCTCTGTAAAGGGTCTGACCTATAATTAGGTTGGAAGGAAAACGTGGTGGTTAAGGGCAATGCTGACGACATCACTTCACGTTAGAATCTTTGCTCATGAAACTGAATTTCTATAATTATTACATCATTATTGTTTTTTTTAGGCGTATTTGTGGATATATACACATTTACCTGAGGTATATATATAATAGGATGTAAATATTTTAATCCTATTTAATACTTACCAATACCTAATAATCCTTTTAGAGCATTTTCTAAGCTTGTTTAATCCCATTTGACTTCTTAAAAAAAAAGTCTCAGTTTAGTTATCTGTTTCAAAGAAGAAACATGACAGTGTCCTACGAACTTCTTTTAATTTTATGGCATTACTGGACAAAACATTTCACAGCTGCTGAAGCAACTTATTAAATATGAAGGGGAAGGTGTCCTTGAACAGCGCACTGCGCGGCGTTAATTTGAAAAATTTACGATTTACGATACGACCATGGAAAGAAAGAAGAGCCCCAGACAACCATTAATGGATATTAGTGAGGTTCTGCAGGAAGCTATTGAGCCCAATCCGTGTACAAGTGCTCGTGAACTTGCCAGGGAATGTGGTGTGTCGAAAGATACTGTTAGTCGCCATCTACTTCACATGGGGAAGGCGAAAAAGAGCAGTAGACTGGTCCCTCACGAACTTACTCCTTAGCAATCAGCTAAGAGGTTAGACAATGGTTAACATTTATTGAAAAGCCCTTGTGATAGGAGATTTTACCGGAACATTGTCACCTGCAATGAATAGTGAGTTTACTGAAGAAATCCGAATACCCGTGAGTAACGGCTAGATCGCGGTAAAACTGATTTTACAATTTCTGCAAGGGAGCAATTTAAAAAAAAAAAAAATGGAATGGAAAAAATGGCAATTTAAAACCATATTGGAATTTTATTCCAACAAGATAATGCTCATCCTCACACTTCCCGTCGAGAACTTCATATTTTTTTTATACTCAATAATATATATATATATATATATACATAAGGTATACTGATAGGATACCCTCTCTCTCTCTCTCTCTCTCTCTCTCTCTATATATATATATATATATATATAGTTGAAATTGATATCTTTGACAGCCATTCCAAAGAATGGTATCAGCGTAGGATTGGGCAATTGGCTTGCATATGGCTAATGACGGTAGATAACAATGGACTACATTTTGAATATTAATTGTATTTTATATCAAAGAAATGATAATACAAATATTTGGTTGAAAAACTGTAATTTTTTTATATACCCTAATATATATATATAAGTTCTTTTCTTAAAAAATCATTAATTATTTGCGATTTTTTGTTATCAGCCTTCAACTATACTACATTGTTATTAATGCTTATAATTAATACATTTCCAACAATGAATTAATTGAGTACATGGAATAAATAAATAAATATTTAATTTACCTCAGATTGCACGTGCGGTTCCTTTGCTGGATCCCGATCCCGCAGGGTCGCGTGCACGGACTCCAATCAGTCCATTGGGACCAGCGATGCCTCACCTGTAAAAAAGTAATTGATAAAATAATGTGGAATGGTTTATCCCATTGAGAATATCAATTATAATGTATGACAGGAATTCGAAGAGGCATCAAAGTTCAAAAAGAAAATTCAAATGCCAAGGTAAAGGTAAATAAAATTTGTCAATACTTCGATTCGTATAATAAAATTTTATTTCTAGGACGACGACACAGAATTCCTAGAAAAAATATTGAAATCGTGATCTAGTCCAAACAAAGGTATATGGCTTACAAGTTGAATATGTATATATGTACATATATACTTTATTTTCAGTCTGCCTCACTAATCTTAGATTTTCGGTCGTCTGAACAAGCCTTCTCCTTATCTTGGGCTATTATTTTTCAGTTTTCTGTATGCAGCTCTATTGTGTATTTCTTGATTCGTCCTTTTTTTTTCACCCCACCTCGCATTTTAGGCTATGAGTGATTTTCCGGGCTAGGAGAGAGGGTGGGGGATTAATACCAGAGTTAAAAGCACCCCCGACACTGGGACTAGAACTTGTAAACTTCGGTTCACGAATCATCTGTTTGGCGGGCGTTAGTCCGCTATACCTCCCTTCCCTTGTTTATCGGTCTATCCATCTAATCTTTGACTTCCCACGTAGTATCTAGTCAACTATTAAAGCTTCCTGATGGATTGTAAGGAAGTGGGGGTAGCTCAGTGGTAGGGTACTGAGCTTTCAGTGCTAAAGGTCCCAGGTTTGAATCCCGGCTATTAGCAGAAAAATTATTTATTCCGTTTCATAGGCCGTTGGGCGACCCTGGGAAGGTAGATCCTCTTGGGGCACACCCAGCCTCTATAAAGTGGGTACCCTTAATCAACATAATTATTTAAGGGGAGAAACATGACGTTTGAGTGTGATCTTGGTTAAATCACCTCCTTACATAACTTTAGACCAAGAAACAGTGCTTTCCCTAAATAGTAATGGTTCCACAAGAGCCTTCATGGGTTGTAGTAGTACAGGTTTCTAATTTTTTTATTTTTTATGGATTGTTCCGAGCTACATGTCCATCCCATTTTAACCTTGCCTTCATATAATGAGATATTCATTGGCCAGTTTTTGTAAGCAGTCTTTTATTGGTCTGTTTCCTCCATGCGTTAGTACTTTAATTTGAGATGGATCCAGTTATTTGCTTTTTTGATTTTCGTATTATAAATGTGGCACTGTGATTTTTTTTATTTTTTATATTTCATTGAACGTGAGGATAAATCTAGGTCAATACTTCTCAGAGTGCAAATATTACAAATGCATGTGTTCAATATGTCTATTTTCAACAGTGATACAACAATCAGCGTATAAAAGTCAATGAATGAAATTCATTCACTTTCACCATCCTACACTTTGGAAAATGTAGGAATTATAGAAAGAATATTTTAATTTATATTTTTTATATATAAATTAGAGAGAGTGAATTGAAATTGCTAATTTAAATTTATTTTTTACTTGCTTAATCATTAATTTATTGTGATAATAACGCACATAAATTAAATATTTTTGAATGAGTCTATTTTGTATTACTTATAAATAATTTTAAGTAGTTTAAGCTCGATTTTTAATTGGAATTGAAATTTTGTTTATATTAATAAATGAGAATTTTCGAATCGTGATTTACTCTTTATTTAATTTATTTTTTATTTAATTATATGTTTTCCTCAAATTTTTAATGACTATGGTCGAATTACGACCACTGGCCGAACACTAGTATTAATAAATGCTCAAAAATTATAAGGAACAAATACTTTTATTGATAGGAATGATCAATAACAATTGAATCATTGAAAGTTAAAACAATCGTTATTTAATTATTAAGAGTATATATATATATGTGTATATATATATATATATATATATATATATATATATATATATATATATATGTGTATATATATATATATATATATATATATATATATATATATATATATATATATATATATATATATGTATATATATATATATATATAGTATATATATATATATATATATATATAGTATATATATATATATATATATATATATATATATATATATATATATATATATATATATATATATATATATATATATAGTATATATATATATTGGTGCTAAAGTCTAAAACAAATCACGTTTTTCGGCCTCCATTTCGAAAGGAAAGATGCTAATGAAACGTATACAAAAACACTTCTAAATATTATTGCGACGTTGTGTCAAAATTTAAAAGAAATCGGTGAAGAACTTTCGGAGATTAGCTGTTTGAACAAACTACCAATTATATTTTTATTTACATACTATTTAATATTTTTATTTATTGATAACACTAAAGCTAGTCAACATCTAAACAAAAAAAGAAGGAAGAAAATCGGTTGAATAATAGAGGAGTAAAAAAGGCTGAACCGTTTTGTGTTTGCCTATTTATATAATTATTTTGAACGATATTTTGTTTTGTTTTTTATAATTTTATTTTTTGTTCCAAATTCAGGTATAATGTTTTAAAAATTTATTTTAGAGTCTTTTGTTTTGTAAAATGTCAACAAGCCATTCAGTCTCGATTGCACCATTAAATTTAAAATTAGCGTTAAGTAAAATATATTGCCTATAAAGATTCACCAGGGCGTGGGTGGTCCCTTTAATTACAACATAAAAGCTCAATAAACTTCGATGTACAACCTATGCTTAGCTCTGAAGCTTCGATTTGTAAAACATTAACGACCGAAAGTGCTAAAATTTTATTTTCTTAAATGCAACAAGTAAAATTTTAAATTATGGATATGCCTTCCGACTTTACTGCAGAATTATACTGCTCCAATGTTTTATAAAACAAAAAAAAAAAAAGAACTCTTTTTTTTCTGATTCTAAGTCAATGACAAAGATCATTAATAGAAAATTTTATTTAAGGGGGTGAGCTATGACATATTTCATACTGACCGGGCACCTCCTATTTGTATCCAGAAGGCCAGACACTTTCCTACAAGTATATTCTCCGTCTGATTTACAGCGAGAACATTCCTAGTAAATCTTCTATTCTATGGTAATAAATTTGGCTCCAAAATTCAAATGATATAAAGATTTTAATTCGTCAGAGCATTGTTGAGGAGTGATAGTTGACTTATTACTGTAAACAACCACATATTATTCAAATCCCTGAGCTGGTTCTAATAATTTTTACACCAGAAACTGGCTTCTGTACCATTTCATATATATACATTATAATTTTTTTTTTTTTTAAATCGACCCTAAAGTTTTATATTTTAAAATAATTAAATTAAAGAAATAATTATAGGTATATCTGATTTTTTAATTTACTTATCTTAAGGTTATTTTATTTTTTACTGTAAACTGTTGTTTGATTATTATTTAGTTATTATTTTACTTTTGTAAATTTTATGTTTTCTATATATACCCCACCTCCCCCTACCCTCCCCCCAAGGCCGAAGGAACTTTCCTCCACCCCTCCTAAGATATTTTATTCCTCTCTTCTACTTAAAAACAGAGTAAACGGAAGTATAATTTGAATTTATACCATTACACCTTCTGCGGTCTGTTCCATGATTTCACTTGTCTTTTCATTTTGAAAATTCCCTCATTAATTGTGATGGCCTAACTTGCGCCACAAATCCCCTTCACGGCATCCCTCTCCTTACTATGTATTACATATATAGGTAAGTGAAAATAAGAACAATATATATTGTTCCTAGCTTTATATCAAACTCGATTGCTGCATTTATGAATAAAATATTGGTTCACAAAATAAAAAACTTAACAAAACTCATATTAAATAAACCTATAAAATATAGATTTTAACCGATTATATCTTTTAAAATGTACATTATGATAAATCAAGAAAAAAATTATGACTACACTGAAAAATTTTAACTGATATAATTAACATTGGGAAATTGAAGAAGAAAAAAAAAAAAAAAAAGGAAAAATATCACTGTAACAACAATTTTACAAAATATTATGCCAAATATTGTAATAAAATCACTAATCACTAAGTTCTTTTGTTTATATGCATTTTAACTTCCCCATTCAATTTTAGAACAGGTACTATAGGTGTCGCCCAACTACTAACCGTCACAGGCTCTAGGTTACCTACGAAAATTAATCTTTTTATTTCTCTTTTTACCTTTTCTTTAAGTGCAAAAGGCACCCTACGTGGTTTCAATAGTACAGGCACTGCGTCTTAAAAAAAAATTAATTTAATCTTTTTTACTGTATAAATTCCTTGCCCTGGACTAGACAATTTCGGGAATAATGATTTAACATTAAGGTTATGTCAGGTTCGACCATTGCTTAGTATGACAAATATCGATCTTTCGATATCACTGTTACATATGATCCGGTGTCTACTTGCATTGTAATTTTAACTCCGTTTATTAACAAATCGATGACTAACGGTGGACTGCACATTAATCGAATCCGCATTCGATAATTCAGTATCCCATAAAAGAATTTGTTCTAAGTGAAAAAAAAATCGTGTTTATTATGACTATCTTCTTCTGTTTTTATACCCCCTTATAAATAATTCACTCTTTGTTTTACTTTTTGGTTCTGTTTTTTTTTTTTAGATAAAAGATAACACTGTTAGGTTACTACAACTGAATCACTTATTGGTATTATCGATATATCACACATTTACTTTTAGTATTTTTTTTTTTTTTTGTATTATTTATTTTAAATACAGTTTAAATGTGCTCTCTAAACACTATTATAAATACCCTTAATTGTGGCAGATTGTAAAACTTCTCAATAAATAGGTTTAAAAACAAATAAAGTTGTGAATTCCAAAAAATAATTAATCAAAAAGTTGGTGAAAAAATATAATACAGAAGAGAAAAAAAACTTAAGTAATCGTTTAGAAGAAAATGAGAGTTCAAAATTGGGTAACGAGGAGATATTTTATGTCACACAGATCGAATACATTTTTTTTTTCTTAAGTATATTCTCTACTCCTTCCATACTCCAAAGGGTAGAACATCGATCTGGATATAAGTGGGTTATTCTTCGCTGGCAGCTGGCATCTGCACTGACAAAATCCTCTCAGAGTGAGACTACATTACACTTGATGAAGTGTCTGAGATATGAACTACAGGAAGGGATATGTCTCATCCATCATTCCTTCTATGGCCTCCTCCCTTTTGTTTTTATATTTCATGTTCTACCAAGCTCCAATCATATAAAAGGAAAATTTAAAAGGAAATGCGATCAAGCAGGTGTAGAAAAAATAATGGACAACTTGAACGATGAAGAAAAAAATCGAAATAGACATTTGAAACATCGGTTTACTCACCACATATGTGTGCATTCTATAGGGACTAATATATTAAAGATTATTTATTTAAATCGCACAAAATATATTTAAATTTATAAAATCTTTTTCCCTTCTCCGTAAACCTATGACTTCCTGACCTACAATATCCTTTGATAATACCCTAATTATCCATCTAATCCATTTCTTTATCCATATAATTCCCATTAAACAATCCTTATATCACACCGAAAAGAGATAAAACAGCTCGAAGTTTCCGACTGCTTCAGAACTTCCTAGACAAACGCTTACGATTAATTACAGATGATTCATATACATGGCTATAATAAAGCCTATTTGGTCTTACGGAGTTGTGCTATGGTGCTCAACTAAACCAACGAATTCCTCTTGTATCCAATCCTTACAATCTGAAATCCTTCGTAAAATCCTGAATGCTCCTTATTTTGTTATAAATAAAATTATCTAAAACGAGTTGTGCAACAAAATGATTCTCTTTTTATCTTGTCAAGTAAAGGTACCTCTGTTCTCAGCAAAAATGATTACAATTAACTGTTGAAAAACTTTAATTTCTTTTTTTTCCCCTGATCTAGGATGTATTATAATAAACCCAATTGCCTAAAGAAACATTATAATTATGAAAAAAACAATTTGAAAATATAAATGTTTCAAATATTTTTTTTTCGGTAAATTGGTTATAAACCGTATTTTTCACCCACATTTCTATTATAGGAATCAATCATATAACTCACAAATTAAAACTTTGGAGTCCTAAAATTAATGTTAAAAAAAAAAAATCCAATTGATTGCTTCAATTATTTTAATCAAAATGTTAATATTATTACTAGAAACATTAATTTTGTCAGTTATAAATACAGATCAATTCTTATAATATAGATCTGAGTGGAAAACACACTTTATAAAAAATTTACAGGAAAATTACTTGAAAAATCAATATTTCTCAAATTTTTTTATAAATAAAATTGGTGTCTAGGTAATTGGGTTTATTATATTATATTCCAGATCATAAAATACAAGATATTAAAACTTTACAACAGTTAATTGTAATCATTTTTGCTTAAGGCAGGGGTTATACTACTTGACAGGATAAAAAATATAATTATTTTATAACACAACTTAAGCTCAATCTTAAACTTTTCCCTAATAACTTCAACTTAATTAATGAGGATCTAAAGCTTATTAAACCAAAAAGTTTTTGTAAAAGTGGGTTATCTGAAGTACAGTTGGATGATGATAAAAAAATATCGCGAATAATTTTCTAATTACAACACTTAGATTAGTTTAGCCGCTCAAACGACATCTTTAAATGATTTTAACGATGATAAATTTTATTTTAGTTTAAAGTGAATTTTATTCAGTTTACAATGAAGCTAATTATTATTACTTAAATTAAATATTTGTTAAGATATAACTTCCTATTCAACAAAAAATACGACTCATGTAAAAACTACAAAATTTGGATTTGCCACTTTTCTGCTGAAAATAGGCCAATTGTTTATATAAACTTTTTTGTAGCTCTTGCGGTCTGCTATTGCTCCTATAAAAAATTCCCTCTACTTACAAGATACCTAGTATATATATATATATATGGTATTAGTTATTGTTGGTTAGTTAGTGTAACTGGCGATTTTATAAGGCTGTATCACACAAGGGGATAAATTCAACATAAAAAAAAAAATCGCTGACCTACTCATGATCCCATGCATTTTAAATAATTATTTCCTTGACAAAGCGTGTCATGTGTAGGTGATTTAAAAATATGGGAATGTTAAAACTTGAATGTGATAATGCGCCCATGAGAACTATGGGAGCACTATTAATGCCGTACGTGATGCTTGTTATAACTGCCTTTGGTCTAACAACGGGCTTATGAAAAAAAAACCCACGAACGAATACTATAAAGATGGAGGTTTTTTTATGTAGTAAAAAAAAAAAAAAAAAAAAGAAATTTACTTAAGATCATAAATTATGAGGAATATGGTTTGGCAATGCCTACGTATTATGTTATATATTAACTATTTAATATTTATATGTATATATTTTTTTTTCTCTTTGATGGTAACACTATGCAGGAGGAGTTTATTTGTTAAAAGTTTATATACACCATGCGAATTCGCATGTTATATGTATAAATGTTTAACTTACATTTTATCTATGCCATTGATTTTTTTTTTTTGTTAATGTGAACATAAAAAATACAACAACGAAACAAATAAGAAAAATAAAATATAAAACAAAAAGTTAAACTTAAAGCTACAATACTTGTTTTTACACATAAAATAATATGTTTATAAAATATATACGTAAAGTAATGAAATGTGTTGTGAACAATTAAATTATTGTACACCATTTAAATAAACTCATATGGATTTCCTACCGATTTTAAACATTTAAAAAAAATTAAATATGTTCATTAAAAATAACACAATTCAATTAGATTAATTTTTCCTGATAACCGATCAGAAAAATCATTATAAAAGGGTAGTGTTGCCCAAATGTAAGACCAAGACGAGTCTTGTTCTTACGAACTTAGTTTTGGTCTTGCACAACAGTCTTGCAGTTAACTTATTGCTATAGATATATTAATGTAATTTTTTAGATATCAGAAACCTAACTAAGCCCGAATGAAAAATTAGATGAGTTAAATTAAAAGTGTATTGGTCATCCCAATTCTTTACACATAATAACTAAAATTATCAAGTATTAGTAACTATTTTTCCTTAATTTTTATTAATAAGATCTATTTATTTTATCAGTCTTGGTCCTGCTCTTGCAACAGTTAGGTGGTCTTGGTCTTAGTCTTGCAAAGTACACTATAAACGGGCAAGTGAACAATTATTAAAACCAGTGTATACAATTCAATACACTGTAACGTTGCTAAATCAGGTCCGATTTAGATTATTTTTTTATCAGAAATTTAACAACTTTTTAAAAAAATGGAACTAACATTAACATTTTTCAGAATGGAAAAACCTAACTAAACCACGAATGAAAAAATGGAAACATTAAAAATAAATTGATTCCACCAACTCTTTACTTACATTAACTTAACTTGTCAAGTATTAAGTAACTATTTTGTCTTAATTTGTGAAAAAAAATTTCTTTGGTGAATTTAAACAGCCGACGGTGTTATAGTACTTTTAAGGAGGATTCTAAATAGATTATTTTTTTTTTCACAAAATCAATTAATAATTATTTTACTTAAATTTTAATTTTAAAATCATGTCTATTTATAAATAAAATTTTAAATCTATGATGTTTACTGGTTCAAATAAAAATAATGATCATTCACTGAGTGATATGGTATTATGTAAATAATTATGATTAAACTGTGATAAAAAAAATGTTGATCAGAAAATAAAAATCACAAATTAATATATCAATACGTATATATACGTTATTAATGTAAACATTTTATAATATCGTATTTCAGAAATCGCTTTAATCGTAGCAGAATACTGTTGAGAAGACCAGGTTGTAAGCCAAAATTTATAATTAATTTCGGAAATAAGATATGTAAAATAAAGTTCTTTTGCTAATAGTTGAAAACAGTATTCTCCACCTACTACTCCAGACTCAAAATATATCATAAAGATTATACAAAAACAAATAATTTTCAAAGGGCTACTGCCGCTTCAATCTTCGAGGAGGATTGTAGGGATGAGTGGTGCTGGATATGGATTGCGCAAGGGGATTTGGATGATGCATAAGATTCTGGTGAAATGTGGAGAATTTTTCTGGGATAAGGTCTAAGACAAATGGGATATTAAGGTCATAGTGTAGGGTTTTGTTGGTTACATAGAATGGAGCGTCAACTATTGTTCAAAGGACTTTAGACTTATTACAAATTAAATATTTTATTTACAACATAGATTTGAAAGTAACCGACATTAACAAATAAATTAATAAATTGTCGTCAAAACAAGCAGGTTTCCGAAGGCACGATGTACAACTGGGCAGGTGACTCGTTTTAGTGAGGATGTGAAAGATGGATTCCAACGGAAACAGCATACACTTGCAGTATATGTTGATTTCAAAGCTGCTTTCGACAAAGTCTGCCGTAAAGTCCTTCTGAAAAAGCTTCTCAAAATGAATATTGGTGGAAAAATGTACAGAGCCATACGGTCCTTTTTGGCCCAGAGATTTCTCCGAGTAAGACACAATGGCTGGTTTTCAAGCTTCAGATCTTTTAGACAGGGACTTCTCCAAGGATCTGTTCTGAGCCCCACACTTTTTAATATAATGATAGATGACTTAGTGGCTGTGCTCGAGGGAATACCCGGAACATCTGCTCTACTGTTCGCTGATGATCCACTAATATATGCGACTAGTAGCAGCATAACAGCACTCGAAGCAGCAATTAATGAGGCAATGACAAGACTTTTTACCTAGACCATATCAAATGAAATGGAAGTGAACACCCAGAAAACTGAATTTCAACTGTTCACGTTATCAACCAAAGTGCACGAGCTGGAAGTCATTTATAATAATGTTCCCTTGCCAAGAACCTATGCAGGCAAATACCTGGGAGTTAGGTTGGACACCAAAATGAGTTGGAACAGCCAAATTGAAGATATGGTGGAAAAGGGAGAATATAGGCTTAAGCTTTTAAAACGCCTTGGAGGAAAGACATGGGGGGCCACCCAGGACGTGATGGGTCGTTCATATAAAACCTATTTACGTCCAGTACTGGAATACGGTTCTGAAGTCATCTGTACTGCGGCTGATGCATCCCTGAAAAGACTGGACAGCCAGCAGAACAAAGCACTGCGTTTAATTTTGGGCGCACCGCGCTCAACTCCTATTGCAGCTATGGAACTGCAGACCACAGTAGAACCCCTTTCGAAACGGCGTGAGCAAGCTGCAATGTGTCTTCACGAGTGAATGAGAAGAACGAATCCAGAGTTTTGGAAAAAATAGAAAATCCCAACTCAACGGCTAAAGACCCAAAAATCTTGCATGCTAAAGGCGAAGGCTTTACTTGAAGAAAGAGAGCTGGACTGTGAAGAAAGGGAGCCATTTATACAGGCACAGTTCCCAATTCACAACCACGCGAGCAGGGCAGAGCTGCAACTACTCCATAAGGTGGATAAAAAAGAAACATCGGAATATGAGCTGAAAGCGATAGCACTGGAAACTATAGATCAAAAGTATCCGCCTCAAGATTGGCTTCACATTTATACCGACGGATCAGCTGAATCAGCCGTCAAAAATGCTGGGGCAGGAGTTTACTCGGGAGAGTTTCAGTTCAGTGCTGCGGTGGATGAGGATGGTACGAATTTTGACGGTGAGATAGCAGCGATCCTCATAGCCCTAAGAACACTATCAGGAAGGCAAGTTCAGAACGCTGTTCACTTTGTCAACTCGCAAGCAGCAATCCTCGCCATTACTGACGTGAATAAATGTATGTCGAGTGCTATCTTGGAGTGCAAATCCCTTCTCTACGATCTAACACTCCGAGGCACCAATGTGTCCTTCAGTGGATTCCGAGCCATTGCGGTATTTCAGGAAATGAGGAAGCGGATAGCCTCGCCAGGAGGGAAGCAGAATTGCCACAAACAGTCCATCCAAAATCCTACGATTCAATTTGATGAATGGTGAGGATGATAGTGAAGGAGGAAGCAAAAAAATATGTACAAAGACAAGGTGGAAGGGAAACGTTATGGATGTTTGATGAAAAACCCGATCCCAGCAGACCTACCAAGAAGAGATGCAGTAGCCTGCTTCCGCCTGGCCAGTGGTCACGACTATCTACAAAGTCATCTGCACAAGATAGGCGTGGCTGAGGATCCTAGATGTAAATTATATGAACAAGCGGAAATGGATGCCACCTAAACGAATGTACTGCTTTGACGGTTATAAAGAATCAAACATATGTAAATGTTTACATACAAAAATAAAAATTATATTGGGCAGCAAGATGTCAGATGGTCGAACACCGGTGGTGGGGTGGCCATATTTGTCCATGATAGCCTGAAGTCCCGAATCCTTGATTACTCCCCACCCTCCGAACATCCACAAGTGGAGTACCTTCTAGTAGAAATTACCTGTAATAATTCACCTCTCCTTTACATAGTGATCTACCGTCCTCCCCTTGTTCCATTTGATCCATCCTTAGAATCAACCCTACTCAACTTTGTTCCCCTCTATCCTAGAATAATCATCGCCGGTGACCTCAATACCAATTTCCTTTCCAATTCCAAAGACAAAACCTATCTAGAAAACCTATTTTTTTCCCTCCATCTCTTTATTGTTCCTTTTTATCCTACTCACCACACCCACAAGGCCGACACTTGGTTAGATTTCTTCATTATAGACTCCGAAATAAATCTCCTCTCCTCTTCTCAACTGCCAGTATCCTTCTTATCGTCTCACGACATGATCCAAATAACATATAATATCCAAACCCCTCTGATTCATCCGAGAACCTTCACTTTCCGTCAGATAGACACTCTCACCCGTGAAAAAATACTACCTGACCTTGAAACCTTAGACTTGAACGAAATATATTCCTGCTCCTCCATCGACTCCATGGTTGAGATCCTGACTTCCAATCTCCTCAATATCCTTAATACCCATGCTCCCATAAAAACCTCAACCTTTCGCCGTCGGCCTGCACCTTGGATGTGTCAAGAAATCAAGGATCTGCAGAAGAGGCGTGATGCTGCCCGCAGACGCTTTCGACGTACTAGGCTTACAGATGACTATCAAGCGTTTAGGGTGCTCCGCAATTTGACACAAACAAGAATTCGGCGAGCTAAAGCTTCCTACTTCCATGAAGCCCTGTCATCTGCCCCAGATCCCAAATCTAAATGGCTAATCCTTCGCAAACTTTCCCTCTGTGAACCTTCTAGATCCCCTTCCTCACTGTTCTTTTCCGTTTCACCTGACGATTTAAATTCACATTTTATTTCTGCCTCCTCTACCTCTTCTCTTCCCTCCTCTTCCAACTATGCTCCTGAGTCATCATTTAATGATGATGACTTTTATTTCTCCTACATTTCCCCGACTGACTTACTAACCGCAGTAATGAAATCCCACACCAATTCCATAGGACCAGATGGCATTCCTGTCAAATTGATAAAATTATGTCTCCCCGAAATCCTCCCAGTTCTCCTTTTCGTTTACAATTTCTCCCTACAGAACTCAATATTCCCTTCCTCTTGGAAAAAAGCCATTGTACTCCCTTTAAATAAAAAGCCTAATCCATCCTCTCCCGAAGACTTTCGCCCAATCTCAATTCTTTCCAATCTCTCAAAACCCCTAGAAAGATTGGTGCAATCCCAAGTTTCCAATTTCCTAGAAAAGTCTAACCAACTCGATCCTCTCCAATCTGGTTTCCGTCCCGGCTACTCCACACAATCCGCCTTAATCAAAATTACTAATGATGTTCAGACTGCAATAGATAATAAACAACTAGCTGTCCTTATACTTCTTGACTTCTCTAAAGCCTTTGATTCCATTAACCATCCCATCCTTTTCAACAAACTAAAATCACTCTCCTTCTCCAATAGCTCCATCTCTTGGTTCCAATCTTTCCTATCACAACGCACCCAAGCAGTCTCCATTCCTAATCAACCACTATCTGCCTACCTGCCTTTATCCTCTGGAGTCGCCCAAGGATCTAGTATATCTCCTCTCCTTTTTAGTTCCTATATCAATGACCTCCATGACTCAATTCTCCATTGTTCCCACCACCTTTATGCAGACGATTCTCAAATATACCTATCCTTTTCTCCCCCTGAGCTATCGGTAGCATTTACTAAGATCCAAGCAGACCTAGATCGAATCTGTGCCTGGGCAATATTAAACGGATTAAGGTTAAATGCTTCAAAAACTCAGGCCATTGTCATTGGTTCCAAGCCCCTCCTTAGATCCTATACGGACTTTCCCATACTAAACCTTGGTGACCAGCCAATCTCCTTCTACTCCTCTGTAAAAAATTTAGGACTATTTATTGATCAAACCCTCTCCTGGAGTCACCATATTCCTCACATCTCCCGACGGACAGTCTCTACCCTCAAACTATTCCATTGCTTCCGCCATCTCCTACCTCAACATACGCGCAGACTCCTCGTTTCCTCTCTCATCTTCCCCCACTTAGACTACTGCTGTGTGGTGTATGATGGACTCTCGGTGGAGCTCCGCGACAGACTGAAAAGAATAATGAACAGTTGCGTGAGATTTGTAATTGGTGCCCCGAGATACTACCATGTCTCTCACCATTACACTGAGTTAGAGTGGCTCTTCCCCTCCATTCGAAGACAATATTTCCTAGGTACATTCCTCTATCATATCATCAACAATCATCGTCCTTCCTACGCTTACAACCTTCTCCAATTCAAGTCCTCAGTCCACTCCCTCTCCACAAGATCTCGACCTTCCGACCTCTACATTCCTTCTCACAGATCTGCCTCGTTCCAAAACTCCTTTATTGCACGTTCTGTTAGTTTCTGGAATTCCCTTCCAATCAAAATTCGACATTCTTCATCCTTATCTACATTCAAAACCCTCCTATTCCAATTCCTGTCCCAAAAACAGTCAGGCACCAGCTAATCTTTTATGTAAAATTACACATTATATATAAGACCATATTCACATATAGCTCATGACCTCAATACTTATTATAGATTCGACTTTCTTTTTCTCTTTTTTTTTTTTTCTGTTTCAACAGAAACAGATTTTACTGTTAAGAAGAATATACATTTATTTTTTCTGTATTTTTTATTTTTTCTAAAAGGGTTTATTTATGTTTTAACATCGTAAATAGTTTTAAGTATCTTAGTATGGTTTCAAGAGTTTTTTAGATAGATTTTTATATTTTATTTTGTATATAGTATGTATAACCAATATTTTTTTTCTTTTCTTTTCTTTAATGACCTATCATTATCTTAATTTGTTATGTTTGTTTTTATCTGGCCAGATGTAAAATTTTAATTTCTGTACTTTTTTGTTATTCTGAAGGGACTTCGTCCCAGAATAAAATTATTTTTCTATTTCTATTCTATTCTAAACGAATGTACTGCTTTGACGGTTATAAAGAATCAAACATATGTAAATGTTTACATACAAAAATAAAAATTATATTGGGCAGCAAGATGTCAGATGGTCGAACGACCAATGCCTATGGCATAGGAAAAAAAAACAACACTTAAATTACAAATTTAATAATTAAAAAAAAATTATATATTTATTATTTTTAGAACGTCTGTGATGATCCGAAAATGCACTTTGTCAATATTATTTCACAATGTTGTAATATTTGCTTAAACAATACTTGCAAAATTTCACGACTATATTATACGAATATTAATATGAATATATTAATATATTCAATAAACTCGTGGAATAAAAGAAATACACTTTGCCTAATAATAGGAAGGGATGGCCGAGCAAGTTGGTTGATGGCTCCCAGGGGGCCCGGTTCTGAACGTTGTGGGTTCGATTCCCAATGGGTCGGTTAATCTTGACGTTTCCACTTTGGTAAGTAAGCTGCGGCAACCTCAAGGTAGCCGCCAGGGGTTGGCAAAAAGGAGCAAGATAGGGCCCACTTTCCGGACTAGTTCATCCCCACCAAGTAGCAGTACTAGTACCAGAATGCAAAATAATTCGCTAGGGACTCAAATAAATTAAATTTTTTCAGTCATATTTATTCTAAGTGAAATGTTAATGTGAGATGAAAAATAAAGTTTCACTAGTTGAATAAATCTTTTACCAGCTTTGTCAATGTTTTAATGTATGAAATGGGATAACTACAAAAATTATTCCTCTATTTAAGGAGCACCTAAATAAAACAAAACAAAAAAAAAAATATATAAATTAGAACTTATGAAACAGCCAGAATTTTCATTCATAACTAGGGAAGAATATTTTCAAAGGAAAATTTAAAAATGATATTTTATCAAAGAGTTCTTTATAATGGCATAAAACCTACAATGGTTCAAGACTTCTTTTAAAGCGATCTTTTCCTACTTAAGGCAGCCAATTTCTGATGGTGAATTCCTCCTTGCATTTCCTTCCAGACAAAAAGACAATCTCCCTCTCCTTCTGGTCCAGCGGAGCGATCCAATCCTGATTGGGCCTGGAATTTCCTCGTCTCTCGTCCTCGTCTTGTTTTCCAGGCTAATCTGTCCATTTTATATTTAAAGACGCAATAAAGCCCTTTGATTCGTTTATTATTCGAAATTGTATTTTACTATATTATACAGTGTATTTAATATGATTTGGCTCCGAAAAAGAGTCTTGTATGTCAAACTACTACCATATTGTCACTTTGACGCGCATGATACGTCTGAATCGGAGAGAAAAGTTAACACCTATTTTTTTTTTTATTAACAAAATTTACAACTGTAATTAATAATAAATACAACAAGTAAATATGAACAAGTAATATGACATGTACAACATGAGGAGAAACTACCCATTGGTAGCATACCTATTTTTAATACTCTAATTTATATAACCTAACTTAAGAAAGTTATTAAGTTCCTAGACAATGAGAAAATTATAAAACATATATAACAAGTTTATAACTAATGATCCTCTGCAGATTTATTTATTTATTTTAAAGTTCATTGATTTATTAATTTTAATAAATTTATTGATTTTATTTATTTATCTATTCTATCTTATTATCTATAAGTGTATATTATTATCATTATTTATTTATTTTATTCTATTAATTGTTTTTATTTGTAACAACCACCTGAACAGTATAAAAGTAGTGTTATTTAGTTCGGGCGCTGATGACCTGGATGTTTTGCGCCTAGACATCGAAACGAATGAACAACTGCTTTATCAAATAATTATTATTAAGCACATATTTATGCGTACAATTTATCATTATACTATTTATATATTATGTCAGAAAACGGAGGGTAAATGAGAGAGTAAAGCACTGTGGTGTTATGCTCAATGTTTATTCTAGTACATTAGTCGTTGATCGACCCCAGGGTAGAAAGTCAAAGCAAATAATTCTAATTAAATAAATATTTGATAAAAAAAAAAAAAAAAACCAGGCGGTTGAACGTGGTATTGGTTAAACCACCTTCTTGCACAACAAGGAAGAGTATTTATTTTACAAACATTGAACCAAATACATTTTCATGATTTGTAGAGATACATTTTTAAAAAGAAATATTTTATAATTATTTAATATATATTTTTCAATATTGTTAAATTCAGTATTAGCAGCTTGGAAACCATCACTATTGTAGTTTAACGTTGACTCAATAAATTGCAATACGAAATAAAAATGAAGCTAAAAAAATAATCCTCCCCAGAATAGGTTTGTAGATTTACCTAAGCCATCAAAAAGCACAAACCCATCGAGCACAACGCCTACACTACAACACAGCTCGACTCAATATTTGCTCAGATGATTTCCATGCAATCTCTGCAGGAAAAATATTTATTGTACACTTACTTCGACTTCGTGAATTGGATTCTACATTTTTTATAAGCATCATTTTAATGATCAGAATGTTAATAGCAATATTGATAACAGACATGAAGAAATGATAATAGTTAAGAAATAAATAATTCATTACTATAATAAAGCTATTCATAACTATAATTTAATTTATGTTGTTGTAATTAAAACCATTAATATCTGGCTGTACAAAAGCTTTTGTACAACTACAACATAACAGAAATGATTATCAATGAAGAAAGGAAGTTAAAACCACATACATGATTTTAATGTTATTATAATATAAAAGTCTTGATGTATATTGTTCAACTATTGTACTTATATAGTTTCCAATTATCAGATTAGGGGAATAATTGTGAATAAAAAAGAATAAAGTATTTCATATTGAATATAATAATTAAAATATGATTATGATGCACATTTATTAAAATTAATTACTCTAATTAATTTAAAATAATGTATTATCAGTTCGGAGATGCGAATCATATATATATATATATATATATATTCATAAAATTATATATTTATATTTATATGAATGAAACCAGCGGAAGGTGCTCTTGGTACAAGATCCCAAAGTCTCTCCAGTCTCGTAAAGCTATTGGGGCTGCCAAGGGTATATTTTTATCACAAGGTATCTGTTAGTTTTTTTTCATTGGAAGTGACGCTAGGCTTGTGGCGTTATTTCAAAGTCATTGTCTACACCCAATCTGATTTATCATTGGTTAACAGCTTGTCTAAATAAGAAAACATTTTACGATCCAAAACAAACCCTAATTTATTTATCGAAACTTGTCGCTTGTGGGATTTGTAGGAATGTAAGATAATTTTGAGTGATTATTAATGGATGGTAATTAGGTTACAATCGGAAAATTCCAAAAAAACAAAGCCTCCAATCTCTGCAATTCAGGTAAATAAATATAATTAGTCACGTTTCGCCAATTCAGGCTTCATCAGGAAACAACCTAAATCACATATGTTCAGAGAGAATAAAACATTTTCCTCATCAATAATCCAAAAAAGAAACACCAACTTGAAACATTACATCATTCTATGATATCCAAATACATACCGTAAGATGGGGTAACTTAGGGACTTGGTGAGTAACTTTGGTACAGCGGGTAAAATTTAGTTTGTGGTGATTCCATGGTGGATACACTGTGTTGGTTCAGTCTGTAAAAACGTGCTCTGTGTAGGCATGTACTGCGCTAGTACCTTGGCAAGTACCTTGCGGCAGTTTGAGAAAACTGCATTCGTTGTGCAGCTAAGTTTTATTTATTTTCATAGCTTTTTGCAACATTTTTGTTTTCATGAAACTTTTGCTCATGCCTCAAGGGTAGTGCAGTAAATGCCAACACAAAGCACGTTTTTGCAGACTGAACCAACACAGTGTATCCACCACGGAATCACCTCAAGCTAAATTTATAATAAGAATAAAATAGCCGCTGTCCCAAAGTTACTCCATCTTACTGTACTTAAGGAAGGGTGTGGTAACACAAGAACAGCTGCAATATGGGTATACATTTTTAACCAAATGAATCATATTTGACAAGAGAAATACAATAAAATTGTACAGCTGCTCAACTGTGTTAAGCTGCTTAATGACCCAGCATACTGATCTTTGTTAATCGATAATATTTAATAAGAGAGAACAAAAAGGACAAAGTTTTACGGAACTATCGTCCTAAGTACCGTATGTTTTAATTTATTCATTAATTGTTATAAGACTAACATGGAATCCAAATACCTGACTTAAAAGACAAGAACTTAACCAACGATTTGGCCAGTTATACTGACTACTTAACAGAAAATAAAGCCTATCAATTGAAAAAAAACTATTGATACAAAAGACCATACTGAAACTCATCTGGATCCAAGAACTTGAACTGTGGGGGACAACTAAATTTTCGATCATCAAACGCATCTAATCTTTCCAGTTTAAAGTCCTCCGTATAATAGTATGTTCCTTATTATGTTACTAATAAAACCTTACATTATGACCTCTACATCTCTTATATCCATGACGTTATTCCATCTCGATGTTCACATCTTCACATGAACCTAATCAACCATCCTAATCCCTTAGCTCAATTCATATCCAGTTCCAGTCATCCCTATAATCCTCCTCGAAGGTTGAAACGGCAGCGACCACGAGATCTTTTGTAAACACGTCATTGGAGTCCAGGCAACGGCCAGCTTCTCCACTCAAGTCATGAGCATATGTGGCTTTAGTGCCCTTTCTCAGTCTCCACTGGATCCCCATCCCAGTGATGCGGCTGAGATAGAAGCGCTGGGATCTCTTAGTCTCGCCTTGGCCTTCACAAGTGGAAGAAAGGGCTGGACTTGGAGCTCCCTTGGCTGATTGTAAATATTGTAATTAAGTATGAATGTTTTCCTTTTTAATCTATTCATTTCTATTGCTTATATATATTTTTGTTTGCTACGAATTTCTAAATTTTATTTAATTTTATCATCAAGTTACATTTCCTTGTTTTTTTAATAGTTTTTTCTTTGTTATATAGATATATTTTTATTTATCTGATTTTTTGTTTTTGCATTGTATATATTGTATGAATGAGCCTCACCCAGCTATAATACTCAGTGGCCTTAAGCATGGCAAAATGTATTATTTACTAATAAACATATAAAAAAAAAAATTGTTATAATTTTCTTCTCATTTTCTTTCTTCCCATTCACAGCTGATGGTGCAGAGTTCCAAGAGAGCCAAAAAAAAAAAAAAAAAAAAATAGATAGATCAGCAGATGGCTTCCTTCCACCACCAAATTTAAAAAAAAATAGCAGTTGAAGTTGGAATCGCTCCTCTACTTCCGAACTTAAGTTCCTGAACCAAAAATACACTCTCACCGAATTCTTCTGTATATTTTTCCTATATATAAGGAATGCCTTTTTTGTAGATTTCCTCTTTTTATTTTTGAATTATGAGCTTTTAACGATCCTCATCGTTAGTTTCATACCTAATTGTTGAATCAACTATCAAAGCCTCCTTTCTTTTCGCAATAAAGGCTAAGATAACTTCGATACTCATTGAGCCTCCCGGATCGAGGCAATACATTAACATTAAGGATTATAGGAAGATAACTTACTCAGAGTTTATTGCCTTTTTCGTCTCAAGGAATTCGGTGTTTTATATTATTGTATCGGCGTGTGACAAGGAGCGTGTTTTTCGGACATTTGCCGACAATAATAATTATATGACTGGAATTATTTTTAAAAAAATTAATAAAATTATATATTAAGCTTAATTTAAAAATGGAGGGGTAGATAAAAAAAATATCATAAATATTATGAGATTCATTCATGTACTGATCATCATAATATTACTAAACTACTTAGCGAGTTGAGATAGAAACTGGAACTAATTTTTAATTTTGACAGCACCTGCTCCCTATCCTGTAGGTGAGATGTTAACATGATTTTTTTTTTTTTTTTTTAAGTAAGATTTAGGTTACAGCTACTCGTCCTTGATACTTTAATAATTAAACTAGGAATATGTGTATCTTTTTTTTTCTTTTATTATTTTGTATTTTTTTTAGTTTTTAACCCTGAAGTTTGGGACGTCCATTCACAAATTATGTTTATTGAGTTTGCCGACGTTTCAACCCAAATTTGTGGATCATCCCATTTGTACATACCACCTTTTTCTTTTCTTATAACTTTATATCTTTTTTTTTTATTTTTTTTATTTTTAATCATGATGATGACCCACAGCTTTGGGTCGAAACGTCAGCAAACTCAATAAACATAACTTTTGACTGCACCTGTTCCCTATCGTGTAGGTGAGATATTTTTTCATATAATGATTTTATTGAGTATTAATACAGTCCACACTGAAGGGCATTGGTACTAGGGCTATAGTATCCATTCACACAATATGTACATTAGAAAGGAAAGTATATATAAATAACTAAAGTAGAAAAAAATATAGATACATAAAAAGATAAAGTAATATACAAGATAAATAAAACAGCATATTAAAACCGAATGATAATAAAATAAATGAAACACATTCACACTTATGTACAATATTTACATAGAGGCCTAGGAGACTCTTACTCAAGATTTGTCCCCCAAATGTGGAAGCCAAAGCAGGACTCCAGTAGATCCCAGTGCTTTTCTCCCAGCCGCGTCACTGGTATTGGAAGCCAGTGGAGACTGATGGAGGGCGCTTGAGCAACAGACCCTCAGGACTTGAGTGAAGAATCTGGCCAGTGACAGTACTCCAATACATACATATTTACCAAAGGTAGCGGGGCCACTGACGGTTTAACCTCCCAGGAGGATTGTAAGGATGGCTGGAGCTAGATAAAGATTGTGCCACAGGATTAGAGTGATGAGTGAGGCTCTGGTGAAATTTGGAAAATTAGGTCAAGTAAAAATGGGATACTAAGATTACATATAAGGGATCATCGACTGTTGTTCGAAGAACTTCAGACTGGAAGGATTGAATGCTTTTGATGTTAGAAAGTTTTGCTGTCCCCCACAGTTCCAGTCCATAAGTCCAGATTGGTTTCAGGATTGTCTTGTTGAATAATATTTTGTTCTCAACTGAGAGTTGAGAGGGTGAGATATTACCACGATTTTTTTTAAAGTATGATTTAGATCACAACTACTCTTCCAGGAATATTTCAATAACTAAAATAGGAATATTTGTACCATTTTCCTTATATTATTTTTTATTTTTTAAATTTGTAACTCAGACGACGATCCACACTTTTGCGTCGAAACGTCGGGAAACTCAATAAACATAATTTTTGATCGCACAATCCTGACCACTTCTTCATCCTCCAAATTTCAACAGTCAAGTGTACATACCAATGCGTGCCAAGAGATGCCAGCGTAAATCAATAAATTCATAACAGACCTGGAAGCTATATTTTACCTAAGGATGAAAAATGGTCAGGACTTGCAGTCACACATTATATTTATTTAGTTTGCCGACATTTCAACAGAAACATGTGGATCATCGGTTCTAAAAATTAATAAATACTAAATAATATTAGAAAAATGATAAATATAAAAGAATAAGATAAGAAAAGGTAGAATTTACAAATGAGGAATAGAAATATATAAACATTACAATACGCTAAGAAAATTATATTGATTTATCTATAATGCAAAACAATTTTCTTAGCATATTGTAATGTTTTTAATATTGTTAAGTTTATATAAAAGTCATCCCATTTGTACATTTCACCGTTTTCTTCTCTTATACTTTTATATTTATCCTTTTGCCTTATGTTATTTCGTATTTTTTGAATTTTAATAATCCACAGGTTTAGATCGAATAAAGCTCAATAAACATAATTTTTGACTTCTCATCCTGACAACTTTTTCATCCTTATAATTTCGAAAGTTAACTATGTCTAACAAATTTCACATATATACAATACAATGACTAGAATGTAATATAAATCAATTTCTATGGGTTATAATTGGAAATATTTTTATGAGAAATAAAAAAAATTAATTTCTCACAAGTGATTTAATGTAATTATTCATTTAAATCATTTTAATTAATTAATAATGAAAAAATAACTCATTTTTTGCCCACTTAATTAAAATTAGACATTACTCAAATCAGATCGTATCACTTTTTAAAACGATATGTCAAATTACTTTCCAGAGTTTTCATTAAAAAAAAAAAAAAGAGTATTTATTCTACAGTTAATTATAATACTGGAATTATACAAGCAACATTTTATAATGAAATTTATAATAATTTAGGATTTGATCTCGGGCCTATTCGGCAAGCGCACTGTGGGTGTTCTCTGCCCAGGTTCGAGGCGGTACTTCTGAAGACCTTGAGCGAATTTAACGGACTAAATAAGGTATTAAGGCAGGATCTAGGCATCTGATACGCGCCTGTCCATGCGAAAAATACTCCAGATATAAATCTGATTACGAAATTTTATTTTCCGCTTGTTGAGTTTCAGAGACATTCTTAGTAATTTGCAACCGATCAAGTTTAGAAGAATGGATAAGATAAAAAAAAATCTGGTGCGCGCAACACACAACTTTCACTTACCGATCTACTTTGAATAGAAATTATTTTCTGGCAGTGCTGGGCTATTATAAAATTTTTGAAGTGAATTTTAAACGGAGCTAAAGCTTAAAGCTTACAGATAACAAGTCATTAAGACCATTATAATTACAAAATGTCTATTTAATATATCGACGATAGGCAATAAAAATCTAGTCACTCCATCTGCTTTTATAAACCCAACTTATAAAACACAACTTTCTTTGCTTTTAAAAAACACAGAAAATTACTTTAGCGAAGTTTTATTGAAATCGGTAAATTCGTTTAGGCGCTACAGTCTATAGCAACGCAGGTTTTTCTGCATTTTTATTTTTTTTCTCATTTATTAACTTTTCGAATTCTTTCAAAAGTTATATGTAGCATTTTTTCGTAACTCTGAATAATGCGAAAGGGTTAACTTTTTAAAATAAACCATATTAAAGGTACTTTAGAAGAAGACATATATCAACATTGGGCATTTAAGCCCTGTAACGTGACATCAACGGGGATAAGACCTAAATGATATTAAAGATCACTTAATTATACAATGATACACCGAGTTTGATCAAAATCGTTAGAGCCATTTTTGATAAAATTGTAAAAATGTGTTTCAGCGTTCATATAAAGTGGCACTTCCGGTTAGCCGATTTAAACGAAAAAGTTGCTATCACATCCGGCCCATATACAAACCTTAAATACTTAATATCAGTTTCGTACTACCTTTCCTTTAGGAGCTAGACTGTTAACACGCACACACAGACCATTTTGCGATACTTGGTTATTTGAACTCAGGGGACCCCAAAACATGTATTTCCGTTGAAAACTGAGATTCGAAAAATTTCATGATCGCAATACTTACTCTTACTATACATTACATATATACGTAAGTGAAAGTAATACTTACTATATATTACATATATACGTATGTGAAAGAAAAAATATGATAATGGTGGACAATTTGTCCATTTTATTAACAATAACCAGAGCTGTAAGAGGTGAACCATGGCCCATAGGGATAAATTTAATTCCACCTTTAATTTAGTTCTTTTCAAGCCCCATCAGAAGCCAGAGGTCTCGGGTGCCCCCCTTCACGTCAGGTCTGAACACAACACATCTGAAGCGGGGGCATGTATAATTGAATCCTGGTACCTTATTGGGGAACCAACATACAAGTTTGACAAATTTTTTATTTTCCTTATTTTATGTATATATTTTTACTTACATGTTTTCTTCTTATTTTAGTTTTTCCTCCATTTATATTTTAATTTATATATAAAATGTATTTTTTTCTTATTTTTTATTTAGAAATATAACAATCTGTCACTTGGACAATAATCATAGTGATATATGAAAACATTCACACCATACACACAGAAAATATAAAATAATCAAAAACTATGTTCAATAAAAAATAAAATAACCTAAAAATAAGTAAATTAAAAACATAAAAACACAGTCATACCTATATACAATCAGGCAGGGAACCCCAAGCCAGACTTCTCCCTCCAACTATAGAGGAAAAAGCAGGAATCCAAGAGATCCGTGCGCAACTCTCTCTCAACCGTATGTATTAATGTAAACATAGAGCCATTCAATGACCAATATTCAACAATGATATTCAATGACCTAGATTGTGGCAAATTGTATTATTTTTCTTTAATAAAACTCAATTCTAAATAAAAAAAATCTGTGTATTTGATTACGTTGTGATCCCTTCTTTTCATATACATAAAATAGGTTCCTCTTCAGAACTGGAAAAAACAAACAGCCATCATAGGCTCAAAAAATACATGTTCCTATATGCCTTAACAAATAATTTTTAATTTTTCCTATCTTCTTATCGAGCTTCAATACTTCAAGTCAGGGACATACCGACAGCCTCATTACTTCCCTCCAGTAAGTGTATTAAGCCACTTGGAGTATCGGTAGTATCGATGTGTAGCTGAGAGTATCGGAGGTCGATGAGAAGTTTTGAAGAGGATCCCATTGTATGTATCAGAAAAGAAGGGATCGAAACGCAAATAAAGAGAATACACTCCGAAATGTATGTAGTTTATTAACTTTTTAAAATTAAATGGCCTAATACCTGAAAAGAATAATTGTTTCACCATATAATATTTAAGGGTCGACGGAAACATTTTTTTTTGTATATATTCTTATTATTTATTGTGCCCAGTGAGAATGAGCTAATCTTTATCACTATTACTGTTGTCCTTTAATGTGATAGAGTGTGATATCTGAATAAAGAACATTTCCGAAAAAAAAATATTCTGTACCCATCACGCATTTTCCATATATATCTAGTTTAATACCACAATTTTCCATAGAAATCGTTTATATAATATTTTTCATTTTAGTTACAAATAGTCAACAGTAAAGACCCCTTTTCATCTTTTTAACATCCATAGGAGTGAAAGGTTGTTATAAAAAACTTCGAGGTTTTTTTTTTGTATTTATTCGTTTTTTTCTAATTTAATTTAATTAGAGACTGACATGAAACCGTCACATCAGACTCAAAAGACAAGAGCTTAACCGACTATTTGGACAAGTATATATTCTACTGAACAGAAAATCACATCTTTCCATTGAAAACAAACTACTTATCTATAAGACCATACTAAAACCCATTTGAACGTATGGGTTTTGAATCGTGGGCATTTGAAACCCACTTGAATTGTGGGGAGACAGCTGAATCATCGAGCATCAAACGTATCCATTCCTTTCAATCCAAATTCATTCGAAAAATAGTCAATGCTCCATACTACGTCACAAACAAATCATGATCATGATCTCAACATCCCATTTTTCATCGACGTGATTCCACCAAGATTCTTAAATTTCGATCCACAACTTATCCATCATCCTAATCCCTATCCATCTCCAACCATCCATATAATCCCCCCCACGAAGGTTGAAACGGCAATGGCTCCGAGATCTTTTGTAAATATTCTACTGGAGTTCTGGCAGTGGCCACTCAAGTCCTGACTGTATGGGACTGAGCGCTCAAGTCTCCACTGGCTTTCATACAGTGATGCGGTTGGGAGAGAAGCGCTGGGAAGTCTTTGAACCCGCTGCCTTGTTTTTCATATGAGAGCGGCAAGGCATGGTTCCGGAGTTTCCTAGGCTCAATGTAAATATTGTACATAAATAGGAATCAATGAGTGACAAGTAATTTTTTTTCTTTCATTTATATTTATTTTATTTTTTATTTTTACAGTGTATTTTATTTTATTTTTACAAGTATTTCTAGTTTTCTTTTTGTTTTAAAGTACATATTTCACATACTCTTACATACATATACACACTTAAATTGCATACATACTCTCAGAAAACAAGATCCCGTGTTTCCGACCTATATATCCCTTCCCATAGAACTAAGTAAGATCTATTGCCTTCTGGAATTCATTGCCATCTGATATCCGCCATGTCTCTTCCTTGTCCTCATTCAAACATCAACTCTACTTCTAACATCCTAAAATGACGTTGTACAATGAAATTAATATTATGAATCAAATTTTGACTGTGGTGAATGGTTGTTGAAATTGTTTTGAGTTTTAATTATAAAAATCAACCCATAGTGCTTATAATATTTTGTTTTTTATTTTACCTGATTTCTGTTTTTATTTTGATTTAAATAATGTTTTTTTTAAATGGTGTTATTTTTTTATTTGTTATAATATACTTTCACTGAAGATACTGTATATATTCTTTAATTTTGATTGATGTAATTTTTGGCTAGATTTGGTTTTTATCTTTTGTTCATAATTGTTATTCATAAGAGACCTCGTCCCAGAATAAAGTTTATTTTCTATTCTATTCTATTCTATTTTTACTTATGTTTACTTCTTATTTTATTTTCTGCTATCATAAACATTTTTTCGTTTCTCCAACCAGTGCCTGACCTCAATAAATTGGTGGAATAATATGTTTATTATTATACCATCCAACAGCCTGTTGTATATGTTTAATATGATATATATTTTTTTTTTGCTCTGAACTGCTCGTTTATGCTAATGATTTTATATTCAACATGCTCATTGGGTACCAGAATTGTTATAAAATACTAGATAAGATCTCTGTACATAGGGGAGTAACCTGGAATTATAATGTAGGACACGGAAGGATAGGCGTTTTGAATTAATTCTACCAGCATGATGGTTGTAACGTCAAACAACTTGTGATCACAGGCGGTTACAACATTCTTGAGTGAGGTTTGTAATTATAGAAGTTACTTTTGTAACGTATTTCAATAACGAAAAATTTGGTGTCATGCTTAACATTATTTTCACTTAGCATATGGATCCAGGATTTAATTTTTTTTGTTGGTGGGGACAGCTATTTTTTTTTTAATCTCCAAAAAAAGAAAAAAAACGTACTTCTACGAAATGGTGTTTAAGTTTTTCTTGAAGGGAAACACAATATAAAAAGAACTGGTAGCTATATACAAAAACAAGAATGCTTTAAGAGATATTGTTTTCCTTTTTCTGTTGGCATTACAGACCATGTAGATCTTTTGCCGCCTTAACAAGCCTGTTCCGTCAATGTCTGTCTTGGGCTATTTCTTTCCATTTGTCTGCACACAGCTATATTGCATATTTGTTGATTTCATCTATCCATCTGCTTTTTGGCTTTCCACGTGACCTTTTGCCTTCTATCGAGGCATTCATTGTTACGTAGAGGATTCCAGATGGGTCGCTACGAGCTACATGGCCCATCTTGATCTCGGGGCCTTCATATCATGGGATATTGATTGACCAGTTTCTGTAAGACGTTCTTTATATTGGTCTTTCTTCTCCATGTGATAGTACTCTGATCCCAGATCGCTTCGGTTATCGTGCTTTCTCTAGGGCACTGATTATTGTCCAGGTCTCACAGCCATATATTAGAACTGGCTTTATCGTAGTATAGTGCACCCTTAATTTGAGATTTCTTGAGATTTTTTGGGATTTCAATACCTTTGAAAGGGAGAAGAAAGATCTGTTCGCACTTGTTATTCGCTGGTCTATCTCTGTTAGTTGCTCTGTTTGCCCTAGTTATACGCTATATTTTTTCTTCACATGTGCTTAAAAGATAATATATTATGATTGTTATTTGGCTTATAATTTATATTACACTGTGATAAGTATTTAGCTTTTATCACTCACATAAACTAATATGTACAAATGAAAACAAAAGTGGAAAAATCGTATTTTTTACACATATATATGTATATAATACGAGGTAATCTGGACCTGATGCCTGCAGAGGAGATAATCCAAGAAAACCAACTTAGGTGGTTTGGACATATCTCGCGAATGGCTGAAAACAGAATTGCCAGGGCTACCTACGAGGTCAAAGTGGAGGGAAGGAGGCCACAGGGAAGACCAAGAAAAAGATGGGAAGAAGGAGTTAAAGAAGCCTTTGACAGGAGATGAATGGACTGGAGTAGGAGAAGACAGCTGGCACAGGATAGAGACTCGTGGATCAGGCTCTATAAGAAGGAACCTCACACTGCTCAGCGGGAACAGAGGACTGGATTAAGTTAAGTTAAGTATATATATATATATAATGTTTTTTTTTCCGATTGGCGCTACAGACCATGAAGATCTTTGACTGCAAATGTGGTCTAGACCTAGACCACATCCTGATTCCCGATTTATTGTATGGGGTAGAGTCATCAATCCTACACCCGGTCGGTGTGAGTGTTGCCTCCAGTATATTGACGGGCCTCTTTATATATGTACAATTGTTTTTCTCTTCCTCATTTTGTTAAAAATAAGAGGATGTACAAAAAAAAATGACCGTTTTATAAAATACAAAGGTGAAGAAGTGCTGTAGACTGGTCCCTCAGGAACTTACTCCTCAACAAACAGCTAAGAGGTTAGAAATTTGTGAAAATTTATTGAAAAATCCTTGCCTGAAAAACGGCTGCCTCATCCACCATATAGTACAGAACTCGCACCATCGGATTAATATTTATTTAGATCCATGATCTATTTCCCCTAATGGCAAAAAAATTGATAATTTTGCGGAATTTGAAATTGCGGTCCATGAGTTCTTCCATAGCCATCCGAAAGAATGGTATCAGTGTGGGATCGAGCAATTGGATAACAGATGGCTAATAACGATATATAACAATGGACTGTACTTTGAGTATTTATTTTAAATCAAATAATTGATAATACAAATATTGGTTGGAAAACGAACATTGCTTTTTTTTTATATACTCTATTAGTTTTGCTGTAAATATATAAATAACCAGTGCAGGCCATAGACATCCCCCTTAAAAAAATTAAATTTATCTCTGAAACTGTTTTACATTATGTAATTATTTGAATGTTGTTTCATTCTATATTTCTATAATACAGTTGCTTTATTACTAGCCTACAATTATTTATTTGAATACGCTTTGTATATATATTTTTAAAATTCTTAACAGGTTTTGAATGCTCTTCATGATTCAGGGTCCCTATTAAAGGGGTAATTGCACCTGTTGTCCAGACAGGCACTGCAAACAACCTATAGTACCATAATCAAAAATTCTTATAAACATTATAGTTTCAATTTTTTTTTTTTTTTTGCCCAATGTATCTCAATATATATACAGGGAGTGATAAGCATCGGCCCTTATATCGTATTAAATGCCCCGTTCCATATGACGAAAACACTAACACAGATTAGATTATCTGGCAATTATAATATTAAATTAACGTTAAATAATATTTATTACCATTTCAAGCCAAAAGAAATTTGCACGCTTTGTAACCTAAATGAATCAGAGGATCTTTTTCATATTTTTGTCCGGTGCCCGATTTATGCTCACTTCCGCCAACACTTCCTACCTCATTCCATTAACATGAGCAGGGCGAATTATTTGGAATTATTCAAAACTAACAATGAAGTCTTCCTCAAGAACCTCTTTTATTACACGAGGCAATGTTGCAGATTGAGGTCCTTTATTTTCAATGAATAACAACATTACATATATTTTTCCAAAACTTTGAAGTTTATTTACTTAGGTTCTGCTCGTGGTATTTATTATTCATGAATGAAACATATTTATATGCATATCGTGTTTTATTGTATCATTTGATATCTACTATTGACACGTTTATATATTATATATTGTATACTATGCCTGTATTTATCTTTATTACTAGTGCTTTTTATTACTATTTGTCATTTTATTGCTCGCTATATTTAGATGTATTATTATGAATTATTGTATTATGTGGGGTATTATATTATATTTCATTGTTTATATTTAGGCATATAGTCAGATGCTTGGTTGTTATCAGGAGAGGATGTTGTTAAATCCTAATGAATTTTACTTTGTATATAAGTTGTAAATGTTTTTCATATTAATTTGTTCATCGTAGCCATTATAGCCAACTCTATTTGTATGGGGCATTCCCCGAAAACAAAAACAATAAAAAAAAATTTTTTTTGTCAAGATTTATTTCATCCCAGAAAACTACATATTTGTTTTATTACTACATTTTTTTTCAGTTCGATAAACCAAAAGTATATAGTGGATAGAACATTATAAGTCACATTCATTGTCTAAAGTTTGTATTCATAATTAATGAAATATTCGCATGGTTTAAAAAAAAATTAAAACTTTAATATCTATTGACAGAATGGTGGTAAAGTTGCGTTAAGAGAAAACTTATACAACCTACAATCTGCCCTATTATTGAATTATAAGTGTCATATTATTTTAGCATATATCTCATATTTCCAAGCGTTTCCAGCGATAAGAATTAAAATAAATACATTTTGAAAATTGGTCTTGAATAAGGCGAAATTGAACATGGTTATGTTGAAGTGTATTGTTTGGAACGTCATATAGAATGTTAACTTTGTTTGCTAAAGATTGGATAAATTTGGTGTTCTGATGTTAGACCGCTCCAATCGGCCTAGGAAGGGATAGGTTCAAGGTTTTAAAAATTAGGAGCACGTTGTCGATTGATCGATGAGGGCTCCTGTTTAGTATTCGGTACGGTTGGCTAAATCTAGTTTGTGTATTTCTTATTTATATTTCGATAGAGTATTAAGAGCAGTAATTGAAAATTGAGTAAGACTGAAATACTTTGTTTTAGTCATTATTAAAATGTCTCTTATGCAGTATAGGACTTCAATGGAAGTCTTGGGACAACAAAGAATAAAAAGTTTCCTATTTTATTAAATCCAGATTCTTCACTCACGACACGTCCGTCTATTGTTGGTTGGATGTTTTGATATTGTGGGAGCAAAACATCTAGGTTATCAGTGCCCGATTAATAAAATAATACAAATATTAATTTCTTTTTTTATCAGTAATATAATATTTTTTTCACTTGGAGAATAATTATATAGAGGTAAGCCCACATTCATACAATATAGATAGGAAAAAAACAAAAACAAAACCTGTACCGCCAACAACCCATGAAGGATCATGAGTTCCGTTCAATGTGAGAAATTACTGTTACAAAGCCAACGGTCGGCAGGGAGGTGATTGGACCGATATCACTTTCAACCACCAAGTTTTCCACATAACTTAATTATTTAATTAAGAGTACCCACTTTATAGGGGTTGGGAATGCCCCAGGAGGGTCTCCCGACCCCAGAGTCGATCCACGGCTGATGAAAAATGACTATTCATCAGCCGTATTTGAGCCAGGGAACTTGAGCTCTGGAAGTCAGTGCTCACCCACTGAGTTACCCCGCTCCCAATAAACACAGAAAACATAAAATAAACTGAAGAAAAATAACAACTACATAATTAAAAATAATTTTTTTAGCGGAATACGACTGTAAATACGGATGTTGTAAAGATTGTAAAAAAGTACTTATGTTGTTATGGTCAGCCTCCACTAATCATTAACGCCAGTGAGTGGCGCTTTACAGGTGTATATGATTTTTTTAATACTTCATTAAATAGACAATGTTTACCGATCTGAAGATTTAGAAAATAGAAAATTCGAGAATTTTCGTAAATAACAATACTGTTTGTTACGATATTGATTTGATAAAAACTTGTCAGATTTGATAAAGTCTGTATAGCGGACTAAAACACCTATGAAGTCTCGAATAATATTAAATTTCAATAAATTTTAAGGCCAACAACAGTTGTCATCAAAATCAACATTAAAGGACTTTTGTTGGTGAGAATTCACGTGAAAACGATCAAGCTCGCAATATAACTTTAAAGTACCTATTAAATTCGGTAATTTATTTTGTAAATTTAAAATACAAAATAAAAAAAATATTTATTTATTTTTTTAATTTTATTATCTTGGAAATTGCTACCCAGTTGAAACCGGGATTAGCAGGAACACATCAAGGTAGCGTCTTGGGCCCCGTCCTTTACATCCTTTTTACCGCTGATATCCCTGTCCACCCCGATACCTTCCTGGCAACATTTGCTGACGACACCGCCATTCTATCATCCAACTCAGATCCCAAAATAGCATGTTTGAATCTGCAAAGGCACCTTTTCCTGATTGAGCACTGGTGTAATAAATGGCGCATCAAAGTAAACGAGTACAAATCCAAACACATTACCTTCACACTCCGGCGTAGTTCCTGTCCATCAGTCCAATTTAATTTCATCCAGCTTCCTTTTTCAGAAACAGTTCGGTATCTTGGCTTTACCTTAGACCGAAGACTAACGTGGAACTCACATACTAGACTTAAAAGACAAGAACTTAACCGACGATACGGCCAATTATACAGACTACTGACTAGAAAATCTCAACTTTCAATTGACAACAAATTACTGATCTACAAAACAATCCTGAAACCTATTTTGGGGAATCGAACTTTGGGGAACAGCAAAATTTTCTAACATCAAACGCAGCCAATCCTTTCAATCCAAAGTCCTCCGAACAATAGTCGATGCTCCGTTCTATGTAATCAACAAAACACTACATCATGACCTCAATATCCCATTTGTACTTCACCTTATCCCTGAATTTTTTTTCAAATTCCATCAGAACCTTGTCAATTATCCAAGTCCCCTAGCACAATCCCTATCTAGTTCCACTCAATCCTACAACCTTCCTCGAAGGTTGAAGCGGCAGTGGCCCAGAGATCTTTTATAGTATATATCTTGGAGTTCTGGAAATGGCCAGATCTCAACTCAAGACATGAGTGTATGTGGCTAAAGCTCTCTCGCTCAAACTCCAATGGCTTTAGCACCAGTGACGCGGTTGAGAGAGTAGCTCAGGGATCTCTTAGAGTCCTTTTTTTCCTTCTATAGTTGGAGGGAGAAGCCTGGTTTCGGGTTCCCTGCCATATTGTATATAGGTATGACCGTGTTTTTATGTTTTTAATTTACTTATCTTCAGTTTAGTTTTTTTTGTTTTTTTTACAGTACATAGTTCTTTTTTATTATTATTTAGTTATTATTTTACTTTTGTTAATTTTGTATTTTCTGTATATATGGTGGGAATGTGTTCATTTATCACTATAATTATTGTCCACGAGACAGAATATTATAAATCTAAATAAATAAATTATCTTGAAAAGAAAACACAGTCATTAACAAGGTATTTTATATTTTGCTTCTAAAACTGCGAAATAAAATTTAATTATTAAAATATTTTTTATTATTTTTAAATATTTAATTAAAAATACTACCCACCCTTGGAACAGTGACATCCTTGCACTGCTGTAACAGATACTAACTGCTTCATGCTCAGTTCGGACTCCTCTGTAATGACGAAACAACACCCAATTCCCACAAAGCGCTTATGGTAATTCACAGAATAAATGTTGTCTCTTGTTGTTGCTAAGAATGTTGTTTGCACAGGTGCTGAATAGCTTTGAGAGTAGCAGTTTTTTCAATGAGATGAGTTTATAATTTTCGGTAGCGTTTGATTACAAAGACAACTAATATCCCGATGCGCCTTACAATGATAACACCGTTTGTATTTTATTAAAATTTGAAAAACCTTTAGATCATAAACGCTAAGGGGTTTCTCTGAAATCTATTTGAAAATATTAAGTATCGATATTTAAAAACAAATATGATGATGATATATCAATGAATTAAAAATATGAGGATAAAAATGGTCAGGACAAGCAGACAAAAATTTCTTTATCGAGTTTCCTGGCGTTGTGGGGAATCATGAGGGCTAAAAATTAAAAAAACAACAAACAAAATAACATTACAAAAATAATAAATATAAAAGATGAAAAAAAAGAGGAACTTACAAATGAGATAACAATTGTTATGTTTATATAACCGTTATCTTTAACCGTTTTAGCCTTGATGATGGCCTACATGCTTAAGTCGAAACGTCGGCAAACTAAATAAAGACTTTTTTTACTGCACATCCAGACCAATTTTCATCCTTATAATTTCAAAAGATAACTATATACCCATCTCTAAATTACCAAATACGTACATAAATCTTAAAAAAGACATGTATTTGCATTATAAACATTGACTGACGATAGCTTATTTTAAATACTCCGTCGTTAATTAATATTTACATAAAATATAAAGTTGATATTTAGATAGAAAAATAACTTTGTTCTGGGACACAGTCCCTTGAGAATAACAAAATAGAACTAAATTAAAAGATTACATTTGGCCAAAATAAAATCAATCGAAAAAAAGAAATAATGTAAAAAAATATAAGGTAAACATTCTATATACAAAACAAACGAAACTATATACAAAACAATTAATACTATGACGAGACACTTAAAGCTATTTGCACTGATAGACAAGTATACACTTTTAAGAAAATAATAAAGAATTAAAAAATAAAAATGTATCAAATTCTCTATTCAAATCAGCTCGAATGGTTAGCAACTATCTGACTGTTTTTAGGATAGTAATTGGAATAGGAGGGTTTTGAATGTGGATATGGATGGGGAATGTCGAATTTTGATAGGGTGGGAATTCCAAAAATTGACAGAGCGAACAATAAAGGAATTTTGGAACGAGGCAGATCTGTGAGAAGACATGTACAGGTTAGAAGGTCGAGATCTTGTGGATAGGGAATGGACTGAGGATTTGAACTGGAGAAGGTTGTAGGCGTAAGAAGGACGATGGTTGTTGATGATTTGGTAGAGGAACGTACCTAGGAAATATTGTCTTCGGAAGGAGGGGAAAAGCCACTTAACTCAGCGTAGTGGTGAGAAACATGGGAGTATCTTGGAGCCCCGATCACAAATCTTACGCAGCATTCAAACAATTAAAATAATTTTTTTACTAATAGAAGCCAACAATATGTTTATCAAACATTGAAAACGCCAATAAATTAAAAAATATAAGTTAAAAATAAATTCAGAAAATACGATTTATATATACAGGGTGTTTCAGAGTTAGGTAGCCAAGCCGCAAAAATGAGCTAAGGACATCAAAACAAGAAAAAAATTTCTTTTTAAAGTATGTCCGCAAACGCTTTGTTTACGAGATATTCACACCTAAAAATTTTGGTTGATATGAATTATTTACGATATATGAAATAAATAAAACCTATTTATTTGTTCTAACTACTTTATTAATTAAACATAAGCATTAACATTCATATTAAATGTTGTTCAAAGTGATTCCCTTGAACATCAACAAAGGCTTGGCATCTTTCTTCAAGTGCAGCAGTGGCAGAACGGCACTGGATATGAGTAATTGTTTCACAAGATTCAATTATCCTTCTTCGTTAGAAATTTAAGGTCATTGACCGGACTTGCTCAATCATATCCCATATCCCAATCAATGGATTGGCCGTGCTGGACCAGTGGCTTGGCCTGCACGCTTTCCAAACCTGACACCACTGGATTTTTTTGTTTGAGGTGACATTAAACAAAAAAGTCTATTTAAGTCCGGAGAGTGACCTTAATTCCTTGCGAAGAATGATAATTGAATCTTGTGAAACAATAACACATATCCAGTGCAGTTCTTCCACTGTTGCTCTTGAAGAAAGATGCCGAGCTAATTAATAAAGGAGTTAGAACAAATAAATAGGGTTTATTTATAACATATAACGTAAATAATTCGAAACAACGAAAATCTTTAGGAGTGAATATCTCCTAAACAAAGCGTTTGCGGACATACCTCCAAAGGAAATTTTTTTCTTGTTATGAGATCGTTAGTTCGTTTTTGCAGTTTGGCCACTTGACTCTGAAACATCCTGTTAAAAAAAAAAATCTTTCAAACGTAGATTGATTTTCTGACTGATTGATAGAAATAAATTGTGTGCTTACAAAACAAAAACTTACTTATTATTCATGATTAATATTTTATTTGTATTCGTCTTAAGCGACTAAATGATTAAAGTAGTATTGTCAGAAATAAGTAAGAACTAAATGGAAGCAATCCGTAATTTTAATTGTGAAATTATTGCAGCTGATATGTCTAATAAATCATTCTTGATGAATTACTATTATTACATGGAATATAAACAAAATATTTGAACAAATATTTAACAACTTTTTATCAGATTGCTTATCGATGTCTTAAAGAGAACAACATATAAACATTATCTAAGATGTTAATTATACTCATTATTTATTCTAATTTATATATATATATATATATATGTATATGTGTGTGTGTGTGTGTGTGTGTGTGTATAACCTGTACGGGTACAGGTCATGTGAGAAAGTATTGTTACAAGGCCAATGGTTGTGCAGGGAGGTGATTGGGCCCAGATCACGCTCAACTGCCAGGTTTTCCCCTTGATTAATTATTCAATTAAGAGTACCCACTTTATAGAGGCTGGGTGTGCACCAAGAGGCTCTATCGAACGCGCGTTCTATTGTCATCACGACACAGCTGTCATCACATCATCCGGATTCGAACCTTGGATCTAGAGTATATATATATATATATATATATATATATATTTAAGCTACTTCATTTTGTTCTTATATCGGCGTATTACATTGTTTAATATATATACTTTTGTAAACACGCTGTGAATGTGCTGTCAAAAATTTATTTTAAATATCCTTGATTGAGAGAGATTGTAGCCTTTCTCAGTAAACAAGTTAAGATCCAAAAAAGAGGACATTAATATTTTCAAACATAGTTTCTCACTCATTTGGCTGCCCTGGTTGGCTGAGTACACTTATCAATTATGTAAACATTACTAGAGGACATGTCAACAGATGGAAATTATTTTTTATTTTTGTTGTGTACATTCACACCAACAGCTACCAACAACAAGTAATTAGTAAACGGTAAACCAAACGAATACATAAAAAATTATAAGTTCTAAAATAATAATAAATACAAAATATTGAAGGTGTGTTTAGACATTTCACTAACTATGTGAAACATATTTATCTAATTCAACTAACAGGGACTTTATTTCTCAATCAAACTATTTATTGTATTCCTTTTGATACCGACAGCAGATGAAAAAAAAAACTGGAATGATGAAATAAATATTTATGTATTTATAAGTTTGTCCCCTGGTTTGTGAAATGTTTAAACACAGACATCCTTTCTTTTTTCATACCCCTACCTAGCCATTTCTGACATACGGGGGTTTGTTTTAGAGGTACAAGGAAACCTAGTCTAACCAGAGTGATAAGAATAAGTTTGGCTGTTTTAAGTCAGACATCTGGCGTCTCATGTTTTCTTCTGAAACTACCCCATGAAGAACAGTAGACAATTTTTCACAGCTTGAATTGCCATTACCAGTTCACATATAGCATATAAAGTGCGCATTTTGTCTTCATAATTCAGTTTGCAGGATATAGAGTCAACTGCAGTGTAACATGTATGTGTTTTTATTGAATGCTATTCATCTGGCCATGTGATACAGAATACCAGTATGCGTTTTATATACCAAATGGCTTCAATTCATGTTCATCACTCCCAAAAAAAAATAAAAAGGAAAAATTTGTTTTTTACGAGTAAGTTAGAGGCGATGTCCAAGGAACCTATACGCTCGCTCAGTGTGGGGATTTCAACTTAAATCTTTAATGGTTTATTAGGATGACAGGCAAGGCATTTTAACATACTCGTTAGCCCTTTCTGCCATTTCGCTCCACTTCAGGAAAACTTTGAACTAAGCCCCCCCCCTCCCATATGAGGTGGGAAAATCAGGACTCTAGGAGATCCAAGCTCTTCTCTTTCGGCCGCATCACTAATTTTAATTGCTAATGCAGGCTGAGGTATGACCACATACGTTCATGACTTGAGTGTAGAATCTTGGCCATTGCCTTAACTCCAATATATATTCTTATCTACAAAAGGTCTCGGGTGCATTGTCGTATCGACCTTCGAGGAAGATGGAAGTGATATGTGGAGAAAAATAGGGATTTTCTGAAGATTTGTGGTCCTTCAAATTGAAATGGCACTTGATTTTATATTTTTATTTTCTCTCTCTACGAATTACGAACACCTAATAATGGACGAATTCCCATTTATAAGGATTCTCCAACGTGTTGATAAAATATTGTTCTAAATCCAACTGGATTTTTAAAAAATTTTCCCTCATATGAATTTAAAAAAAAAACAGATTTCAATCGGTAAAAATAAACGTTTGTCATAAAGACCGAATTTCCGTGTTATAGCACATTTTATTCCCTTGAGTGTAAAAACTTCAATCCCGATTATCTATCCGTTTCACGATCTGTAAAATAACATACTGATATTTAATATTGCCCTTTTTGCTGTTTTGGACATTAAGTGCGCGATTTTGATCTTTGTTGCATAAAATTGTACATTTTTGAACTTTTTTTGCTAGATTATATTGTTTCCGAATATAAAAATATATATATGTGTGTTTAAATATTTATCCTTTTATTTTACTCTCTTGTGCATATTCATTTTATAATTTACGAACATAATAACACGAAATAGGTAAATAATTATGTGATTAGCGAGTTCGAATTTCAAGTTGACAATGAAAGAAGTGAACACAAGTGAGAAATATTCTTGGAATAGAACTTGCCTAAAGTATTGGATTACAATAAAAAAGTACCTTCCTATAATAAGCTGGTTGTTTTTTTTGGAAATATGTATTTATTTTTAATTTATATTCTATTGTATATAGGTGTGAATGTGTTTTATATATTTTAATTTCATTTAGTTTCTCTCATTTTTTTTTTTACATATGTATGTATGTTAATTTTCTTATTTTACTTTCTACAACTCTTTTTCTTTTATCTCTATTTTAGTTATCATGTGTATGTATATGTTTTATGAATGTTTAATGTAGCCATAATATTAATGCCCTCCAATGCGGCAGAATGTATTAATTTCCAAATAAAAAAAAAAATATATATAATATATATATATATATATATATATATATATATATATATATATATATATATATATATTTATTTTTTATTGAATATTACAACAATCTGTCACATGGACATTAGTTATAATGAGGTAGGATAACAATATGTTTATAAGAAATATGTTTATTATTATTTTGACGTGAATTATCACCCATATATCCCTTCAGTGTCTGTTCTCGCTTTGAAGCGAATTTTAGTAATAAAATTTAGTAAATAAAATTAGGTAATACTTAAAGTAGGATACAGTATCTCGGCAAAAATTAAAATTTGGAAATCAAATTCAACCCCCAGTTGAATATCATAAATTAAACAAAATATATGGTTTTCGAAAGTTTTAAGTGTTAACTACTCAATTTTAAATATTTAGGGTTTTCACAGCACGATTTTGCACACATTGAGTCTTTTGCTGCACGTTTTTCGGATTTTTACTGCACGAAGATCCGGTCTATAGTCATAAATAATTTAACTTTCGTACAATCCCCCATACAAGTAAGTGAAATTAATAAAATTCTATATGTTATGGATCAACGCGATATAAAATAGAAGGACACATGTGAATACGGTTATTCGTACCGATGTTACCGACAGTGGGGCATTCTCTGCTCACGGAAGTACCACACCCTCAACGGATGCAGTGCTTTATCAACAACCAGGTAGGTCTCGGTTGTTACAGCATCACATCTATCACAGGGAACTTACATATTTCAAACGTAGGCCGTCCTCTAAACCACAACATATAATAATGAAATATAACCAGTTAGATTAAGTTATAAAACACTACTTAGTATATTTCTGTAAAAGTGAAAAAAAAAACTCGCAATATTTATTTCATTGTATAACGTCATTTTGGGATGTGAGAAGGAATTGGTAAAGATGATATTTAAATGAGGACAAGGAAGAGGCATGGCGGATTTCAGAAGGCAAGGAATTCCAGAAGGCAGTGGATCGAGCAATAAAGGAATATTCAAACGTCTTAATTCTATGGGAAGGGATATAAAGGTTGGAAACACGGGATCTTGTTTTCTGGAAGTGGACCACGGGTTTAAACTGTAGGAGACTGTAGATGTAGGAAGGGTGTTGGGTGTTGATCGTTTGGAATAGGAAAGATCCAAGGAAATATTGTCTGCGGAAAGAAGGGAAGAGCCACTTTAACTCGTCGTAAAGGTGGGACACATGAGACCGCCTCGATGTACAAAAGACAAATCTTAAGCACTTATTCAAGTGTATTAATATAATATTATTATATTATTAAATAAAAATATTTTATTCTAAGATTACCATTTGCGTTTCTGATAATTGATGGTTATGAAGTCACGAGTCTTTTTCTGAAGGGTAACCGCTGAGTGAAGTAGATTGTAGGTAAATTTTCTAAGATATTTTTCACCTCCTTCGGACGATATAGATTGCCTTTAACTTTGGAAAAAAAAAAACTGTCTGTATTATGCATGTTTGTCCAAAACTTTTAATTTATTAATAAAACTAAAACTTTTTCTAACTTCTTCCCTTTCTTCCGGTGACCTGCCACGGCTTACTCTATAATTATTTCTAGCTAAGTCGCCTCTTCTTTTCATTACAAATTCCAAAACAGTCATTAATGGCTTATATTGGTAACTGGAAATCAAATTCCTTGCACACATTAACTACTTTTGTAGATACTTCCTCGTTTTCCATAAAGGACAGATTAAAAATTAAAAACTTATTTTTCTTCTTTCTCTCTATAAGGACTTTATCTCATTTTCTAATGAACTAATTATTTTATTTTATTCCAAATGTTCTTCCCTTTGAGTAGAAATTTCAGCCAATAAAGAGTCAAGAATTACTGATATTCTGTTAGGCGAGATTTTGGATTCTTCTTCATTATGGCTGATAACCTCCAACAAATCCTCGTTAGTAGCCCGTTATTGATATTGAAATAGTTTAATAAACTATAGAAATAATTTATATTGGCGGTAATAACAAACACCTTCACTGTGAAGTATCTAGCGAAGTAGAGGTGGGGGCTGGCGAGATATATCTTGCCGATAATAAGAGATAAGGGGATATGTGACTTACTGGGAAATACTTTTCCTTAACTTCTTCGTATCTCCTTCATTTCTTGACGTATCTCGCTCAAAATTTGATGGAGTATTCTATAATGCAAACTGCACTATTATTTCAAAAGTCACTTTAATTCGCAGAGTACAGACAGCATTTCAAACACAAGATAAGCGCTGAGCTGATCTAAAGTATACGGCCAAAGCCAGACTCTCTAAATTATAATTTGGTATATTTATTTAAATAATCTGGTGTCAAACATAGCAATGACAATATCTTGGTTGTCGGTCAAAGGAATAGTGGAATCATTTATATCCAAATTCAACGAAATCCATTACATGTAATCTATAACCGGTCTTATTAGTGATTAATTACTAGTTTCAAAAAAGGTGAGAAATAACACATTTCTAGTTAATGAATAGTCGAGGAGAATATAATTCTCAGATAAAAGTCAAATTTACATCTCCACCTGTCTTCTGGAGAGGTTCCTGATAAATGTGATCGTTCAACAGAGAAGTATTTATAAAAAAAAAACTTTTACTATATCTATATCTATATCTATATATATATATATATATATATAGTGAAGGTGAAAATACAATTAAAGAATAGGAACTATGGTTGAGTTTTTTTAATGCTGTTTCATGATTTTATAATGTTGACGACATTTTATTAGATGACTTATTCTATATACATTTTAAGTAGTTGATATTTATTTATGTTTTTAACAATTTTAAAGTAGTTGATATTTATTTTTATTTTTAACAAATTCAAAGTTAGTTCTATGATATATATATGTATATATATATATATATATATATATATATATATATATATATTATATATATATATATATATATATATATATGTATATATATATATATATATATATATATATATATATATATATATATATATATATATATATATATATGTATTTAATGTTAATTAATTTTGATACGTTAATTTATAACCAAGAGTTGTTATACAAGCTATTTTTGACGTTGATAGAGGTATGTTATTGATGCTGTTATATTGAGCATGGATGCATTTTTAAATTGCTTTATATAACATAAATGCAATTTTCATTGTTTTGTATGTAATATTTTGCCTTCGGGTTCAGGACCGGAGTGTTCAGACGCTCAGCGGTCTAGTAGTTTAATATCTGATGGAGCTATATTTTAAAAGTAGGTTAAATTTTGAAATAATTGCTATTTGAAACATATGGAAGCATAATTGTGTACCAATTGAGCTATTCGTTGTTCTAGCATTGAAGAGGATCCCATTGTTAACTTATAAAAAAACCGGGATCGAAACGTCGAATATACGCAGGAGCAATGGACATTTAGTAGTTTATTGAATAATTATTGAAAAATATTTCTTCAAAGAGGGAAACAATTTACTAAAAAAAATGGTCGACTACATTACATAAAAACTGATAGAATTGGTAGAAGATGATGGCTTTGTAAATAATCGAAGTTTGTAAAGTTTGTAAATAATCGAATAATCGAATAGAATAGAAAAACCGTCTTTATTCTGGGACTAGGTCCCTTTCGAATAACAGTATTGTTCATATAAATTAACCATAAATCTGGCCAAAAGACTTCTTACAATGAATAATAACAAATTACTAGTAATAAATTAAGTAATAATTAAGCTCTTAGGATAAATTAACGAGAACAGTTGGGTAATAGGTGTTTAGTACTACAATATTTGAGCTAAAACAGCAGCATAATAGTCAATGAATGAAATTAGAAAGGAACGCAAAATCAATTTTATTGATATATATATATATATTAAAGCTTTGAAGCATCAGAACATTTTCAACATCCTTCTTCACTAGCATTTTTTTTTTTTAGACTTTTAATGGAAAAATCATCTTTTGTGTCCTCAATTGTCCAAAAAATGAAAATTATAAAACAACTACTAATTTTTTTATAATAATCAATTGTAATCAAGTGTAATTAGGTACCTTACATGTGAGTGTTTCGTATATGTATTTATTTTTTGTATTTTAAATACATGGTGATTAAAATATGCCGTATTTTAAAAATACAAAATACATGTTATTTTAAATACTTATTTGAAAATAATAATTAAAATTTTTTTTTAGCCAGGTCTGATATATTGTATCGCCACAGAAAGAGAGGGTTAGAATACCCTCCTGGGGCACACTCATCCTCTATAAAGTGGCTACTCTTAATTAAAACCTGAAGGTTGAGCGTGATCCTGGTCCGATCACCTCCTTTAACAACCGTTGTCCTTGAAACAATAGTTACAAAGTACTGAAATCAATTTCCTGTGGCAGATATATTATTATTATTTCTTTTCTTCATCAGAGAGGATTTTAAAACATTTTGACATACATATTTTTTTTTTTTAAATTGTAAGGACAAGGTAAGAAACGAGATTTTATAAAATAATTCTTCCCACAGTGTTCACAAAAGGGGATAACCGAAATAAAACCAATTCGTCGATAAGTCCCCTTAAGTTTTTCGAAAGTAGCTTAAGAATTAATCGGATTGGATCTAATCTCATAACAAGTGGATTGTTAAATCCTTTAATTGGCTAAGTCCTATTAAACGACCATAAAACCACTAAGCCACCTCCAACCGATACTATTAAGCCTCAAGTTGTTGGAGATGGGCTCTGTATAAAAGATTAATAAATTTTTCATTACAAAAAAAACCTGGATTTAAAAGGTTAGAGGATTTTCATATTCCACTTCTCTCGACACTCACGATAACAATGCTGTATGTAATTAATAGATTCACATCAAATGAAAATATATTGATATGTAAAAAAAAAAAAAAAAAAAAAAAAAAAACGAATTATATACTATATATTTTTCATATCTCTTGAAAAACATATTTTTTAAATTTCTTTACTAATTAACGTGTGTTCTAATTTATTAATTCAATTAAGTCCGAATTATTTAATTTTGATCAAATAATATAAACAATGTTGTTAAAATTTAAAGTATCTTTATTTTATAATAATAAGTTCTAATATATCTTATTGAGATAATAAATTAAGTTCGCATAATCAGATGGGTCGATTTCGCGACGTGAGACCTTCCTAGGACTCTTCCAGCCTCAGTAAAGTGGGTACCTAAGACTTCGTTTACCTGGACGATAATTCTCGCTGTTTAGCATTGATATTGGTTACATCACTCCTTAGATAATCTCTGATCGAGAAACAATACTTCGTTAGTAATAACTAAACCAAAGACCTTCATTTAGGTTTGTTACAGTAAAACTTTATTTTAATAGTTAATTAATCATTAATAAAAATAACTATTATTTATCCCAATAAAAAACGTTTTTTTCTTTGTTTTTGGCAATGATAACTTCCAAATATACAACTTATTTATTTGTTGAATTTACATATTGAGATTACGTTTCGGAAAATTTATTCCTATCTTCAGGACTTTTTTTTTTTAATGTACCACTACAACCCACGAAGGGTCTTGGGTTCAGTAGTATTTAGGGAAAGTACTGTTTCTGAGTCAACGCGGTTGAACAAGGAGGTGATTTGAGCGAGATCATGCTCAACCTCCAGGTTTTCCCTCTTAATTAATTATTTAATTAAGGGAACCCACTTTATAGAGGCCGGGTGTGCCCTAGGAGGGATCCCAGGATCACCCCACGGCTGATGAAACAGAATAAATAATTTTTCTGCCTTGAGCCGGGATTCGAACCCAGAACCTTGGGTATTGGAAGATCAGTACCCCACTGAGCTACCCCACTCCTTATCTTCAAAATTCATCCTATATTTATCCCATATCAAAACAATCCCATATTTTCTTAGCGATTCGTGGCTAGAAAAGATGTAATTAAAAAAGAATGCATTTTACAATACATGTTAGAGTTGAGTTGTTACATAAATTTTGTAATTACCTAAAGTCTGATGTGCTTCTTTGTATTATAACTTATATGTATAACATAAATTACAAGTTATAATATCCAGATCATCAACATTCCTATAGACCAATAATTAGGTGTCTGCTATGGGGGATACCTTTGGATATGATTATTTGCTGTTTGCTATTGTTATTAAATGACTGTTTGTTATGTAGCTGCATTTCATTTTTACTATATTTTAATTTTATTTAAGATATCAGCATAATGTTTTCCCAAATGTTTGGTGTCTGTTTTGTAATTTACTGCTGTTCTATTGTTTTTTTGTGATGTAGATGGCTTCAAGTATATTTTTAAAATATATTTTTTTTAAATTGAAATTTCGTTAAATGACAATATATTTAACATTTTTTACGTTTCGGCTCATTTAACTAAGACCAACTTTTCGACCCAAGCACATGAGTCATCAGTAGTGTTGCCCAAATGTGGGACCGATACGAGTCTTGGTCTTGCAAACTCAGTCTTGGTCTAGCGCAAGAGTCTCGCAAGAGTCTTGCAGTTACTTATTAGCTTATTACTATAGAGATGTTACTGTAATTTTTTAGATAGGAGAAACCTAACTATGTCCGAATGAAAAATTAGAGAAGTTAAATGCAAAAGTATATTGGTTATAGCAATTATTAACATATAGTAACTAAGCTTGTCAAGTATTAGTAACAATTTTGCCTTAATTCTTATTTAAAAATCGATTTTTTAACATGCCTAGTCTTGGTGTTGGTCTTGCAAAATGAAAGACCGATTTTGGGCAATACTAGTCATCAGAGTTAAAAATTAAAAAAATAAATAAATCAGAAACATGTTAATAAGATAAGACATAAGATGAAATATAAAAGAGTGTAATATAAACATTATAGTACGCCAAGAAAAAAAAAAGTATATAAAAATGATATACATTTTTTAGTTCTATTGATTTAATATATAATATTAAAAAAAAATCTTGGCCTAGTATTATCTTAATAATACTTTCATGTTCATTCATTAAAATTATTATGTACTTATATATTATGGTTATATTTTTGTTGCATTATGTGTTTTTGTTATAAATTGGTAGTTATATTCTATTGTATATTAAAATTTATACATGGTAGGATTATGTTTTTAATGAATTATATTTTAGTTTTTATTAGTTGTAAATCTTTTATAAAAGCACATATACATTTAAGTTGTTATTTTGATTAGTTTAGTTCTTTTTTTTATTATAAACATATACCTTTAGTATTATTATTTTGCTGTTTAATTTATTTTTATTTATTGTACATTGAGCTACTCTATCACTGTTACAAGTGTCATTGGATCTGACAGAATGCAATATTTTTCATTAAAGACTTGAATTGAAAAAAAAATATTTCTACAGACAAGAGAAAAAAATAATAACTATCGTGTATATTTACTATAATGTTATGTTGTATTGTATGTTTTAGAGTACTATTAATAATACTTCCTGGCCAAGATCAACCTTCGGCTAACGGTTATATAATCAAGCCATAAATATTTTTATGGAAGTTTGATAGTATTGTAGTTATTTTTATTGTATACAATATTCAATAAAAAGAATCATCTATTCATGTTTATATAATCGTCATCTCATGTGCCATTCGCCAAATTTTTGACAGTGAAGTATATCTCTAACTCTAAATACAAAAAAAAAGCCACCTAGAATACAAAATATTCAGGTTCCAAAAAAAAATAAATTCACTCGAAAACTAATAAGATTGATATAGAATTTAACCCTAGATATAATACAATAGAACCCTTTAAATATAATTGTTTTATTTGTTCACGAAATTTACAACTGTATAAATTAAATATTCGTCTAGTAAATGTGTACAGAGGGATAAAATAACATGAAAATAATTGTAGATAATCTACCCATTGGTAGCACTCTAATAAAGTATCTATAACAGGAGATTAAGAGGCCATCTTCTTTTCAGACGGCTCTGCGAGTCATCAGGGATCGAAGAGGAAGCAAGGTTAGAAACTAGAGGATTAAGATGGTTTTGTTTATAGTTTATTGTGAAAAGATAGATCTGGATTGTGCCAAATCGGAAACATATGTAATATTAAGATCGTTATGGATGATTTAATTTGTGACAAAGTAAGGAGCATTGAGTATCTTACGAAGGATTTTGGATTGTAAGGTTACGAGAGAAATTCGATGGTAAGTGGAGCAACAATTTAAAGTAATAATAATCTGATCACTAAAGTTGGTGTGTGAAGTTGCCAGAATAAATCTACTAAGTTTTATCAGTGTTAACCCGGCGTGTAAACATCATTGGAGTCGGCCAAAATGTAAATGGGAAGATTGTGTTAGATCCCATATTATAGATTTGAGCTTCGATGGAGTTCAGTGAAGGGAGCGACTTAAGGAAAGATAATCAGTGTTATCGGAGTCACGCATTAGGGCTCGTCAGTCTCAGTTATTTGTTTAAGTATGCAAGGAATGGATCATTATTTATTGATAAGAAACATTTGTCATCGATGTATTGAGGATGCTGCTGATACGGTGGTGGCGCACCATCGATATTAAGGAACGAAGAAGAGACAAGACTTTCTAATGCTTAAAAGCCTTATAATAGGCCCGATACTTACATATTAAAGTACCTTCTCGGGTAGCTACGTGTCGGAGAGAAATGTAAAACAATCAAATTAATATTTCATCGACCCGGGGCAATACATCATCGGGAACCTTTCATTCCTGTTGGTACTTCCATAGCTTTTTTTTTTTTTTTTTTACTTTCCAATACCTGGCACTTGGTTGTCCTCTTATTTTATGGCGTTGTTGAGAGGAAAGTGTGGAAAACAAGAATAAAAGAGTTGTGAGTGATTGAGCCGACCAATAATTCCTGGCTGTACACAAAATTGATTGGAAATCGTACACTATCCTCGGGGAGAGATGCTGCGGCTGTGAGTAGTGGCTTTTAACGCCTGTCTTCTCGGCATCAGCTGTTCATCCATCGACTTAAGTAGTGTAATTTAAATGGAATTGGAATGGGTAGTTCCAGCTAGTAACCAATTATGGAAAAGAGTAGTCGAGAGTTTAATGGCGTTGAAGCTTGGAATGGAATAGTACATCACGTTGCAATCAGCACAAACTGCAATATTTTTTTAACCGGTATATGCCGTTCATCAGTTATACAATGCGTTATCAGTACTGATAAACACAGTCGTTTGAACAATGCACTTGAGCAGTTATCTCGTGTGTTGTATGCGCACGCAAGCTGGTCAGTTCTTTGATAATCTATCTTCAAGTTTATGCTTGCTTGTCGTGTAGGGTAAAAGTAAGCGACAGACTCCTGTGTCTTAGTGTCTGATTGTACAGTACAAATGAAAATGAAAAGGTTTGTTGTTTATTGTTCTTTGTTCGGAACATTTTCGTTATTTATTATTGGATTTAAACTTTTTTTTTTAATTCATATGGCGTTTTACCACAAATTGAATGCTAATTGAATTCAATACAGATGTTCCGTACTTCAGAGAATCTTCCTTAAAAAAAAGGAGAAATTATTATTCCGCAACGCAGGCGGATCTAAGGGGGAATTCAGGCTGAAGCCCCCCTCCCTCCTCTCTTCCAAAAATGGTGTAATATATCCATGTTATATGAAAAAAAAATCTCTAAAAGGATTATTGTTGGTGTAATTATATTTAATAGGATTTCAAAAATCACTTAAACACCATATCATAAAAGTAGTTAGTTTCTATATTTTGGTTCCAAAGTAATTATCGTTATATACAGGGAGTCCTGTAAGTAGAGGGAAATATTTAAAAGGTTGATAGTAAACATCAAGATCGACAAAAAAGTTCATATAAATAATTTCCCAATTTCCAGAAGAAAAGTAGGAAATTTGAGTTTTGTGTTTTTTTAAGCGAGCCACGTATTTTGTTTAATAGGAAGCGATAACTTAAAAAATATTTTATTTAAGTAACTGAACATTACTCCATATTAAACCAAGAAAAAAATTACTTCAAACAAAAGTAGAGTTTGTTATTTTGAGGACTATTCAAAGAGGACTATTAAACACAGCTAAGTTCGATTTAAAAAAAAAAGTCATAAATTATGTAGATCTTAATGTCTACAATCAACCTTTTAAATATTTCTCTCTACTTACGGGACACCATGTATTTAAAAAAAAATGCTTTCGGTTGATGCCCCACTCGAAAAAAAATTAAATCCTGGATCCGCTAGTGGTCTGCGATACAGACCCCTTTTTATATCAAGTTATTAACATCCGCCTAAAACGTCTAGAATGGCTTCATTTTATCGTAATCCACAACTTTTATGTTTACGAAAGTTGTCGGAAATGTTGCGTTTTCAATCTGGTGATCGGTAAACTGTGTCTATTTAATTAGGTACTTTTTCTAATAATTATTTTATATATATATATATATATATATATATATAATATATATATATATATATATATATATATATATATATATATATATATATATATATATATATATATGTTTTTTTTATACTTGTATAAATTCTGTCATTTGGACGATGGTTGTAGGGAGCTAAGATCACATTCACATTATATGCACAAAAAAAATAAAATAATAATAAAATAAACAGAAGCAAGATAACTACTAAATAATAATCAAAAAGTACATACAATACATATAATATATAAATATATATAAGTATAAACATATATTAAAATAAATATAAATAAAATATAAGTAACTTAAAAAAAAAAAAATCATAGCGAGGTGCTAAAAACTCATTAACACACATTTGCTGTCCACATGAATCGTAATACAATTTGTTAACAACATAGAGGAATAAGGGAACCTATAAAAATATTGAGCTGATTGGCGAGGTCTTCCACTACTAACATGTCAAAATAACAAGGTTATACCGACTAAAAAGTAGGGGGTTTATTCAGACAAAAATCTTGTATTTGTTGGTACTTTTTTGGTGGTATTTTTATTTTAAATAAAAAACAGCAAATAGTTATTATTGCTTTTATATATTTTGGAAGTTAAAATTAAGTCAAATTCCAAAATGAAATAACATACAAAATATAATTTTAGTTGAAAAGGAATTCTTTTTATTGGTTTAATTATTTTATATGTTTAATTTCAAATTTTTAAAGAAACATTTTTAAAGATTTTTTTTTTTTTACAAAAGAAACATATTATTCCTAAAGACATACTAAATTTGTATGTATCGTTTTAAGCAAAATTTCTTTATATATATTCAAATAAAACTACAAACATATAGATAGTAGAAATTATTTTTTAACTTGTTTTAATTTTATGTTTAGTAATTAGTAATTAGTAAATAATTTTATGATTTTTAGAATATAATAAATACTAACAAAAAGCGATATTTTATTATTTTTAAACATAAAAGCAAAAATGAAATTTTAGACTTAAGTGGTAAATAATAAAAAAAGATATGTTTGAAAAATAGCCCAAAATTAGACCGAAACGTTACAGGTATATAAAAATGGATTGTAATTTAGTAAAGGTTTTTCTTGTTTATAAAAAGTTTATATTTGTTGGGGTGATATTATTACTAATTTTTTTTTTTACAAAATTTTAGTATCCCATTTTTATAAAATATATATTAAAAAAAGAATACCTTGAAAAAAAGTGAAAATCACAAAAAATATTTATTTATAATTTATGTTAAATATTGTATATTAGTATGCCTGTATTTAGGCTATTTATTTTAATAATATTATTATTATTATTATAAGGAGGATTCAAAACCATCTGAATCCTCTCGTTTCAAAACTTGCTTCTCCTTCCATAGCTGATAACCCTCCAAGGCGTCTGAAAAGAAGATGGCCACGTGATCTACTTATGTAAATATATTATTAGAGTGCTACCAATGGGTAGTTTCTCAACAAGCGTTTTCATGTGATTGTATTATTACCTTGTGCACATTTACTGGATGTATTTCAATTTATACAGTTGTAAATCTCATGAATAAATAAAACAAAAAATAATATTATTTACCTGTAATTTCATTTAATTTATTTTTATTTATTATACATAGAGTATAAATGAGCTTCTCTGACCCTATTAATAATGTCCTTTCATGTGACAAAATGTAATATTACTCAAAAAAAGAAATGAATGAAAAATGTATATATTTATTTAGTTAAAAAGTTATTTATAGTTACTGTGGCATTTACAAAGTCGTCTATCCTTTATATTTCAATTAATTCATACTATATTTCAAGAGAATATAAATAAAATAAGTCGGATATATATATTATTTATTTAGACTTATTTTATTTATAAATATATATAGATATATATATATATATATTATAAACTATTTTCCATTAAAATGTATCCGTGTCTTCATTAAAGCATTATCAGAAATTGATATAATCCCATAGATAAATCTAAAACGGACCGACAACGTTGTTAACATCTCAGATCCTTTAGTAATCGTTTAGGAGAAACAAATCTATTGTAAGTCATTTAAGGAGATTAGGGGAGCCTGTTATTTCGTGATCTGTGTTCCCCTTTTTTTTTTTTTTTAATCGACTCTCCTCTGTCCTATGTCCTAATACTTTTCTTTGACTATTTTTTGTTACTTGTTTCTCTTTTTTACCTAATACCAGTTATTCTTTTTTGTTTCCTTTCATCTTTTATAATTTAGCTTCTTCAGTTGAATTGAGATGACAACGTGTTATGAACGTGTTGAGCGCTTATATCAGTGCAAACGTTATACAGCCTATTTTTAAGAACATTGAAAAAAAATCAACTTAAAAATAAATTACAACAATCACCACGATTTAGTAGACAATTAAATTAAATTCATCTTCCTATTGACCTTAACTTGTTACAACCTAAGGGCATCGAAAAAATGGAAAGGATGATTGGTAATATAAAATAAAGTACCTGGGAGTCAAGTTCGAAAGGTAAAGATCATTTCACTATCTAACCTAACGTCTCTCTACGCCCATGGTTTTCTAACACTTGTGTTAAGTATAACAGAAAAGAAATAGTCTCACTTACAAGGTTAAGAATTAACCATGGTCGAACAAATCGCTGCTTGTAATTAATTAAAGTTGAAAAAAATAATAAATTTTCAACATGTAACTCCATCGAGGACCCATTGCACATTATTTTAAAATGCAGTAGATATGAAAAATATGTGACTAAATATCCCCTCATCCAAAACAATAGCCCTTCCCTCCAAGGGCTGGCTGATCTAGATAGGGATACCATTAAGTCATTGAGCAAATTTATTGAAGAATCCAAAACAGATTTTTAAAAATAAATTGTCCTAGAGACAGATTGTAATATTTTTCAATAAATAAGTTTAAAAAATAAAAATAAAAATAAATAATAACAATGTACATCCATATCTCCATTATATTTTAATATAACAATAGGGGCAGTATAGGACTTCTTTGGGAGTCTTGAGCCGACAAAAGAAAATAAAGTATACCAATGAATAATTAAATGTGAAGGAAAAAAAAAGACATACTGAACTTAAAAAGATATAATACGAGATGTTTAATTTTTTTTTCCGTTTTAATATTTGAAACTGTTTAAACTTAAAATACGACAAGTAAATATTATAAAATTGTTATAATGACTTGTAGAGAAACTACCCTTTGGCAGAAAAGCAATTATATGCCTATATTACAAGGGCCTAGGTCGTCTTGTTTTCAGGTACCTGGGAAGATTGACAGACGCCACTAGACTCGAGGTTGTTAAGGTTATTACGCCATAATACACTGCCACATAGGCACAGACTTTGAAATCTGTTAGGGAGAGAGGGGGAATATCGACACCCCCTCAAAAAAAAAATCTCGAGAGTTTATAGTATGTATAAAAATTATGAGTGATGATAAACATAATCAAAGTAATTGCTGTGAAACGAACAATATAATACTAGATATAAGTTTATATATTAGTTATTTTTACATTATTTTTTCCTTTTTTTTTTTTTTTTTTTTTTGCTTATGGGTATATTCGAAAATATGAACAAAGAAATAGAATATATTACATATTTTTTTCCGATTGTTGAAATTTGCTGCGGGAAATATGATATAATCTTAACGTAAAAATGGAAGGGTGCATATGAATGAATCACAAAATTGGATATGTTCCAACATATAATCACTTTTGAATATAAACCAAAATTTCAATAATACGAATATAAACCAAAAATTCAAAAGTACCGATGGGACTGGAGTTCGTCATGAAAGGATAGGTATCTTGTTTTGGCTAAATTAGCTACATATGGACCATTAAAGTCTTTATGAAGGGTTTTATTTGTAACAAAATATGGGACATTAAGGATTTTGGATTATATGGATTGAATACGATAGGAAGTTGTTGGTTTGGTGGAGCCCCAAAGGTCAAATTTATGGTATTTAAAGTTAAAAGTCCAATTAAAAAAAAAACAAAAAAAAAAACATCTCTTTTTAAAATGCACAAGTAGCTATACTAAGCTATGCGCTGGGACTTGTTATGTTTGATAGTTGGTATCGAAACGTAACTCCTGAGATAAAATAACTTGCTTATATTTGCTCCCTCAGAAGTAATATCCTTTTTTTTCCTTTATACCACAAGTAATCCTGAGATTTTATTTTATCTTAGTGTTTGCTTATTATTATATGAATCACTGCAGATATTATTACATTTTGTTTTAAATTATTTTTCTATTAGATAACCTATTGTTTATAAATTGTGCAGTTATGTATATATAGATATGTAATTTCCTTTCTTTTTTTTTTTCTTTTTTTCATCACCATAATAAGTAATTTTGAAAAGATTTTATGTTCATTTATGTATATATTTTTTTTTGCTTATTTATTAGTGGTTACATACTACTTTTTAAATAATGTATATAATGTTAGAATTTTATAAGTTAGTTTTTGGCCAGATTTGTATTTTATTTTGTATTAATTCATCTTTGTTATTCTTAGGGGATTTAGTCCCAGAATAAAGTTCAATTTTCTATTCTATTCTATTCTAATAGTAGTTTTCTTGTAAAAATGTTAGAATAAATCATTAGCTGTCTATGTCAATTATTAAAATTTGCATTGTGGTTTAACGAGTTTTATTTTTGACAAGACAATTTGTACTGTAGTTGATAAAAACAACCTAAGACCTATAAATTGTTTTCAATTTTATGTATGGAATGGTTCAGATTGATTTCTTGGTTTCATTGAATACTTGAGCCAGTTTAAAAGATGTCCATCTCCGTATATATTACCTGAATACCTACTCTGTGATAACTTATTTTTTCTTTCTTATAATTTAACTCGAGCAATCCTAAACACATGCTAATAATACCACTCTGAGGCCATTTAAAAAAAATAAAATAATTATTTCATACACTTCTGCAATAAAAAAAAAATGATATCAGATATTTGAAACACTGGATGATTCTTAAAAAATTATGATATGCCGGTCAAGATGAAATAATTTGAGACAGTCAGAAAGAACGCCTCATCCAAAGGCAGTTGGAGTTAATTAGAATAATTAACTGAGGACAGTTGCATCTATAGCCAGAGAAGTGGAACATTCTAGATTTTTTGCAAGATTTTCTCATACCCCGCTTGCCAAATGGAATGACAAGAAACTAAAAATCAAACTTAAATTAAACTAACGAATATCAACATTCTTGAATGAAAATGAGCTCAATTGTGTAGGCATACATAAAATTTGAATGAATATAAGAAATATTTATTTATCCCTGAAATGTTGAGGTTATGAATCTAGATATTTGACGTCGATTGTTTTGTTTTGTTGAGATATTCATTTCTAAATTGATACAAGAGCGAGTTAATAAAGTTAGACCGTAAAGAAACGTAACAAGCAACAACGTGTTTTAAAAATATAATTTCTTTTTTTTTTAAACTTGTTTATTGAGAAATATTACAATATGTCTCAATTAAGTACATTTATGGTAGAGTCAGAGAGCACATTCACACCACATTTACAGAAACACAAATAAATAAAATAATAAAAATATAATACATAGAAATAAGAACGAAATATAATATATAATTAAATATATATATATATATATATATATATATATATATATATATATATATATATATATATATATTTTTTTTTTTTTTTTTACGAAAGTTCTTTATTGAGATATATTACAATCTGTCACATTTAAGGACAATAGTAATAGTGATAAAGAGTAGCTCATTCATACTATGCACAATAAATAAAAATAACAGACAGCAATATAATAATACTAAAAGTAAATGTATATAAACTAAAAGATACTAAACTAAAGAAAAATAAACTAATCTAACAAAATAACTACTTAAATACACACATGATCATATAAATGAATAAATTAGAAAAAAGATGTAATTTTTTAAATTTATTTTAAATGATATTTACAACTGTATACAAAAAATACATCTAGTAAATTTGCACATTGGTATAAAGACATGGAACACATGTTGAGAAACTACCCATTGGTAGCACTCTAATAATATGTTTATATTAGAAGATCACGTGGCCATCTTCTTTTCAGACGCCTCGGAGGGTTATCAGGAATCGAATAGGAAGCAAGGTTAGAGACAAGAAGGTTGGGATGGTTATGAAGTTTAATATGGAAGGACAGATATCTGAATTGGGCCAAATCTGATACATAAGGAACATTAAGGTCATTATGGATAATTTTATTTGTAACAAAGTAAGGAGCATTGAGGATTTTACGAAGGATTTTGGATTGCAAGGACTGTATGCGAGAGGAATTTGAAGGCTTGGTGGAGCCCCATAGCTCAACCCCGTAAGTCCAAATAGGCCTTATTATAGTCATGTAAATCAGTCTTTTATAATTGATTGGGAGGTTAGAGCGTTTGTCTAGTAAGTGTTGAAGTAGTCGGAAACGTCGAGCGGTTTCTTGTCGTTTCAGTCTGGTATGAGGATTCCAAGTTAGACGTTGTCAAGATGGAGTCCTAGGTAACGGATTTGTTCAACAGGAATAAGTGAGGTGTTATTAAAGGATACTGAAGGACAGGAAGTCATTGGTTTACGACGAAGGGTGGAGGTAATTTGATGGGATTTATTGGAATTTATTTTAATTCTCCAGTTCTGACACCATTCTTCAAGGTTTGTGTTGTGGGATTGAAAGGTTTGGGATGCAATAGATGGGTCGTTATTGACTGATAGGATACATGTGTCATCAGCATATGTGGTGATGACAGTGTTGGGATGGGTTGGGATGTCAGCTGTATAAACTGTGTAAAGGATAGGACCTAGGATACTACCTTGAGGAACACCTGCAGACTGGGAAAAACGGGATGTATATACATTGTTGTGATTTACTTTAAAGTATCTATCATTAAGGTAGGAACGGATAATGAGGAAGTAAGTAGATGGTAGGAATTTTCGAAGTTTGTACAGCAGTCCCGGGAAGATGTAATTTAAAAATTAAAATAAATATCTCAGACACAGATATACTTATATACTATTTACAATCCAGGAGAACCCCAAACCAGTCTTTTGGAGGAGCTAGGACAGTTCTTATTCACTGTTTAAAATACATATTTATCACTTGAATTTTCAAATGATTTTTATAAGTATTTGATTGAATTTTGGCAACTAGACTTCCTTAAAATTTTACTTTATGAGTCAAAAAGCAACTATCATTTTTTTAGCGTTCTTAGAGATTTTCCCCATCTTCAGAACATAATTCACTTTAATATAGAAAACCATTAATTACTAGCAATTTTTTTTTATTGGTAACTGCTGGTATCTCACTTTTAGAAAATCTTCTATTTTTAATAAGCTTCAAATACATATTAATTATTATAGGTTCCAGAATAAGATGAGCTTCGCTTCTAATTTTGTAAAAATATTATGTGACGTGGAGTTCTTGTCCTCTTTGTATACAAATGCTTTCATGATAAGTAATAACAATAAATTATTATAAATATTTTGTTCCTGTTTTTTCGGTGACCAAGATGAAATGTTAAAAATTGGTTACTAAAATATACTTTTTCTCTATTAAAAAAATAAATAAAAACGATTCTTTAAAAATAAAGATTTTTTTTTTTAAACACAATTATCAATATATTTTTTTTTACACGCATATAGGAATTGGTTATTTTAGTGTCATCTCGTACTGCTTGAATAGTAAAAGTGGAAATAGATAATGGTGATGGTGTCTGACGGGTCTCATGTACCCGGGGAGGAGGGATCTCGGAATCTCGTGGCATTCCCTGGCGGACGGTCTCCCAAATCGGGCGGTCACCCATCCAAGTGCTAACCAAGCTCGGTGTTACTTAACTTGGTTATCTATTGCGAGCGCCTTAGCCCGCACTGCTACCCCAGCCCCATATATATATATATATATATATATATATATATATATATATATATATATATATATATAAATCATAATTTAATTTTACAAAACTTGAGATTCTTCTTTACCTTATAAACCTCAACTTATGTAATATGTACTTATTTTCGTTTTTCTTAAAGTCTGGTATCTGCAGTATAGTAGGAAATGATTACAAAAAATGGCAATTAATTTATGATTTTTTTAAAAGCGAACTTAGTTTAGACGCTCAAAGTCTTCCTTAAATAATTTTAACAATGGCAAACTCTATTTTCGCTTGAACTAAATTTTATCTAGTTCACAGCTAAGCAATTGTTAATTACCTAAATTAAGCATTTCTTTAGTTCTCGCTTCCTATTCAACAAAAAGCATGATTTACTTAAAAAAAACAACACAAAACTTGTATTTCCTGTTGAAAATCGGCCCATTGCTTATATGAACCTTTTTTTAAGCTCTTGACATCAGATATCACTCCTGTAAAAAATCCCTGTACTTACGGGACCCCTCCTCCCCCCTATATGTATGAATTGGGAAGGGTAACACCTGTCAAGATGAAGAAGACATCACAATAGACATGTCAGAGGGTTTTAACTTAAATGCTTGCAGCATTATTAAAACGTCCGTGCAAAGATAGTAATCAAGAGACTGAGAACCGGTCATTAAAACGGATATGAATGCTAAGCCGACATTCTAGCATACAATGGGTAGGCTTTGAAGTTTATGGGAAGATATCATTAAATCTGATCTTACTGACATGAGTTTAGGCTGTGCTAAATTGAAGGAAAAAGGCAAGGGACTAACGAAAGGGTTCAAGGTCATAAACTATGAATAATAATATATAAAAATATATGGTGCGGTGCGCGCATCACACAACTTTCACTTACCACTCTTTTCTTAGCAGAAATAAGTATTTTCAGACAAAGCGAAGTGAAAGTAAAATTTATATACTATATATTTATTTATATTTTATTGTGGGTATTTTTATTTGTATAAGTAACCTCCCTATATTTACAAATTTTAATATTTCTATCCCTGTAATCTATACAATTAAGTATTAAATAATACCAACAATAGCATTTATGAAAATCACGTATGTACATTTATATAATATTGTCGGAGGCCGTATTATATCAATCTCATGATATGTATGGAAGCGTGTTCTAATCTTTCGGGCGAGCTTGGGTGCGCTCGTATTTCTTTGGATCCTCAATCACAACTATTCCCTGTTACTAGTGTTGCCCAAATGCTAGACCGAGACGAGTCTTGGTCTTACAAACTCAGTCTTGGTCTTGCACAAGAGTCTGGCAATAGTATTGCAGTTACTTATTAGCTTATTACTGTAGAGATATTACTGTATTTTTTTTTTAAATAGGAGAAACCTAACTAACACCAAATCAAAAACTAGAGGAGTTAAATGCAAAATTATATTGGTTATACCAATTATTTACATATAGTAAGTAAGATTGTCAAGTATTAGCAACTATTTTGCCTTCTTACCAGCCCTACTCTATCCCAGAAAAAATCTCCAAATTTCATCAGAACCTTACGTTTCATCCAAATTCTTTTACACAATTCCTATCAATCCCACCAATCCCTATAATCCTCCAAGAAGGTTGAAACTGCAGAGGCTCCGCGACCTTTTGTAGATTGTATATATTGGAGTTCTGGCAATGGCCAGATTCTCCACTTAAGACATGAGTGTATGTGGCTAAAGTGCTCTCCATCAATCTCCGCTGGCTTTAGTTCCAGTGATGCGGTTGAGAGAGTAGCGCAGGGTTCTCCTGGAGTCCAGCTTGTCCCTCCATAACTCAGAGTTCCCTCGTCTAATTGTAAATAGTGTACATAGGTATGCATGTGTTTTTTGCTTTGTTTTAATTTTCTTATTTTTAAGTTATTTTATTTATTCTATATACGCTTTAATTATTATTTATCGTTATTTTTTTTTTTTTTTTGTGCGTATAGTGTGAAAGTTATCCTAACTCACTATAACTAATGTCCAAGTGACAGATTGTTGTAATACTCATTAAATAAACAAACAAAAAATGTCTTTTTATGACCTTTATCCCGGACCTTCTTATTGCTCAATAATACACCACGGTCAACCATCAAGTATTCATTATACAATCCACTTTTTCACACAATCCAATGCGAAAAATAAGATTATCCTCCATAAAAGTCAGGGGAAAAGTTATGAAAAAAATTTAACTTTTTGCAAATGATTCGAAAAGTAAAAAAATATTGTGTTATTTACTGACCAATATAATATATTAATTATTTGCACGGTTCAAATATTTACCTTTAATTTTTATTCTTCAGGGGAATAGGTTTGTTTGTAGAGGAAAGCAGAGCAAAAAGTTTATAATATTCTTCTTCTTTTTATTTATCTCTTGTTATTTGTATTCGCCTCTACCATAGAGGGTCATTGGGGTTAAATATTATGTAGAAAATGACATATTAACTAAATGTATACTAGCTTATAATTTTTAAACATATTCTAATTTATAAATCTGCAAGACTTTTAGATGTACCTTTAACGAATGCTTTATACGAAATTTAGTGTACACGAAAACAAAAAGGTAACAACTTACCACAGTTGTTCTATCGGGAACATTGATCATGACAATTTTTTTTTTTAATATATACTCATTTATTTAAAGACTAATCAACAATATCTTAAAAGTATTCAGTCAAATAAGTCTGTTAATTTTAACAAAATCATGAAACGATTGGTATCAATTTCGAAAGATAATTGTTTTTATAATAGTAATCACTTATAATTACTTCACATCTCTAAGCTGTACTTTAGGGTTATACATTATCCCACTTATCACTTAACAGCTGATGTAGCCAATCAGTCTTTATAATTAATAACACATACAATTTAGTTTAAAGGAAGGAGATGGTCCGGGGTCATAAATAGGCTAAATAGTGGTAAAACTATTTTATTAAAAGCCTCATTTATTTATCTATAATCACTTAATTCTATTTTATATGTATATTTATATATTTATAATTTAATACTTCATATATATAGTAATTTTTCCCTTGTATCCATCCATATCTTAAAATTTTAGATAGTGTAATTCTCTATGTTTTTCCCCATTACCCAAACAATTCCCCAATACCAGCCCTTACCCTTGTTTTCCAGTTCTAAGTGAAACTCCTAGCTGAATACACTTGTAAGTCTCTAATTTTATTCTTCTATTTTTATTTACTTATTTATTTATTTTTTTGGTTTTCTTTTTCCCTTTTCTTTCTACATATTCCTTTATGTCTATTATTTCATATCATATCACTTTTTCTTTTCCTTCAATCTCCCCTGTAGATCTGTAGAAGTATATTCACATTTGCATATATTATATATTACACTAAAACAATTATTACCATCTATTTACTTCAGTTTAGGATCTTGTTACTTAGCTCACGCTGTTTATATTTTAATGTACTTACTATTTATGATTTTAATAAGCTTAGTCACATTGTTTATAATTTTTTGTCTAAATATTATGTAACTTTCACAAGTCTATATCTTTTTGTATCTTGTCCGTTCTAGCCCTGAAAAAGACCTGCAAATTCGGATCGAAACGTTGGCTTTTAATAAAATAGTTTTACCACTATTTAGCTTATTTATGACCTCCACCCCGGACCATCTCCTTCCATTATAACATAGTTTAGTTTATAATTGGTATTATAGGAATCAGAGGACGTATATGAATTAAAATATACTATAAAACTTATATTTATCTCTTTTCGTTTTGGAGATATCTCATTCGGAACAATCCACCCCGGTAACTTTTAGCCCCGCTCTCCACTGCCTCAAGAACAATCATCCATATCCAAGAAATGGCGTGGTTGTGGTAAACTAAAAAAAATGACACAAACTTGTTGACTTGTTTAAATTTAAGCCAGTGTCATTGACTTTAGATGATTTGATTTTTTTCTTATATCTTCTGCGGTAGAAATATGCTGGATTCTGCCGATAAGTGATCACTTCATTTAACTTAAATACCTCTTCAGTTTGAGCTGCAAAAGATTTCAAGTTGTACTAATTTGCCTATGTTACCGAAAAAAAAAAATCTTTAATTCAGAAAGGATGGGCTTGGTGTCAACGAAACGAGCCATTGAGCCACGACATCGACAACGGGGGCTAGAAGAGCCTGTAGTAGCCTCTTTTAGAACTATTGTCTACAGGTCTCTACTTTTTTTTTTTTTTTGGTACAACCGAGTCATTGTCGCTGAAGGTTAATTTACATTCGTTGAATGGCTTTGGCGGCCCCAGTCTTTACGGCTCCCGGGGCACAAGCACATACTCCTACAACTCCTAACAGCCTTCACAACTATTAAATAAAATAGACTCTTTTTTATTTTATTATCAATAGGATTGGAACTCACGAGGCCCCGACAAAAGCCGAGGTATTCCGTTACCGGAATCCCAAAGGTTGTGTAAGGGGCCCGAGGGGTAACGTTTTTATAGGCAGCGATTAATTTTATCGACCTACAAGGTCGAAGGGGAGTATGGGTGAGGGGGGGGGGAGAAGGAACCAGGGTACATGTGTAGAACCTTTCGAGTACACGGCATCGTCCCATTTAGCACCTGACCTTACTGTTCTCAAAGCTAGCATCTAATTACTTAAGCAACACTCAGGAGTAAGGAACCATCCTACCTTTCAAGTGCCTCTCACAGTTAGATACCAATTCAATCGGATTGTCCCTTTGAACATTTTTCCTTATTTTATTACTTAAATCAATTCGATCAAATATTTGTAATTAATCAAGGTTGGTATACAACATAATTAATAACAAATTTTCGTACATTACAATTTTTAATATATTCATTTATTAATAAAGAAAGAGAGTTGATAAAAAACAAAACAATATTATATGTAAATTTACTATTTCGAGGAACACTTCAAAAACAAAATTTTACTTCACAAACTTTATTGCACTTTTACCTTCTTTTTACAGCTGATATTCTTTAAATTTTTTGAATTCGATACAAAATAATTTTTTATTTTTTTTATTTATTGAAAAATATTGCAATATGTCTCAAGGACATTTATAATAGTGTTCTGAGATCCCATTCACACTCTATGTATAATAAATAAAATAAACTAATAATTAAAAAAAATATATGTATAAAAAATAATTATAAACAATTTTTGTTTATAATTACATAATTGTGTTAAATATAAAATTGTATTCACTTATCATTGTTAAAAATATTATTTTATTGTGTATGTGCTGATAATTTTTTTTATTTTTTATTTCTGTTGCCATTACAGAACATGTAGATCATTTGCCGGCTAGCAAGCCTGCTCCATCTCTGCCTGTCTTGGGCTATTTATTATCAGTATATATATATATATATATATATATATATATATATATATATATATATATATATATATATATATATATATATATATATAAACACACATATATGTATGTATATTTCGTACCCATTGATAGCACTAGAATTATTGTTCTATATTAGGCAGTCCCGAGTCATCTCTTCAGACTCTTCGGAGATTTATCAGGGATCAAAGAAGAAGCAAAGATAGGAACGAGAGGATTCGGATGGTTCTGACATTTATTATAGAAGGATAGGTATCTCCTTTGTACCAAATCGGAAATATATATATATTATTTCTGATAATGTAAGGATCATTGAGAATTTTTTATTGTAATGATTGGATATGATAGGAATTCGATGATTTGGTAGAACCTCTAAGATTAACCCTGTTTGTACAAATAGGGCTCATTATAGTCATGAAGATTAGTCTTTTGTAATTAATTAAAAGTTTAGATCGTTTGTCCAGTAACTGTTGGATTAAGCGGAAACGTCGAGTCTTGTATGAGGTTTCAAAGTGACGGATTTGTTCAACAGGGTTAAGTGAGGTATTGTTAAAGGATGCTGTATGACAGGAAATCACTGGTTTACGAAAAAGGGTAAAGGTGATTTGATGGGATTTATTGGAATTTATTTTAATTCTCCAGTTTTGACACTATTCTTCAAGGTTTGTGATGTGTGATTGAAGAGTTTGGGATTCAATTGACGGGCCGTTATTAACTGATAGGAAACATGTGTCATTAGCAAACGTGGTGATGACAGCGTTAGGAGGGGTTGGTTTGTTAGCTGTATAAACTGTGCAAAGGATAGGTCCTAAGATATTACCTTGAGAAACGCCACCGGACTGGGAAAAGAAGGATGAATAAGTATTATTGTGATTTATTTTAAATTATCTATCAGTTAGGTAGGAATGGTAATGAGTACATATGTAGGATGTGAGTGGTGAAGTAGCCGGAAACGTCCAGCAGTTTCTTGACGATTTTTGTGTTGTATGTGGAAAAGGAAAGTTAGGCGTTTATCCAGAGGGGGTTCTAGTTATCGGATTTGCCTAACAAGTATAAGTGAGGTAGTAATAAAGGATACTATAAGACAGGCATTCATAAATTAACGACAAAGCATAAAGATGATTTGATGGGACTTATTAGAATTTATTTTAATCCTCTAATTTTGACACTGCTCTTAAAAATTATAAATTAATTTTGGCAGTTCATGCAACTTTTATGAAAATCATTTCATCCTTTGTATCAAACTATATTTATCACTACCAAACTAATTAGAGGCAGTTAATTATTAGGCATAAACCATGCTAAAGCAACTTTAGAGGAAGCTATTTTGAAAATATTGCTTTTAAGTTCTGTATGACAATTGCGATTTTAGCAATTAAAAACAATTTAGTTTTAGTCTGATCGTTTGAGCCGTGTCCGGGAAAATTGTAAGAATGTGTAAAATTAATTATACAAAGTGAAGTTTCGAGTTATTCAATTTTAGAAAATAAATTGCTGTAAAATCCCAGGCATTTAAATTAAGTTGTTAACTCAGACACAGAGTTTTGATAGTCTTGCAATATTTTTTCTAAACATATGTGAAATATGATAATAATATACATATTTAAAATATAAGAAAATCTAAATTATAAATATATGGATCCTACCATATTTTGTAATAATATGCTCCTTTATAATATTTCAGTTATATGACTTCTCTATAGGCAACAGATCAGCCAATTATTTTATTAGGATATTAATAATTAACATGTTATAATTTATCGGTAGTTTTTATTATAATTGAGCTATTTAATTTTTTAATAATATTTTTACCCTTTTTAATTATTTGTAAAAATTGAATATTTACAATGAAGTACTCTGGACTGGTTTACAAACTAGGCCTTATATATCTTTTTTATTATCCATTCCTATCTCACTGATATAATATTTAAAATAAATACTAGCTTTGCCAATCCATCTTTCATTTCTCAGTCAGCCGTAGTTTCTCAAAGTAGTTTGTCCTAGGTCTCATATTCTCCATTGTTAGTACAGCTGATGTCCCAGCACAGCCGCTGTTCTCCCCAAATATCACAATGACGCATGCATGGCGTCGATTGATAACGAATGACTCATTTCTTGCTTACGAATATCATATACAACCACAAAATAAAAACAACCGAATAATAGAATAAAAATTGCCTACATAAATAAAAATAATATACCATAGTACAAACTTAGAAGAATATACTTTATCTTTGCAAGCATCCAACTCAAAACTAGGAAAACAAAATAACCTATTTGTCTTTTTTGGTTATTTCAAACGTTTACTGGATAATCAAAAACGTTAATTACAGGAAGCTTATTCCACCTTCTAAAACCTTCATCCTTTGTCACAAATCCTGTCCACCAGTTTATTTCTTTCCGTTAGACAGATGAATAATTTGGAATCCTCAAACTAGACTTAAAATGCTGGAACTTAACCGACAACACGTCCAACTATTGAAAACAAATTACGGATCTACAAGACAATACTGAAACCTATTTGGACTTACGGACTAGAACTTTGGGGTTGACAGCAAAATTTTCCAGCAGCAAAAGCATCCAATCCTTTCAGTCCAAAGTTCTTCGAACAATAGTCGATGATCCTATTTATGCAACCAACAAAACCCTACGCCATGACATTAATATCCCATTTGTCCTAGACCTTATCCCCAAAAAACTCTCCAAATTTCACCAGAACCTTACTAAGCATCCAAATCCTCTTGCACAATCCCTACCAAGCACCACCTATCCCTATAATCCTCCAAGAAGGTTAAAACTCTTCTAATGCCACATTATCCACCCACGGCATGAGTGTATGTGGCTAAAGTGCTCTCGCTCAATCTTCACTGGATTTAGCCCCAGTGACGCGGTTGAGAGATTAGTGCAGGGATCTCCTGGAGTCCCTGCATTTCTTTCCACAGTTGGAGGGACAAGTCTGGCTCGGAGTTCCCTCGCCTGATTGTAAATAGTGTATATAGGCATGTATGGTTCGATATTTTTTTTTAAATTTATTCATCTTTAAGTTATTTTATTCTTATTTATTGCACATATATATATATATATATATATATATATATTATATATATATATATATATATATATATATATATATATATATATATATATATATACATACAAAATTGTTGATAATAGCCCATATTCTATTAAGTGTTTGTTTTTTACATAAATATTTTTATTTTTTATTGTGTCTATCATAGTAACAGGTTCATATAAATATTATTATGCAGTAATCGTTTTGAGTTTTTAATTTTTATTATTATTCATGTTTTGTAAAACCCTTTCTAAACGTAAAATATTGTAAATTTTATTTATATTTAAATGATATGTATGTAACTTGTAAAACCATATTATACTACAATAGCCAAACTAGGCTCTATTTGTATGGGGTACCAAGAAGAAACTATACATAATTTTGGTGTTTAATTTATTTTTATTTACTGTACACTGAGTGTGAATGTGGTCTCTGAACCCTATTATAAATGTCCTTTGAGAGAGATTGTAATATTTCTCAATAAACAAGTTCTAAAAAAAACAACAACTACAAAACGGTCCGCAATGCGAAAGAAAAAGTGGCCTTCGATCTGGTTTGAAACGGACGATAGAAATAAATACTTCAAGATAGAGGCAGAGAAAGAAGAAATTTATAGGAAATGCACGCCTTATTTTAAAGAAAAATGTATAAACAATCACAGCGTGAGGGAATCCTCAGTTAATGGTCTGTGGTTCGGAAGTAGGGCTTGCATCTCATTTACTACAAGTATTTTCTTGCAGAAGTTGTCAGAGTTGGACAAATGCTATCTTGAGTATTGAGTATCAAGTATTTTACCCAAATACTGACCTTTTTTGAGTACCGAATAATATAATTACTACTTCAGTTTATGTCAAACGATTAACTGAAATGGTAATTGAATTCTCAATAGTGATTCAATTAGAGTAAAATACTTGGTACTCGTGAGAGTAGCAATTGCTCATCTCTGAGCTTGGTGTTAAAAGACAGCAGATCAGAAACTATCATTTTATATTTGTTAGGAATCCTCTAAAATAAATAGGGTTTTTCCTAAACCAGGTAGGTTCCAATATTCTTTATTGATATCGATAAGAGTAAAATATTGAATAAAAAATGTAGATATCGCCAGTATCGAATGATATCTATATCAAAATTAAATTGTTATGATACATTAACTTGACATTGTTAATTAAATTGACAAATACATTAACAGTTCATTAAAAAAAAGCAGTAAGTGACTTTTCACGACCTTATGTAACTAAGAACTTATAAGAATTTTCTCCTTTGAGAAATAAAAAAAAATTGTCCACTTGTTACTATACGTATATTTGATAACTAGTGGACATTTTTTTTTATTTCTCAAAGGAAAAAATTTGTACATTTTGTATTGTACATTTTCATCGACAAAAAAGGAAGAATGCATAAAATGCTAAATTCGAAACAGATGTACTTAAAGACTTCTTACAATTTATCGTTGCCAGCCAACCATATGAAATATTTTCTTTAAAAGTGCTGTAATTCTATTTCATTACGCTGAGAAACGGTACACCACAAGGCTCTCTACTTAGTGTAATATTGTTTTTAATCGCCATCAATGAATTGGCCACAATTATTGAGAAACCAACGAAAGTTGTTTTGTTCGCAGACGATATCCCTGCTGTTTACACACAGCAAATCAATCAATTTCATTGAATGGAAGGTTGAGGAAGCCGTAAACAAAATAGAGGAATGGTCGAGAAGTAGTGGTTTCTAGAAAAGCTCTTAACTTGGAATAACCATATTAAACATCTAATGGATGTTTAACCTCAAAAAGTTTAGGGGTACTCAAGTGTCTTTCGCACTCAGGCTGGGGAGCAGATAGATTGTCTGTAATGAGTATCTGTTTGGCTACCGTAAGAAGTAAGATGGATGTAGTACGAGAAAGATGTAGAAATTCTGATCCTTAAAAAAATTACCCTTTTTTAAACAAATATTTGTATTATTATTTCTTTTATATAAAATACAATTAATACTCAAAGTATAGTGCATTGTTATCTGCCGGCATTAGCTAGCTGATTGCTCGATCCCAAGCTGTTACTATTCTTTAGGATTGTTGTCAAAGTACTCTTGGACCACAATTTCAACTTCCGCTAAATTATCATTTTTTTCCCTTCAAGAAAATGGGCCATGGATCTAAATAAGTAGTAATCCGATAATGCGAGGTCTGGATTATTTGGTGGATGTGGCAGGAGTTTTTCAGGCAAGGGTTTTGCAATACATTTTCACAAATTTCTAACTTCTTAGCTGATTTATAATGAGTAAGTTCGAGAGGGACCAATCTACTGCTCTTTTTCTCCTTCCTCGTGGAAAGTAGATGACGACTAACAGTATCTTTTGACACACCACACTCCCCGGCAAGTTCGCGAGTACTTGTGGACGGATTTGACTCAACAGCCTTCAGTAGAACCTCATCAATATCCATTAATGTTCGCCTGGAGCCCTTCTTCCTTTCCAACGTCGTATCTTCACCGTTAATTTTTTCAAACCAACGCCGCGCAGTGTGATGGTCAAGCACATCTTTCCATTCATATTAAATAATGTCACGAATTGCTTAAGCGGCTTTGAATTTTTTTTTTCCTGTAATGCCTTAAAATAACCAGAATTTCGCAGGACACTGGGTCCTTCTTTGAAACAAATAACTAAATTGAGGCTTTTTTGAAGAATTCGAATGGAATTAAACATGATTAGAGAATGATCTAAAAGGATTAGTAAGTGTTAAATAAGATTAAAACATATGCAGTCCTTTGAAATGTTGAATTTGATAAAACGGTCATTTTTTTATTTTTATACACACTATATTTGCTTGTTCCCTAAGTTCTTTCCCTTCTCTTTATTTGTTGCTTAAGGTTCATTTACTGTGTTATATATGAACCGTTCTGGCCTTCTCCCATCTCTCAGGAAGCTTCTAAAACCATTTTTTTCAAAATTGTTGAGACTTACTTGCAAAATATTAAGTATGGAGGATGAGTGAGAGAGTCCCAATCTAAATGTAACAGTTTCTGTCTTACGGCTAACGCAACATGCGGCATTGGCCGAAAGACAAATACGCATCTCGATGAATATTTTGCAAGTATTTATCAAAAATTATGAAAAAAGGGTATAAGAGATGGAAGAAGGTAATATGGCAGAACGGTTCATATGCATTGAAGGAAAAATAGATAATACGATATTGAGCGACATCAAAAGGAAAATATCTACATCGTTATACTATTTTTTACCTCTTCTTATTCGATTCTGTACATAAATCTTAACATGTTTTCTATAAATTAAAATAGTCCCACCCAAAGTCTTCATCTTAATTAAGGTTTCTTTTTTTATTTTTATTCTTAAGTAATATCTGTTGAGTGTGAGTAGTATGCTGTGTGATTTAGGTACTCAACACAGTTACTGTAATATTATAGTTCCCCTCTCAATCAAAAATCCTCCATGAAATTCTCAATGCGTCTTTTTATGTAAAAAAAAATAAGGTTACAAAAAAAAATTTTAAACCCCACATGCTGCTGAACTAAGATGTGACGAACGATAAAAGAGCTTTTAAACCTGCTTAGACCCATCAGAACTTGACTTAGGAATGAGCTATGCTAGTAGTTAATAAATCAAGAGAACTGAGTCAGTTATAACTTGAAAAAAAATATTTTAAAAAATACGAGGGGTCCCTCTTCTCACCGTCCACATCACTCAGCCCCTGTAGGTCCTCAACAAAAAATATTTGGGATTTACAAAGTAAGTCACTAATATTTCATTTGAGAGTAAATAAGGAAATCAACTGATTTGTGATATTGAGAATAACTTAAATCATTCCATTTCGTTTACGCCTAATATATATATATATATATTTAATGGATTTTTAATGGATATATAGAATAGAATAGAATAGAAAAATCATCTTTATTCTGGGACTAGGTCCCTTTAGAATAATAGTATTGTTCATATATATTAACTACAAATCTGGTCAAAAGACTTATTACAATGAATAATGACAAAATACATGTAATACATTAAGTATTAATTAAGCTCTTAGGATAAATTAACGAGGACAGTTTGGTAATAGGGGTTCAGTACTACAATATTGGAGCTAAAATAATTGCATAATAATCACTGAATGAAATTATAAGGAAAGTAAAATCTATTTTATAGGTAAAGCATTGTAGTGATGGAATATAAAAATTAAAAAAAATAATAATAACTGTTAATATGTAGGGAAAGAAATTGTAAAAACTAAAACAAAAAAATATGTAAAAAAAACAAATAATGATATACATATGTTCCCTAAGATATTTAAGTGATTATGCGTAAAGATTAGGAGAAGAGAAAATAAAATAAAGTATATATATACACATAGCGAGAAACATACTTCTTGTTATGATTATTATTATTTATTAATGAACATTTTGGAGAATCTCTATCCCTCACTACAACATCTAAAATAATGCAATTAATGTATGCTCTATCATAAACCACTCATCTTTAAAATACATAAAATGTCAATTTTTTTTTTAATCTAACTTCTCATAACGTCCCATCAAAGCTTAGATCGTATAAAAACGAGTCTAAAGAGTTAAACATCTAAAAAATTAAAGTAGGTTGATGATTTTGACTAGATCTCGAAAATGAAAGAATTTTTTGAAACGTTTCGAGATCTTGTCTTCAAATTACTTATATAATTCAGAAATAAAATTTTGTAAGTTACTAGATCATTAAAAAAAATTGACAATTTACAAAAATTACAACCTTTTCGTATGTATGTATAAACACACACACACACACACACATATATATATATATATATATATATATATATTATATGTGCGTTTAAACTGTATATATATATATATATATATATATATATATATATATATATATATATATATATATTATATATATATATATATATATATATATATATATATATATATATAAATTAAAAACTCAAAACGATTACTGCATGATAATACTTATATGAACCTGTTACTATGATAGAAACAATAAAAAATAAAAATATTTATGTATATAAACAAAATAGTACTTTTAAGATAAACTAAAAACAAACATTTAATAGAACATGGGCTATGATCAACAATTTTGTATGTGTATATATATATATATATATATATATATATATATATAATATATATATATATATATATATATATATATATATAGTTTAAATGATTTTGAACTGGATCATCAAGGTCTCTCTCTACCTGAGATCAGAAAGAGGAAGCTTGTAGGCGAATGTAGATGGTAATCTTGTCTGGAAGGAAGCTTATTAGCATAATATAAATAGCATTTTCGGATTCACATTTATAATAAAAATTATATATTCATATATTTTTGTATTTATTTCTTTATTATCAAGGCGTTATTTATTACAGATTTAAACATTTCTAAATTATTAAAGTGCCACTATTAGTCGCACAATCGTTGAAAAAGATGCTTGCTTGGCAACTGCCAATTTATTTTAAGTTTATTTATTTATAGCTAAAGTCAAAACAAAAGTTTTTTTTAATTTTATATAATAATTTTTTATTTATGATGTGTTACAAATAAAAATATATTCAGCAAATGTGAACACAAGAGTATAATAACATGAAACCACTTGTTGAGAAACTACCCGCTGGTACCACTCTAAAAATGTATTTACAAAAGGAGATCTCGAGGCCATCTTCTTTTTAGACGTTCCGGAGGGTTTTCAGGGATCGAAGAAGAAGCAAGGTAAGAAATGAGGTGGTTTGGATGGTTCTGAAGTTTGTCATGGAAGGATAGGTATCTGAGTTATGTTTCTGACCTGGATTGGGCCAGGTCAGAAACATAAGGAACATTAAGGTCGTTATGGATGATTTTGTTTGTGACAAAGTAAGGAGCAGTGAGAATTTTACTAAGGATTTTGGATTGGAAGGATCGGATACCAGAGGAATTCGAAGGCTTAGTGGAGCCCCAGACCTCAAATATAACAATAATTATGATGTAGTGTATTATTCATTAGAAAATGATCTATGTGGTTAGGTATATTTTAAAAGTGTATCTTGCGATAAAACATTAGATTAAGTCCAAACACAACATATCAGCATATACTATTTTCTATATATCTTTTTTAGCATGCTGGTTAAATTCTAAGGTTTTAATTTTTGTTAATTGACAATTTTTTTTCAAATGTACATCTTGTTTAGAATTCTTCTTTATTTTTAATAATTAATAATGATCTAGTAACTTCCAAAATTTTATTCCTGAATTATACAAGTAATTTAAAGACAAGATCTCGAAACGTTCTAAAAAACATTCTTTCGTTTTCAAGTTCTACTCTATATCATTAACCTACTTTAATTTTTTAGATGTTAATTCTTTAGACTCATTTTTATACGATCCTTTGATGGGACGTTATGGGAAGTTAGATTAAAAATAAAATTGACATTTTATGCGTTTTAAAGATATAAATGACTGGTTTATGATAGAGCATATAATACATTAATTACATTATTTTAGATGTTGTAGTGGGGGATAGTGATTCCCCAAAACGTTCATTAATAAATAATAATAAAACACTCAAGTAAGAGTAATCATCTATTAGATCGATTTATAGGCAAATAATTGTCAACATATAAATAAATAAATATATATATATATATATATATATATATATATATATATATCCATTAAATCATTCCAGAACTTGAGATCGAAGAGGCTCATCAATACATTATTCAAGATTCGTGATATAGGGAGCTCATGTAAAAGGAAACGAATCCTTTGTCCATTTATTCCCCTCACGTTGAATGACGCTAAGGCGTCTGATATCCGAGACCACTTAAATGCGCTTACTTTCATCAGATGTAAGGAAGCAGTTGGCAAACACGGGGGATGTATTATCTTTCCTTTGTATTCTTTTTGAGGAGTCACAATCAAAACAACAGCTGAAGCATTTCCCCCTAATGTTGACACACAATGATCGGCTGTATTGATTAGTAATAAGAACAGATATTGTATCATTTCTTATTATTTTTTTTTTTTTTACAATTCCAAGTTAAGTATTATATGAAAAATTGAATTACCGTTTGTCCTTTTTATCTACGTTTTATTTATTTATTTACGTTTGCATACAAATGGTAATTGGAACAGACCTTGCAGAAATGTATTTTAAATACTAATTAAAATACCATGTATTTTGAAAATACCATGTATTTTCAAAATACAATAATATATTTAAATTGTATTTAATAATACAATTGTAAAATAGATGGTATTTTCAAAATACAATGCATTTTAAATACAAAATATTTTAATTGTTTTCAGAAAATGTATTTCAAATACAAAATACAATACCTGAAGTATTTTGTATTTTTAGCGTTTAATTACAAAAACACCAAAATATAAATACAAAATACTTTCTGATATGCTATCAGCTACCATACAGGGGTGCAGATAATACAGGGAATCTATTCTATTTGGTAATTTATTTTACGTATTAAAAATACATCTTTTAATAAAATCTTTTGATTTTTAAAAATAAAATACAGTTACGTTCTATTCTATATTATACTTCTTAAACGCTACGTACAAAAAATGTATTTTATTTTGTAGTTTTGTCATAAATATATGACTTTCTTTCCTACAGTATCCTTTAACAATAGCCCAGTTATCCCCGTTGAACAAATCCGATAGCTCCGACTCCACTTAGACAAACGTCTAACTTGTCTTCCTCATACAAGACAAAATCGTCAAGAAACCGCTGAAATGTTTCCGGCTCTTTCAGCACTTGCAAGAAAAAAAGCTCTAAGCTTCCAATTAATTACAAACGAGTCATATACATGGCTAGAATGACTATTTGGACAAACGGAGTTGAGCTTTGAGGTTCCACTAACCTTCGAATTCCTTTCCTATCCATTCCATACAATGCAAAATCCTCAATGTTTCTATGTTATGCAATGTCCTCAATATGTTTCCGAATTGTAGAACCATTCTAATCCTCTTGTTTCTTACTTTGCTTCCTCTTCGATCCCTGACAATCCCCTCTGAAAAGAAGATAGCCTCGTGATCTTCTTATGTAAATTTAATATTAGAGTGCTACCAGTAGGTAGTTTCTAAACAAGCGTTTCCATATTATTGTATTCCTGAATGCACATTTAGTAGATCTCCTAATTAAAATGCTTTATTAGTGTGTTACTAATACATAGATTCTCTGCAAGTCTTTTCACGCCATTGCATTTCTCTGTTTCACATTTAATAGATGTATATTTATTTTTTATATAGTTGCAAATTTCATGTATAAATAAAAGAAATAAAAATTTTGTATTTTAAAATACTTAATTTTAATTACTTTCCAGGTATTATTTGGAGTAGGAAATAACGTTGGGTAGACCTATTTATTTATTTAAGAACATAATACACCAAACGGTTTTGTGCTCAATGATCGGTGGTCATTCAATTTAAATTTAATATATTAGAAAATGAATGGTAATTATAAAATTAATAATAATTAATTTAAAAATTAAAAACTAATTAAATAATAGTAAATTTGTTATGGTTTCTATTGAGTTTCAATTTCAATTCTAAGCAGTTTAATAACAAAAAAAAAGCAGCATAGATGAAAAATGTTTACACTCTATCTAAAACAGTTTAAAATGTTCTTACATTTTTCAAAATAATTTTTTTTTTAAACCCAACATGAAGCGAACCATCGAGCATTTAAAATGTGTAAATTTTTGAAAATTCCAATAAAACATGCACAGTGTGTTGTTTTTAACTAACTAACTGTTTTTATAGGTGACGCAGCAGAAATTTTTAAATTAGAGATTAAATAACACCCAATTTACTACACTTTTTATAGGAAACATATTTTTGTAAACATCTTAAATACAAATCACTAAAAAAAGATCGATGTTTTAAAATTCCTATAAATCCTTATAATTTTATTTTTTCATTTTTCTTCTTATTTTAATAAAATCGGTTAAATGAAATTGTGGTAAAAACAAAACATCATGCATGTTTTTTTGCGAATTTTCAAAACTTTACCCACTTTGAACACTAAATAGTTAGCTACCACTTGTGTTTAGAAAAAAATGTCATGTACAGAAATGTTAGATAATTTTAACATTTTTGTTCAATTTTCAAACTCATACCAGACTGAAACGGCAAGAAACCGCTCGACGTTTCTGATTACTTCAGCACTTACTGGACATAAGATAGTTTCTCAAAGCGTTTGCAGGTCATTATAACCATATGTAAAAATTTACTAAATGTTTTTCTTAACTACAATTGTAAATATCATTAAGAAATAAAAATTCCAAAGATATATTTCTGGAGAAAAACTCAAATAATTAACTATCAACCTCAATTAACTATCATTAAATAAATTAACTCAATCATGATTGATTTTTTCACAACACTTTAGATAATAAATCTATGGAATAACCATTAATCCTACGGTTTTCTGGGGGCATTTATCGCCATATTTTCGTTATAATTTACGACTCCCGTGATACCCAGATATCCGTTGTACTTTGGGGAGAACAAGGAACGGAAATAGATTGTGATCTTTCCATCTTCGTCATCCTTTGATCGCGCAGATATGTACGGATAGCAAAGTCCAGATGTTTGCTATCGACTCCAATATTTAGAATTTGAATGAAAAACATATGTGAGGTTATTTATTGGTTTTGTGATCTTGCTGCTACTTTGTGGGACAAAATTAAAGGTAGGGGAGAATGGGTACGGTTGTGACAGTCGTCACATCAGCAAAACTACAGAGTTACGGCATGGACTTAATCCGTAACAAATAATAATAATAATAACAGTGCTAATTTAACTTTTATTTTAATAATTCAGTTTGTTAAATGTGCCAATTGGTGAATCATGTATTGTATTGACGTTTCTCATGTCTCAAAGGATAAAAGAACAAAGCATCCCTAGACAGCCAGATCAAGCTATCTCTGATAGCTTAGAAATAGTTATCTTGAATGTACCGACTGGACACAAGATCCATTATCAAGACTTAGGGAACAATAACAGATTTCAGCAAAAGGGCACTTTCTCACATACCTGATCAGTCCTCTTCCAACTTCTCTTGCTATACTTGGGTATATAAACCCCAAGCTTCTCAGAACAAATAACTCATGCAGTCACATTCTTGAAGTCACACTCTTCACTGTAGGAGACATGGAGTGAACTAGTGTAGTCAACCCATTTATCCATAGTATATTACTCTGTATGTTAGATGCCATTTGTAACAGATATTATGAATAACAGAATTAATTATAAGGTCTTCACTCCCTCCGATTCGTTAACCTAGGAAGAAAGGGACGTTGTGCCTGTCTGAGCGTATTTAACAGTATTGCTAACGCATCGCGCGATATTAACGCTATTATAGGCCTTCATTACTCTTTAACAGACAAAAGTAACTATTTTTATTCTATTTCTTTGAATAATTGTTGTTAAATGTGTACATATATAGTAATGAATGTTTTCATCATTATATATTAAACATTAGTAGTCAATTAGCAGTAAGTAACATACGTAGATAATTTTATATTGTCGAGGCACTGCTTTATTGAGAAAGAGTGCGTTGTGTGAGGTTGTAACATATTTTCTGGGTAAGGTTCTGACACAAGTAATTTTTTTTTTTTGCTATTAGATACTCATAAAATGCTCGATGAAGACCGAAAGTTGATTCTTACACAAATGTTTATGCCTTATTATTTATAATTGATTTAATTGTCCTATAATGTTATATAACACAATAAAAGTGATTTTAGACTATTTTGGAGTATTTTTGAGGGGCCACTTTTTGACGGGGTTTTCAATTTTTGAGGGGATCAAATTGAGACGGAGTTATGAATTTTACCATGAAAAGTTTCAAATTAAAAGATAAGTGGAAGCATGGAACAGACCGCAGTATGTGTAATAGTATATAATATATGAATATTTAAATTCTACATTCGTGTGCACTGTTTTAAGAAGAAGAGGGTAATAAAACATTTTGGAGGGGTGGGGTAAGTAGTATGCCCCATTGGTCCTGGAGAGGATGGCATCGCTGCAATCAAGTGTACACTTGACTACAAAAAAACAAAAACAAAAATTCTCTTCTATCTAATTGGTATACTAACAATAGAGAAAGATTAAATGAAAATTGTCACAACCGTACCCAGTCTCCCCTAATTTTGTTTAGAGAAAAATAAATGTCTGGAAAAAAGTCGTCATAATGACGTTGTAAAGCTCGTTGGGAAACGCATCCTTCAGCGTTGAGTAATTAATCTCAGCCTTGTTCAGTTGATATTTATTTCTTGGTGCTGCGAAACATTTCTTGGCACAACTATTCTGGTATAAACAACCTCTCGGTGGCTGTCAACAACCACCTAATTGTGAATAGAAATAAAAAATATATAGATCAAAATTAAAAAGATAGAAAGAACTTTTTTTTTACACTTTTTGGTTGTTAAGACTACAATTCTGTCAAATATACGAGTATATATTATCTAATAACGGTTCGACATAAAAATATCTAAAAAATTATATAAAATGATGATAATAATTTTTTTTTATTACTACAAAATTAAACTTGACTCTTCTTGCAAAAAATTTAGTTCCGAACTTCATTAAATCTTGAAAAGAAAAATAATTAAAAAACTTCGATAGTGATAGTTTCAGTTCTTTTTCCCCATGGTGCAAGCATTTCCTCCGAAACCTGATCTAGACAAATCAACAAATAATTTATTTCGAGCAAACGGTCTCCTATTAAGTTGACCTCTATAGGCTTAAAAGTTTGTCACTGAGCTTTATTTAGAGCGACACCGAACTACATTTACGGAAACCAATGGTTACGTTATTTCCTACAGTATATCAGGTTGATTGACGTTTACGGTTACTTCTCCGTGTAGTAACGTTGTTATACAGGGTTAAGCCTCGATAAAAGTCAAATAAATTACACAACAAAGTAACACAAAACTAATTTATTAAATCGAGCTGAGATAGTTCCTTTGATGAACACATTCTTATAGATGTGATCCAGATTTATATATTAAATAAGATATATTTTTTTTAAATTAAATATTATTATGTACTATGAAAAATCTAGTACACATTTTTCACTTACCACCCCAAACTCAGTAGAAGTTAATTTTCAAGGTAACTAAGAAATGTTAGGAATACTACTTTAATTATAAATAAAAACTTAAGAGTTTTTATATAAATTATAATAATTCAATTTCACTATATATTTTTGGTTAATCGTTCTGAAAAAGCAGAATTAATTTATCGTATATTTTCTACAGAAATTGCAAATAATTTCTATAAAGAAATTATTTTCAATTGAATAATATAAATTAGACATTATTATCTTCAACAAACAAAAATCATTACCTTTCCATCAAACCTCATTACTTTCTACGACCTAATATATACCTAATTAAGGTATCCATTATTCCAAGATCTTTAGCTTTCAAACGGTATTTTATATTATATTTTATTCAGGAACCGGATATTTATACAGTAAAACTCAACAAAATATGCCATATAATATGCAATATAAAGCCGTCAAATATGAAGTAAAAAAACATAAAATATGCTATAAAACGTCTACAATATTCAATTACACTACTGTGCCTACAAAAGGTTTCGAAATAAAAAAATAATAATAATGAAGAAATAAAAAGTTATATTTTGTTATTAATTAAAACGTAATACAATAAAAACAGAAAATTAAAATATATATTTATTAATGTTTAAAAAGATAATATGAAATATTTTTAAGTACTAAACATCAATGTATTACCATGTTCCACTTATTAACAAATTAAAACAGCTATTTAATTGTATATACAAATGATAATCAATTGACAATATTTAAAAAACGCAAATGAATATGAATATATTTAAAATATGAATTAATAATTAATAGATAAAAACATAATGTTATAATACTTATTAAATATTAAAATAGTACAAATTAAACTACAAAAAAAATCTGGCAATGTTTTTTATGAAAAATTAATATGAATCATGAATGATAAATGATAAATAAATACAACACCTATGGATTAAGAATTAGTTAGCGATGTGATCTGATCAAAACTTATAAATGAATTTCTAAATTTTTTTCTTAAAACTTAACTTCTATAGTTTGAAATATTTTAATAATAGAAAAATTATCATTCTATAACTGACGTAATAGAAGTAAATTTATAGCCACTTGAAATTATTTACTTTCAAAGAGTGTTAAAAACGATTTCACCTTTTGAATCATAAGGGTCGTTCTAATATTCCAATTTTGAAGAAAATGGTACAGTTAGTTAAAAAAGAATATATCCGCTTGCAACAAAAGTAAGACACTGAAACTGAGCCTGGTGTGTAGAAGTTAAAAGGATTGGTGAGGGGAGATCTAAAAAAATCTATATTCCATGAAGTCCAATTATTTGTTTACTGAAAATCAACATATAATTGAAATTTCATTATAATGCAAGATGAAATTTTATATTGAATGTTCTATTTTAATTTATTATTTTAAATTTTCATTTGAAATACTTCAAATATGCATTATAAAATTTGCATTGCATTTGGGAATATTGATTCGCATAAATATTTGATTACCAGTTGAAAAACGGTATGTAACAAAATATGCAATTACGTAAAAATTCGAGGTCTTGATTATATTTTATATTTATATAAAAAAATTATTTTCAATTGAATAATATAAACTAGACATTATTATCTTCAACAAACAAAAATCATTATTTTCAGACCATTTCAGACCATTATTTCAGACTAACCACTCTTATTTTCTGAAACTTGTATTTAACCTGCGAATAAAGGCCTGTCATTTTGTCTTTCAGTTAACTATCAGCTTCTTTCATAGTTCATATTTTTTACTTTCGCTTACCTATATATGGAATATTGGACAGTATCGTGATTATCAAAATTTTCAAATCTGAGTTTTCAACAAAAATACATGTTTTGAGGTCTCCTGAATCCAAATAACCAAGTCTCACAAAATGGTCTGTGTGTGGGTGTGTTTGTGTGGAAGCGCGCGCGCGCGCGTGGCTGTATGTATGTGACAGGTCTAGCACAAAAACGAAAAGTCGTATGAAAATGAAATTGCATATTTAAGGTTTTTATATACCTCAGATGTTACAAAAACTTTTTTGTCAAAATCGGCTTACCGGAAGTAGCACTTTATACCTTATATGAAACACATTTTTACTATTTTCTCGATAACGGCTCCGACTATTTTTATTTAATTCATTATATCAGTGTAAAATTGAGCATTTTTTATTATGTAGGTTTTATTCTCATTGATGTTCTCTAACAGGGCTTAAATGTATAATTTTCAATATTAGCTTCTTTTAAAGCACATTTAAATTTTTTTACTTGAAACAATTAACCTTTTCACATTGATCTCTAATATAAAAAATATGAAAGAATTTGATAATTAACTAAAGGAGAAATGTGAGATCATTATAGAGAATAGTTGCAATGAAGGAACCGAAGGGATACGAGCGTGGCCGAGTTCACTCGAACTGGCCCGAATGTTTGAACAGGCTTCTATACATAATGTGAGCATAATAAAATACTGACTCCGACAATATTATGTACATATTCATATGCGGTTTTCCTAAATTCGTTGGTATTATTTAATAGCTAATTGTATAGATTACAGCGATATTAATTATAATATTATAAATATTAAATAAATATATAAATATTAAAATTTGTATATATAAGGGTACTTAAACAAATAAAAATACCCACAATGAAATATAAATCAATATAGCGTTTATAATTTTTACTTTCACTTTCCCTTTTTCTGAAAATACTTATTTCTGATAATAATCGGGTGGTAAGTGAAAGTTGTATGATGTACGTACCGCACCAGATTACATCTGTTTGTATTATTACTAATGATGAGAGGCATTTAATTATTTCTGTTAAAACAAAGAAAGAAATTTGGAAATTTAGTTAAGCCCAGTCAACTATTTCACTGATGTTAATATCTGAGTTCTGTTAAATAACATTAAACTATACTGATACATGACGAGTTTGATTAAAATGGTGCTGTAACATCCTAGACCTACTACCTTAAGTACACGGTTTTTTTTTACGATATTTGGATTCAGAAGATATTTGAATGGCAAATTGTATTTCTGTTACAGAATTTGGATTTGAAATATTTGAGTATTGCGATACTTTTTTTCCCTTACGATATATTCCTCATTTGTGTAAGTGAAAGATAAAAAGAATAAAAAATACCGGACTATTTTAAATATAACTAAAATATAATTTGAAGGAACAAACATATTTAAACCATCTAAGACGCATTATATTATGCTATGCGTTTTTATTGTTTCAGATTATTTGTTTGAGTTCTTAAAGTAATTTTTTATTTCTTAATCCTCACCAGCTTCCTGGTTACATCTTATTCAATCCACTCCATTCGTCGTTTGTCTTCCTCTACCGAAGCTATCTTGAATCTTAACGACCAGTTCAAAGATTCTAAGGCGGTATTTTTTTTTTCTGCCTATATTATCATGTAGGTAGAGTACCATTAATTTGATTTATTATTGGTTCGATAGTTTATATTTATCTATGTGGAATATATTTATCTAAAACAGCTTTAATATAATGTAGTAAATACATTTTAATTGTCTAAAAAAAAATGTTAGAAATCAAATATATGACCATAAGTTTACTCATGAATACAGATTAAGTAAAAAATTGTTCGCTTTGCGGATCAAATGTATTAATGGAACAGAACTATCTCAGCCAAACAAATTAATTTCTATGAAAACTTTAATATAATCGATTAATTTGCTGCTTTGTAGGTTTTATTTTTCAATGATTATGAACTGATGAAATAAATAATAATCCAGGATATCATGTCTACTGGTTCTTAATACTCAATGCGAGGCGCTGGGATCTCCTAGAGTCCTGCCTTTCCTTCCACGAGTGGGGAGAAAGGCTTGGCTCGGATATCACCTAAGTGAATGGATTCTGTAAATATTGTATAGTATGCATGTCTTTTAGTTGTTATTTTGATTAGTTTAGTTCTTTTGTTTATATACATTTACTTTTATTATTATTAGTTTCTGTATTATTTATTTATTGTAAATAGAGTGTGAATGTGCTCACTGAACACTATTATAAATGTCCCTAATTGTGACAGATTGTAATATTACAGAATAAAAAATTTTTGAAAAATCAGAAAAAATTGGCGGGTGGCCGAATGGGCTAAAGCGTGTGCACTGCACCGTGGTATATGACTCAATGATACAAAAGTAGTCACGAGTTCGCTTCCCGGTGCCGAGGGAGTCTTTTAAATCCCCGCTCACCCCCTAAAACCCGTATATCCTTAACGGTGGGGAAGGGGAGGCCCCCCCCCCAAAAAAAGTTTAGTTCTTTTGTTTATATACATTTACTTTTATTATTATTATTATTATTATTTTCTGTATTACTTTTTTTAATTTATTGTAAATAGAGTGTGAATGTGCTCTCTGAACACTATTTTAAATGTCCTTAATTGTATCAGATTGTAATATTTCTGAATAAATAAAAAAAAAAAAAAAAGGATATCATGTGTTTTTTATACAAACATTTGATATGACAACGTTTACTTTTGAGAGATTTTTATTTTTATACGGGAGTCAACACGAATTAATCTTCTTCCAAATGGACTTTTTATTTTTATTTCAATATTTGGAAATACGTAGAAATAGTAAGAGACTCAAACGGCTAGAAACGTTAATGTAGTCTGAGGTGATTGCATTATGAGTGAATGAGCTATTTAATGATTTAAAATTTTCGAGAGGGATACATAGGCTTATAGACAGTTGCGGAGATGGTTGCGGAAGGACTTCTTCTCTTGATGACGATGTTCTTCGAGCAGCTTTCAGAGAAATTCTCAGTAAGCAAATCGACCATCGCTGACCACCTCAACGCAATTGAAATGATAAAAAAACTGGAAACTTGGGTCCCTCGTCTATTAAGAGATCACCAAAAAAATCTTCAATATGAAGTTTGAGCTTCAAAAAGAAACGAACTTTACTCATCATGCTCTCGATTATTTTCTTAGACATCTGGGCCACTTTTTAAAAGGTCGAAATTCGATTGAGCAGCATCCGTTATAAAACTTTCTTTTTTTAATTTTTTGATAATGATACAAAATTTTATTTTGATGGAATAGAAAAGTCAACAAGACATTGAAAGAAATGTATCGAAAATAATGAATCGTATTTTTCCTCATTGGAAAGAGTTTCGTATAATTTATTTTATAAATATACATTTTATTTTCCCTCTTTAACAGATGTGTTGCGATGATGAGCATTGACATTATAGATATGAGATAATATACATAAACCATAAATATACATTAATTTCCCGACAACCCAATAAACAGAAAAAAATAAATAAGTCGTTTACCTTGAGGTTTTTGTCGTTTTCGTTCGTTGTGCATTTTTTTGCATATGATTCTCCGATTTGAAGTATATTGCAGACAAATAACAGCCTGAAACATAAAAAGATAATTTAAGAAACTTGATATAAATTTTTTTTTTTTTAATTTCTAAAATTAGATAATATTAGAATGTTTTGTATTCTCTGTTAGGTTGTTAACCAACTACAGCTCCTGTATAGATTATTTTGTTTTTACATCTTAAAATTAGAGGAGTTTTCGGTGATCCTGCACCATATCAATTTCTATACATGAAGGGGGGAGGAAGCAAAGCAAAGCCAACAATATTAGAGGGTACTGAAATTTTTACACTGATCTACCTTAAGCCGGTTTACATTTCTTTAGTTTATGAAATAATTCGTACTCAAATCTTTAATTTGATCAATTTTCAGGAAAATAAACCTAATGCAATTTTTTTTGTTTCCTTATAGATATATGTTAAGATATAAATACTTTTCTGAAATACGTAGGAAAGTTGTGTGAGTGAACACACCAGATTTTTATTTTAGATTTCGTTATCAAATTATTTTACGATCCAAGTGGAAAGCTAATGAGTGAGTTTTTAGCACCTCGTTTACTTGATAAAGTTTATCGATCTTCAGATTGAAAACGCCCTATTTCCGAAAATTTTCTTAAATAAAAAAGTTGTAGGTTGCGATTAGATGAAGCCATCCTCGAAGTTTTAGACGGATGTTTATAAGTTGATAAATAGGGGTCTGTACCGCGGTCTATAAAACTAAATAATTTGTCAGAATAACAAGGTTGTAAAGGACAAACAGCCGAATATTTTTGTAGGCCACTTTTTTTTTTTTCGAAGTTTCCGACTGATTATGATGATTGGATAAAAAGAGGTCTATACCGCGGACTATTGAAATGTAAAATATAATAATTTATATGGCGACTGTCGCACAGTGGGGCCATAGCTAATGCTCTAGGAGGACTACATTCATTGAGCATAATTTTCGACTGAAAACCACGTATTCGTCACAAATAAATACAAATAAAACTTTGAAGTCGTAATTAAGTCGACATAACTTAAATTTGTGGCTAAAATTTAACTTTTAAGAGAATTAAAATTGAAAATCATTATTCCAAAGAATTAATAGAAAACTATGTAGTAGTATTTAATTTATTTGCATTTAACTAAGTAGTATTTAATCTCTTTCCTCAACCTTATAATCAGCATTATTACACAAGTCACTCTCTGTCAGAAGTCTCTCATAATTGTTTCCAAACAACAATTTAAATTTTCCTTTTATTTCCTTGTATACACAGTCTGAAAATATTTGCACTTAAAAATCCATAATCCCGTAAAGATGTACTCATCCAAAATTTTGTTGACGCGATTTCCGCCATAGAGACCACTTCTGGGCAAACCTACCATATTATATTATATCCTGTACTTTCCGCTCATTAGTTTTTCAAAGCAAACAAAAAACATTATCCGGCCTCCGTTTTTTCTCGAAAACTCGAGAAGACTGGTAGTTTTTATCAATCGTTATCAGGTTTAGAAAATAGTCTTCAGCTAGGGTAGATTTCTTAAAAAAAAATAATTTTCTGAATATATTTCCTAAGCTCATTTATTTTTTATGTAAATAGGATTACATTGTCTTTCAAACCTGTACAAATTTTATTATATAATTCATAACGTTTTAATTAAATTTTAAAAAATCTATTCCAAAACTTTAGTTTACATCATCTGAAATAATATTTAAAAAATAGTGCATAGCGCAAAGCTTCGCAAAATTTAATGGTTATTTTTTGAAAGAATATAAAACTATAGCTATATAAGAGTTATTTACGTATTTCAAACAACTAAGATAAGCCATTTTTTAAATGCAATAATAACTAACATCAAACTGTTTAGACCTGAATTAATCTAGTAAAAAAGAAATATAATTAACTGAATTATCGAAAGGAATCTTAAGCAATAACGCACAAAGGCTCTTATTTAATCTATAAATAAAGTAATGCTAGAACTATTTGTCAACCGGTGGGACTGAAGGCCTGTTCGTCCAAACCTTCCTCTTCTGTACTCTACTGTGAGAGTTTAAACGAACTTTGAAATTTTACTAGGCCACTTCTCAGATCACCAACTATCTATAAAAAGGATGATATATTACATTCCTCATATTTTGAAATTCGTTTTTGTCCCCCTAGATCGGCGAAGACCTCTTCCTATGTCAGACACAGTTCGATATCATGGATTCATTTTAGACAAAAGACTAACATAGAACCCACATACCAGACTTAAAAGATTAGAACTTAACCGACGATTTGGCCAGTTATACCGACTACTTATCATAAAATCTAACCTCTTAATTGGAAACAAACTATTAATATAAAAGACCAAACTGAAACCCATCTGGACCTACGGACTTGAACTGTGGGGGACAACTAAATTTTCGAACATCAAACGCATCCAATCCTTCCAGTCTAAAGTCCTTCTTACAGTAGTAGATGCTCCTTATTATGTTACAAACAAACCTTTACACCATGACCTTAACATCCCTTATGTCCTTGACGTTATTCCATCCCGTTTTTCAAATTTTCATCAAAACCTAATCCATCATCCTAATCCCTTAGCACAATCCATATCCAGCTCCATCCATCCCTACATTCCTCCTCGAAGGTTAAAAAGGCAGTGGTCTCGAGATCTTTTCTAAATACGTCATTGGAGTCCTGGCAAGGGCCAGCTTCTCCACTCAAGTCATGGAGCGTATGTGGCTCTAGCGCCCTTTCTCAGTCTTCACTGGATCCCTATCTCAGTGATGCGGCTGAGAGAGAAGCGCTGGGATCTCTTAAAGTCCTGCCCTATCTTCCACACGTGGGGGAAAAGGCCCGACTTGGAGCCCCCTCGGCTGACTGTAAATATTGTAAATTAGCATGAATTTATTTATTTATTTTTTTCTCATTTATTTATTAGTTTTTAATTTGTGTTGCACCATATTTTATTCCACCTTTTTTACTAAGCTCTCTGTCTATATCTATTATGTTTGTAATTGTATATATTGTATGAATGAGTTTCTCACATTGCAAATACTTAGTGCCCTTGATTGAGGCAAAATTTATTTTTTTTCTCAATAAAAACACCAATGGTGTGTCGTTGGTAAAGAACCTGACCATCAATCAGCTTTATTTTAATCAAGAAACAACTGAGAGTGTACTTAACAATGAACTTTATCGAGTAAAAAAAAAAACTTGAATGACTTTAATTGACTCGTCGTTCGAGTTGGATCAAACGAGCATCACTTTGAAATTTTGCCAGAAGGACCTCAATAACAAGATCAACATCCAAGTTAGATAGGGATAAGATATGATAAAAAAAAAAAAGGGAAGACTTGATGGGGACCTGGATAAGATGGCAACGTGGCCAACTAAAGGGTAATGTGAGAAGGGTCTGGCTCCCACTTTATTTCACTATGCCTCTCGACAAGGCACCATTACAGTCACTATAGCCTCTTTAGTCACACAGCTGAGTTGAGATAGCATCTCGCGCCCTTGTTCAGCGCGATATCTGCCCTGTTAAATGTTCGCTTTCAATAACTCAACAACACCACTGTCGGAGGCGAAAATAAAAAAAATAAATAAAAATAAACAGAATAAATACAAAAGAGAATAAGTTTGTTCAGTTTGTTCGACAATAAGGGGTAATAAAATAGAATTTTTTTATTAAAAAAAAAAAAACCTTAATGGGAATACTCTGGCAATTACGAAGCATCGACGTGGTTTCGGTCCAGGATGCGGCACTAAAATCAAAATAAAATACAGCCTGGCTTATGTATATGTGTATATATATATATATATATATATATATATATATATATATATATATATATATATATATATATATATATATATATATATATATATATATAAAAAAACACTTCATAAACTATCTGAGTATTCTTCCCTTTTTGGTGCAATAAAAAAAAAAAATTCAAAAACTTAATTCCCTCTAAAAATTTGAGGTTTTGGGTTTAAGGATACGTATAATTCGAAAAAAACGAATACAAAATTTTTCGTCCGTCCGCCTTCCGCGCATTTTCTCCAAAACTAATGGACCAATTTTTTTTTTTTTCAAATTTGGGTTTAAAATCAGAGGTCGCTCGAGGATCATCCTCTTTCATCGACATAACTATCTGTCTTTTATTTTCAAAATGGCGGCCGAAAAACCTGCGTTTCTACACACTGTAGAGTCTAAACGAACTAAGTGTTAAATTGCAAACGTGAAATAAAAAATTCAAGATATTCAGAAAAGTATTTTCGAATTAAATTTTATTATTATAATTATATCATTTTTTACAATAGAGGCCTTCTTAAACGATCTACGCATAGAATAAAGGAGGTAATATTAAAAAAAAATATATAAAGAAAATAAACATTTTATTTTTACTATTAAATTATCGCATTAATATTTGTTCGTTAATACTATCAATATAATGTACCAAAAACGTTATTATATCACTATAACTATGCCATTTATGAGTACTGAATGATGTGGCGGAGGCCTGCAGGCACTTCCGGCATTACCACTTTTCCGCCGATTAAGTTCATTTTCTACAAAACTACTTCAAATATTTAAGAAAGTTATCAGTGCTTTATAAATTTAAACATATTCTCCAGATGTTTCATATTAGAACGTTTTCCGTTATTGGTGGCCGTTTAATTACAAACGACGCTTGATTTTCAACTTGAAATTTTTTTTGTAAAAAAATCGAATTAACTGGTGTTTAGTATTGCCTAAGCCAATTATGTTTTAATTTTTTTTTTCATGTTTTATTATTCTCGGACTTTCCAGCTTTAATAAAAGACCAACTATTACGATATTAAGTCAAATGCTGATTCTCAGTGATCAAAATACTAACTAAAGTCAAAGTCGTCAGTTCGCCATGTTTGGACGCCATTTTGGCTCAGTGCGCTAACTTTTTTTGTGGGAACATTGTTTTTTTTTTTTAAATAAATAATTAAAAGGAACAAAACGATATGCAATTTATAGGGATGAGGGGGAGGGGGATGGGTGCACTGTAGGTGGCTTTGGTCCACAGACTATGGTTATTTGTTTATTGGAAGTAAAATTACGTTGTATAGGTATTTAAAACTTATTTATATTTCTTATCGGGAAATATCAATATCAGATGCCAAAAACCTCGTAAATATTAGTCACAAACAATTAGAGAGGTTTATTCTAAATTTAAAGAGTGGTAGTAAATGAAATCTCTAGTAAATCCGTAAGACTTGGTGCTACTGATGTAAAATGTTATATAGATGAATCAATTTTCACTCATAAAGCCAAATATAACGGTGGACGTAAGTCAAAAGAGCCTTTATAGGTATTTGGAATTGTTGATACCAGCAGAATACCAGCAATAGGATATAAGCAAATCGTACCTGATAGAACTCGGCAATCACTTCTCCCGATAATTTACAAGGTGTGTAGGCGTAGAACAATCATGGAATCAGATGAATGGCGAGGTTATATTAGCATTACTCGTGATTTAGGGTTCATTGACAAAACTGTCATCAACTTTGTGAACGCAGGTGGATGGATCATGCACACAAAATGTTGAGACTTATTGGGCTAAACAGATTTTTTTTTTTATTGAGTATTAATACAGTCTGCCACACTGTAGGTCAAAACAGAAATTAAGAATAAAAAAAATAAAGGGGTTGCAAGAGAAAAACTTTCTGATTATTCAATGGAATTTATGTAGTGAGATCGTATTGGTAATGATTCTTTTGAATCTTTAGTAAAATTTTTAAAGTTTAATATATTTTATTTTTTAAATTATTTTATCAGTTTTTTAAATTTATTTATTTAATTTTTATCCAGGTTATAATCGATAAATGATAACTCAAAAGATTATAATCGACACATGATCCAACAATTGCCAACCAATGGCAGAATTTATATGACTGGGAGTCCCAAAGAAAAAGGAGAGACCACTATTTAATCCAACTGAAAATGTATTTAAAACCTTGTTTTGCCTCTATTGGAATATGTTTGGAAACAAGTGAGGTGGCAAATTTAATTAGGATTTTCTTTTTTCTGAGCAGTTGTATGTTATTCTTTGTTATTTGGCAATGGTGACTTCTAATTAAACAACAATTGAATTTATTTGTTGTATTTCCAAATTACATGTAATAACATGCTAACGTTTAATTAGGATGAGAACCAATCATAGAAATACAAATAAATTAATAAATTTGATAAAAATAAAGGCGACACCAAATTTTGGGTTATGTGACGAAGTCAAGGATCCACTATATCTAGTGATATCGTGTAGGCGTTTTAGCAATGAGAAAACTAACATAATAAAAGAGAAATATGGAGAAGAACACAATCCACTAGTGTTGCCCAAAATCAGACTTGGTCTTAAACTTTGACCGCCTAACTGTTGCAAGACCACGACCAAGACTAGTAAATAAAAAGTTTTTGTGAATAAAACTTAAGACAAAATAGTGACCAAAACTTGACACTTTTAGTTACTATACATAAAGATGGTTGTCTCATGTTTTATTTCTTCTGTTTTATTAAAGTTCTTAAGTTTTCTTTTTCTTTTCTTTAGTTATAATTTTTTTTTTGTTATTTTATATATGTTACGAATGAGTCTCTTACATCTCAAATATTGAGGCGAAATGTATTTTTGTTTGATAAATAAATAAATATCAAACTCCGTAAATATATAAAGAATTTGTGTAACGAATATACTTTTGCCTTTAACACTTCCAATTTTTCATTCTGGCTTAGTTAGTTTTGCCATATCTAAAAATTACAGTAATATCTCTATATATCTCTATCTATAATAGGCTAATAGGTAACTGCAAGACTGTTGTGCTGACCAAGACCAAGACTCGTCTTGGTCTCGCATTTGGGCAACACTACTATCTTCTTAAAAAGTCCATTAGAAATATAAAATTACTGCCTTAATACTTGAAAAAAAAAGATGAATTTCTAACAAAATAGGATTTTTTCTAAGATCTTAAAACGAAAAAATTACTCATGTTATTTTTTTTCATATTATTCAAAAATTTAGTATCTAATAATTTTATAGAATTTAACACTTGAATAAAAGTGTGTGTTATCCCCATGAAGTTCGGAAAGATTGAGATGAACCAAATGAAACTCATTACATACGCTAAACTAAAAATGAATTTTACTCGCAGCTTTGTTAAACCTTAAATCATGCTAAAATAAAAACAATTTACCGAAACTTCAATATAACTGTATTTAACACAATTCAAGGCCTGAATTTAATAATTTTGTCACTGGCTTGGGTTGGGGAGAGGCCTATGGAAGTTGATTCGTTCGAACACGGTTAAACCATTCTAAGAGAGAACAAAAGCTTCCATTCCGGTTCTTATTAAGAATAGTCAATGCCCTCACTCGTTTGCCTGCCTCCAACGATAATGCAAACCGAATCTCCCCTATGTCATATGAGGAATTCGTTTTTCAAATATCTGTATGAATTAATAATATGCTAAAAAAAATACAATGCATTTTAAGAATTTTTTAAAAAATATTTGTCAAATAATATAACTGCATTTTCTCGCAAATATTTATTTTTATTTTAAGGATTTTTCAAGGTATTAAAAGATTCGTCTTCGTCAGAGCAGACCGTATTTGAAACCTGTACCACTACAATCCATGAAGAGACTTGGGTTCAGTACTATTTTAGAGAAAGGGCTGTTTCTTGGTCTACGGTTGTGCAAGGAGGTGATTTGATCGAGATCGCGCTCAACCGCCAGATTTTTCTCCTTAATCAATTATTTTAATTAAGGGTACCCACTTTATAGAGGCTGGGTGTGCCACAGGAGGGTCTACCTACCCAGGGTCGCCCCACGGCCAATGAAACAGACTAAATAATTTTTCTGCCATGAGCCGGGATTCGAACCTGGGACCTTTAGCATTGTAAGTTCAGTACTCGGCCACTGAGCTACCCCACTTCCTCGGATGTCACATAAGTAAAATATTTAAAATATTTAAAATAGTAAAATATTTAAAGAAATCATAGAAGACATCAAGAGCTGCAAAAAATATCATGTGAATCAGGATACTATTTTCATCCGAAAAACAGGAAATTTTAATTTTGTCATTTTAAGTGATTCACGGTTTTTTCTAATTGATACAGAAAATTAAAAAAAAAAGTAATTGCGGAAGATAGCAGTTGCTTCATGTTAAACTAGATAAAATTTACTTAAAATGCAATTAGAGTTTGTTTTTCTTAAAAACTTTTAAAGGGGACTTCTAAACGGTTGAACTATGGTAAATCCAGTTTTTTTATAAAATGATAGATTATCCACGATGTTTTATATATACTTCATACTATACAACAGATACCCAACTTTTTGAAAAACGTTGTTTTTTAATAAGCTTTTCCTATTTTTGCAATCGAATCATGCATGATCCAGTATAATAGTAACACAATGAAATAAATAATAAAAACTTTTACTTTTTCAGTCAATACCAACACAATAACAGACGGACAAGAATGAGACCGAAATAATCATAATAAAAAAAAATTGAATTTAAAATTATCCATTAAAGTTCTCTACTGTATACAAATGTTTCATGAATACTTTGTGTTTCTCTTTTTTGCTTGAATTAGCAAGTAAATTGAAATTTTGCCTACCTCTGCGCCGGAAATTTTCATCAAGGTATTATTTGAATCAAAGAATAAATATTACATCAGGAAGTAAAAATTCATTATGCGGAAGTAAATCGCTTTAATTTTTATATATCTAAATACACACACGTATATATATATATATATATATATATATATATATATATATATATATATATCTTTGTGTTTGTGTGTGTGTAAAAAGTAATCCTGCATGCTCCAACAGTTAGATTTATAAGTAAATAGGTATTAGAGCCATTTGTAAACCATTTATACCCAATAGAGAACTGTCAAAACCTTGCCTATATATATTTATAATAAATATATATTGACATGTTAAAACGATATTATTTTTTTCCGTGCACAATATTTTTGGGAAACGATAAAAAAGTGTGTATCATGAGAAAAAGGTCTGACGGTAGTTTGTATTGCGGATTTAATATTAATAATAATAAGGATTCAGTATGTAATAATAATTTTAGTTGTGATTATATCTTTAGATATTTTTGTTACAACAGAATATTTTTTCTCATAAAAAATAAAATCACTAAGAAAATCGGAAATTTGATTTCATTCTCAATATGAGCCTTAACATAAAACATGAACGAATAAAAAGTAAATTTTATTTTGGGGCACCCAGTATCCTTGAAATAATACAAACGCACAATTCCAGAGATATTTGGAAGGGCCCAGATTATAACTATGAAATACATTTATATACTAAATTACAAGCATAAATAAATAAAAATATTATATTATATGGATAGGTTCGTATATAGACAGATCTTGTAAGTATCTTCGGTTCTTTGAAACAACAAAAAATAAATAACAATAAAATATTGAGCTAGCACATAATCAATAAACTCATTTTTAATATGATAATTCAAAATGTGCATAAGAGTAGAATTTAGACATTGAAATAGATAATTTTTATGTTCTTTGGTATCTTTGTAGAAATTTAGTTAAGTTAGTGATAATTTAAGTAGTGATAAATCGTCTTATATAAATGTAAAACAAAAAAAAAATGTACACCACTCACTACAATTCATGAATTTGCGCATATTTTGATTTCTTTATACAGTAAAAAGGAATTTTAGGAACCAGCATATTGTCTTGAATGAAAAAATAAAAAATTGGCGTGTCCACTCACACGAATTTCCTACCTATTTCAGAAAAGTATTTATATGTTTACATATGCCCATAAAGAAACGAAAAAAAAATTAATTAGATAAAAAAAAAAAAAAAAAAAAAAAAAAAAAAAAAAAAAAAAAAAAAAAAAAAAAAAAAAAAAAAAGCAACAAAATCGGTTCATTAGTTTCCGAGAAAATCTTGGCACAGGCAGACAGATAGACCAATGGCTAAAAATGTATTTTTCGAACTCAAGAGGCTCTGAAATGTATAGATCCGTCGGAAGCAGCATATCGGAAATTTGACCCGGTCGCAATACTTTGCTTATCTAGTATAGGTAGGAAAGTAAAAAGTTATACAGGAATATGATACTCTTACTCCTGTTCACTCGTCTCATACATACGTAGAGGCCATTAAAGTAATACCAGAGATAATTTCCTGTGGCGTTACGCAAGGCTAGAGTTTAGGCCTTTTGTTATGTTTTATCTCTGTGATAGATCAGATGATATTTCTGGAAGCAACAGACAAGTAATTTACATAAGATATACACCGTGTAATTGTTAAATCGTGCAACTTATAATTATGAAAAACTGACAAAATGGGCAATTTGTTTTTCAAACTTGTAAAACAAATTTTAGATAAAATCAGATAAAAAAATTCAACTGAAAATTGAATTCTCAATTATATTAAGAAAACAAAAGCACTGAATGCATGTGAAATATTCAATGTAAGCTTTCCTCATACCTTCATGAGAGTTGAATGAAACACTCTCGTTAGAATACAATATATCAACACAAAAAATCTGGTACGCGCATCATAAGACTTTCACTTACCACCCACCCTCTTCTTAGCAGAATTAAGTATTTTCAGATAAAGGGGAGGTGAAAGTAAAAATTATATATGCTATATAATTTACATTTCTTTATTTACATTTCATTGTGAGTATTTTTGTTTGTTTAAATATCCTTACATATACAAATTTTAATTTTTACATCGCTGTATTCTATACAATTAAATATTAAATAATACCAACGATAGCATTTATGAAAACCGCATATGTACATGTACATAATATTGTCGGAGTCGGTATTATATTAAGCTCATGTTACGTATGGAAGCCTGTTGTAATCTTTCGGGCGAGCTCAGGGCTTTGGTTTCTGCATTACTACTGTTATCCGTTACGATCTCTTATTTATCCTTTAGTTAATTATAAAATTCTTTCATATTTTATATTTATCTATTTTTTATATCAAAGATTAATATGAAATGGTTAATTATTTCAAATAAAAACAACTAAAGGTACTTTGGAAGAAGCTAGTATTGTAAATTAGCAATTTGAGCCCTGTTAGAGAACATCAATGAGAATAGAAATAGTGCTTAATAATACACTAATTTAGTGCTTTTGATCAAAATCGTTGGAGCTCTTTTTAAGAAAATCGTAAAAATGTGTTAAATCGATTATATAAAGTGCCACTTCCAGTTTGCCGATTTTGAAGAAAAAGTTGCTGTAACGCTCGAGGCTTATAAAAACCTCAAATATGCAATTTCACTAACATATGACTTTTCGTTTTTGAGCTAGACTCGTCACATACATACATACACACACACACACACACACACACAGACAGACCATTTTACGGGACTTGGTAATAAACAAATATGGATTCAGGAGACATCAAGACATGTATTTCCTTTGAAAACTTTAATTCGTAAATTTTCATGACCGCAATACTGTCCCTATCTATGTATTTCATATATAGGTAAGTGGAAGTAAAAATTAGAGCGAATTCTCTCAACGGTTGTTCAATAATTTTTTTATGTTGGGACATGTTTTCATCCTTCGTTTCAATTATTTTCTTATAATTATGTTTCTCTTTGAGCTTATTGTTTCATAGATGTTACTTTTAGAGTTACTAGAATAGGACTAAATATAATTGTCTCGACTACGAGAGAACGAAGTTTTGATAAAAGTTGGAGAATTAGGTGTTGAAGTTACTGACAATATTAATGTATTATATACACACACATATATATAGTAAATAGTTACCTAAACTATTTGTTTTTCCATTATTTTCCTTTTATGGTAACCCCAAAAAAGGAGAGTTTATTAGGTGAAAATAACATGCTCCGAGTCTATTATGGTTAGACACACTACATGTAATGCATGTTGAATTTTTACATTGCTTAATATATTTAGATTATTTAGCAATATTAGTTCAAAAAGGTGGTTGCATTAGTAAAACAAATTATAAAACTAAAACATGATAACAAATAATTAAATAACTGAAAAAAACAACAAATAGAAACTGACCAACTTTTACTTTATTTAAACTGCCATCCTACATTCATCAGTCAATAAGTCAAAGTCTATTTTTTTAAATATATATACCGTAGTTCCTATATACTTTTATTTTTAAACAATTTTGGTATGACTGGAATCCTTATTTTAATTTGTTTCCTGTTATTTCGGAAGTCGAACTTTCTTTAACATATTTCTTAATTTTTTTATTATTTTAAGAACGTTTTTTTCCTAAAACGTTTCAAAGAAACTGTTAATATGGGTCTTTATAAAAAAAGTATCAATTCAACACCCGTATAATATAATATATATTATAAATTGGACTAAAAAAAAAGTACTATGGTAATTGAGAGGAATACTGTTTTAAGGTGACTTAATACGAAAAAAAGAAATACCGTTTTTACTATGTTAACTTTTACTTACTTTTATCGTAATAGAATATAAAATAGTCCACGGTATGAAACTATTAAGCCTCGTCTGAAACTTCGCGAATGTCTTCATTTTATCATAGCCTACAACTTTTTTATAAACGAAAACTTTCGGAATTGGAGGCATTTTCAATTCGGAGATCGGTAAACATTTTAAATTTAATAAGTTACTAAAACCTCATCGACTTCCATTTGCTTTTCACTTCAATCCTAAGACAACTTTATCATAAAATCGAGAAAAAAATAATTGGGATGTTTGGCTACTAATATGTTATTATAAAGTAATCAAACTGAAGACTCTTTCTTTCAAGTCTGGATTTTAATTAATTCGTATTTTTTTTACAGATTTGTATGAAACAGCTATTTATCATCCACATTTAACGCATATAATACCATGGGGCAAACCTAGAGAAACACAGTCTCACTGATATGATGTAAAATTATGAATAAAATATTTGGGAAAAGAGAAAACTTGATGCTTTTCAAAAACATGTTCAAAATATGTTTCCTAAATCTGGAGCATAGACTGGAAGTTATATTTTCCGTTTAGCCAATTCGTACGTCAGCTAGCGTCAATAAAGCTGAAGGGGAAAAAAACAAAAAATAGTCGACCTCGTCGAGTTTTGACTTTCTGAAAATAACAAATAGGGTGATAACATAAATCAACATTTTTTTTCTCAACAATAGGTACCACTTCAAAATAAATACCACTTTTCTTCCCACATTATCAATATTTCAATCTTTTCAGTGTCAAATGTACTGTTATGATTTCGCGTTACAACTGTTTCATAGAAGAAAGAAGCGGAATGAACCAACTGGCGTTCAACTTTTTATTACTGGAACCAGGACAGATTCTCGGCTGTAAACTATTTTCTATTCTCTTAACAGTGAGAAAACTGTGGATTTATTGCTGGTTTGACAGACACTTCTGGGGAGCTCCAACCTTTCCTGTATTTGGAGTATAAACTTTTAATTCTTTGAGATAAAAAAAGGTTATGCATCGGGTGCAATCATTGGTCAAGAAATAGTATTACCTTATCAAGCATGAATAACAATACATGAATGAATTTTAGTTACATAATGATTTCATACGGATCCGCAATAGTCGATAGTATTATCGATATATCGTGATAATGTAACGAGATATTGTGATAATATAATAATATAAAAGTTAAATGTTTGATCATGGAAAATTGTTATTGTATAATGGAACACCACATTAGGAAAGTAAATGGATGGATGAGTGAAGGCGTTTATAAATTTATTCTTGTAAATATATAAAACTGAAATAAAATTGAACAAGAAGAAGCCTTCATGGTAAAAATTAATTTAATCTCAAATTACTTTCTTATAAATATATTTCATTTAATAAATAATTTTAAATACATATTGTGAATTTAAATATTTATATATATTTACCCAAGCAAAAGCAGTTAAGTAGTTTTTAAATTTCTCATTTATTGAGTAATATAACATTTTGTCTATGGGACTATAATTAAAAAAATATAAAATAAACCGAAAAAGTTAAGGACTAAATAATAATTGAAAAGTATAAACAATAAATAAATTAAATAATAAGTAATAAAAGTGTTAAGTAAATTTTAATAAAATGATACATAACTATCTATTTACAATAAAGTTTGTTTTAATTGATTAACTGATTTTATCCCTTATATCATTTATATACATTAATAATAACTTTAGTATAATAAAAATACAACCAAGCCAAGCTACTAATAAAAAGGCAATTACTTTTTATATATTATTTATTGATATATTTTCTATCATTCCAAGAAATTCTATGTTTCAACCGAACTACCTCATCATAATTCTAATAAGGATTCAATTTTTTTTTTTTTTCATTTGTCGTTAAAGTCTGTCTTGGGCTATTTCTTTCCATTTATCTGCACGTAGCTCTGTTCCATCTTTGTTGATTACATCTAGGGATTTAATAAATTCTTATAGATGTAATTGTTAAATTTTCAGTATTTTTAAATTGTGAAATCACTTTCCATAAATATTTATGAAATAATTATTGGAAGAAGGTGAAGAATAGAAATTGTATTCATGTTATTGATTTTATGGGGAAATTACAGATTTTTGTTATATGTGATGTTAAATTTTTTTCACTGATATTTGATGTATTTAATGTATTATAATATTTTAGGCAAATAAATTCGATTTGAAAATGGACAAATTTGGGCCTGAAACGTTGTCGAAATAAATAAAATGAAGTGTAGCATTGAGAGAAGATAAAAGGGTTTAAGTTGTTTCCTTGAAATTATTAATTTTATTAATTAATTAAACAATTGAACAATAACCCTTGAAAAATTGAACATTTAATTAGAAAATAAATTCTTTTTTGGTATTTGTGTTTCAAAATGCATAAATATTTAACATTAGTATTCCAGAATTTTTATTAAGAAATCCATTTAAATTATTTTTTCACGAACATTTAAATTTAAAAAATAAACAGATTGAAAAGAAAAAAAAAATCCTAAATTGTAAATTTGTCCATGTTTTTCCTTACCAGTATTATTTTACATTGTTCGGTCCACGTACAGCAAGTTTCTCAAATCGAAAATCCACAAATCTATAGTTTCCTCCTAAAATTTTGAAACCCGTCAAAATTTAACCCTTTCAAAATTCAAAAACCCATAAAACATTCCCGTTTCGATCATTTTTATGGTACAAATTGTGCCATAAAATCTCCTTCTGGATAACCCTGAACATTCATAAATACTACTTTTTTATTATTCATAACTTTGTATTTTATAATGTTCAAGAGTAGACAAACTCAAAGAACTCGGTTCGACAATAACTTCAATGAATGGCCAGTGGTAAGAAATAGAGCAGCTTATAACAAGCACAGACAGAACTTTCTCTTTCAAAGTTTTTGAAATTTCGAAAAATCTCAAATAAAATTGTAAAATGCAATGATAAAGTCAATTTTCATATACAGTTGTGGGATGCAAACACTATCCAGAGCCCTAAAATAAACATTGAAAGATTTGAGAAAAGAATTCTCCACATGATAACCAGAGCGATCTGAGATCAGAGTACTAACAGATGGAAGAGGAAGACTAACGAATATGATATGAAGGCAAAGAGGTTAAGATGGGTGGTAAGCTCGGAGCAAGCTAAAAGCCTCTACATTAATGAATGTTTCAATTGAAGACAGAAGACCACGTGGAAGGCCAAAAACCAGATTGACAGGTTTTTTTTTTTTTTGGTTTTTTTTTATAAATATAATAGAATCAGCCACTGCTGGAGGGCTATAAGTATTACGGCTAAGAGTTCTCATTCATACAATATATACAAATAATAGAGAAATAAATATAAATATAAAAAGTAAATAAATAATACTGATGAAGAAAGTAAATAAAAGAAAAAAAAAGTAAATAAATAACATAAAATAGAAACTTCTGAACACAATCATACCTATATACAAAGATTGACAGGTAGAATCAACAAAAATACAATAGATCTACATGCAGATAACTAGAACGAAATAATCCAAGATAGAGATGGAGGGTGATTAATGTGGTAAAAGGTCTGAAATGCTAACAGAAAACAAATATATATAATGTCAACTGGTTTCGAGATATTCATAATAATTTATTGAAAATTTGAAAAATTAATAAATGTGGTAAATGAAACCTCTTCATGTAACTAAAGAAGGACAGTAAAAGATATCTATGGAAGTTTTGGTATCTATAGGCTGGATATCTTTAGAGATGAGATGAGTACGGTAGACTGTGCGATAGAGAGAAGGCGAGGTGTCGGAGATAAGTGGCGATAATTATAAAACTATGATTGATGAGAGTGGAAGGTGGTCTCGTTAGCCCATTGATCCAAACCTATCAACCTTTCACCGCCAGCCCCTGCGCCCTCTAATATATCCTCAATGGTTAGTCCCAGCACGTATTTAAATTTTTTTACACTTTTTAAATCATGGTGGTCCAGATTCAATAAGAAATAATGAGAACTTGTAACACATTCGTTCCTCAATATCCTGTATATTCCATATTCGGAAAGATGCTTCAATGGTCATACAAGAATTTGTTTCTGAATAATTTATATATATATTTCTTTTTGCTATCAGGTGATCCCACATAAGGATCGTTTATTTGATTCACCTTCATGCTCCATGCCTTAAAGGCATACTAAATGAAATTACAATTGTTTACATAATATGAATTTTTAGTACAAAATTATATATATTAACAATTAAAAATAGAAAAAATATACAAAAAAAAAACCTTATTATATAAAAAAAAAAATCAAACAATATATACAATAATTTAAATAACACTATGTAAAACACTAAAAAATAAAATAAAATCGTCTCAACCATACTATAATTAATTGTGAAAATAAAAATTACATATTAAGAAAGAAAATGCAAAACCCACAGAAAAGAAAAAATATCATAAGTTTTTTGTCATCACCAAAAGATCACTATATAGCATTGAAAAATGATTTACTCTTTATGTTAAAACATACAAAATATTTTATTTCTGTATTTATTTTTATTTATTTATTTATTTACTTTATATGTTTACTTGATTTCATTTTTTTTATTTTAGAAGTTCATTTGGTTATTAATCTAACTCATTTATTGATTTTATTTCTATTTTTTTTTAAAGTTTATTTATTTATCTATTCTATCTTATTATCTATAAGTGTCTATTGTTATTTTTATTTATTTATTTCATTCTATTAATCCTTTTATTTAATTATGTTATTACGGTTTTTATTTATTTAGTTATTTATTTATTCATTTAATTAGTTATTTATTTAATTATGTTATTTTTATTTATTTATTTCATTCTATCAATCCTTTTATTTAATTATTTTTATCCTTTTTTTATTCTTATTTTTTGTACCAACCACCTGAACAGTATAAAAGTAGTTTTATTTAGTTGATCGGGCGCTGATGACCTGGATGTTTTGCGATCGAAACGAAACAAACAAACATACAACATATACACACACACATATATATATATATATATATATATATATATATATATATATTTTGTTTATTTAATGAAATTTACAAATTATATACAAATACAACTAGTAAATATGCACAAATTAGAAATAATGACATGAACAGGCTTGAAGAGATACTAACTAGTATTGGTATCACTATAACCGAGAGGTAGCGCTCCCTAAATAATTCAAGGTAAGAAGATCACGAGGCCATCTCCTTTTCAGACGTCTAGGGGGATTATCAGGAATCGAGCAAGAAGCAAGGGTGGAAACAAGTGAATTCGGATGGGACTGGAATTTATCATAAAAGGATAGGTATCTGGCTCGAGCTGAATCAGCGACATATGGTACATCAAGGTTTTTATGAATGGTTTTATTTGTGACAAAGTATGGAGAATTAAGGATTTTGGACTGTAAGGATTGGATAAAATAGGAATTCGATGGTTTGATGGAGCCCCAAAGCTCAACTCCGTATGTCCATATAGGTCTTATTATAGTTATGTAGATAAGTCTTTTGTGATTAATTGAAAGTTTAGAGCGTTTGTCTAGTAAGTGTTCGAGCAGTCGGAATAAAGATATATTAGCGATAGAAAATGAGCAACGGGATCAGTATATTGCATTATCGCGGCATAAGATAAATAAAATAAGAATAAGAAGATAAATACAATTGGAAAGTGGCATTAAAGTAATTTTATGAGAAAAAACATTGTAGCGACAAAAAGAATAAAAAAAACTAATATAATATATACATATTATGACGTTTACATGATAAAAAAAAAGAATAATAATGAAAATTAATAATAGTCATTCCATGTCAAATTATCCAGGGGCCGACACCCACACCCTTAGCTCGTAATGAAAATTTGTAAATATTAAGTAAATATAGCAGTAAGCAAAAATACCATATTGTACCCAATTCTAACGATTAGTTCTAGAATTATGAGCATTTAAACTTTTGAGATACTTTAAAGTTGGGAAAACATTTTCAGCACAGCAGAAAACATTTCACCTATACCAGTTTGGTTGTAATAATAAAGTAAAACCAATATTTATTGAACTACAGCTATCAAAGTTATTTGTCATAATTTTATTTCAGAATGTGCTGATTCCATAGTTTTTAGTATTATAATTTTTCGTCATAGAAAAAAAAAACCATACACATACATTTTCAAAATTGTGATAAAAATATCGAAAACTACCTGTAGCAAAAATCCCTCTTCAAGTTTCCTAATACACAACCATATATTAATGAAAACAGCATAAAATTCTCTCATAAATGAAAAAAATAATAATATTAGTCTTTCTTTTTAAATTTAAATTTCATCTGCGGATTTTTTCTGATTACTCCAGCACTTACTAGACAAACACTCTAAACTGCCAACTATTTACAAAAGACTCATATATATTACTATAATAGGGCCTATTTGGACTTACGGGATCGAGATTTGGGGCTCTACTAAACCATCAAATTCCTCTGGTATCCAATCCCTACAACCCTAAATCATTCGTAAAATTCTTAATGCTCCCTAATTTGTCACCAATAAAATCATCCATAATGACCTTAATGTACCATACGTTTCCGATTCGGCTTAATCCAGATACCTGTCCTTTCATAATAAAGTTCTGAACCATCCGAACCCTCTCGTTTCCAACCTTGCTTCCTCTTCTATTCCTGATAACCCTCTGAGGTGTCTGAAAAGATGAAGGCCTCGGGACCTTCTAGTATAGAAATATAATTGGAGTGCTACCAATGGGTAGTTTCTCTTCATGTTCTACATGTCATGTTACTTGTTCATATTTACTTGTTGTATTTATTATTTAATACAGTTGTAAATTTCTTTAATAAAAAAAAATCTGTGGATATATAATTTCGATTCAGCAAGAAATAAAAAAAAAAATATCACTCAAAATCAAATGTTTCTTTTTTCGGTCGAAAAGGACCGAAAATCTTCATCAGATTGACATATTATTCGTGTATATTCGGCCAAGTATGTAAGTAGGTGCAGTGGACACTCCTACGTTATTCCCATACAATGGACCATTCGGGCGAATACGATTCCAGACAACCGGACATGTGTGTCTATCAATGCACGATTTAAGAGAACGACGAAACAATTTACAAGATTTTTTATATAAGAAAAACTGTTCATATGCTTCTTAATGTATCTATCTATTAAAATTAGATTTATTACGATACGTATATTTTATATATTAATTAAAATAAATTAAAGTATGAAAAGACAATATGTTTGTTTTATAGCATGTATATTTCTTATTATCATATTTTTTCAAATAAAAATATAAATGTTGAATACATTTCTTATTTGAAAAATATAATACTTTTACAATACATACATGCAGGGTTTGAAATCGATAATTATTTTCCCACAAAATCAGGTAATGATTATTATATTTGATTTTTAATTTAAAAATCATGCCTTATTTGTATTAAAAAATATTAAATCGATCCCTAATGTTTATTGATTTGCTTGAAAATAATAATCATTCACTGAGTACTATTCACTACGGTATTACCTAAATAATAATGATAATTTGTGATAAAAAAAATTATAATCAGAAAAAACAAACAACCTTTTACACACAAATTAATATATATGCTTATGTATATGTAATTAATTAACAATTTTTTTGTAAGCCGGAACCTTTTTTTGTAAGCCAAAATTTCTAATGAATTCCGGAAATACAGTACTTCTGTTGCTAATAGTTGACAACACGGGCGGATTTACGGGGGACCGGAACTTTGAGGCTGAAGACCCTCCCCCCAAAATGGTAAAATATAACTATGTTTTATGGAAAATAATATTAAAAAATTATCTCTTAAAGTATTATTGTTCGTGTAATTGTAATTAAAAGGGCTTTAGGAATAATTTAAACACCATTTCATATCGGTAGTTAGTTTCTTTCTTTTTTCCCAAAGTAATTATTGTTATTTTTATGAAAAAAAAAGATTTCGGCTAAAGCCTCCTCCCCCCCCAAAAAATGAAGTCCTGTATCCGCTACTGGTTGACTACAATATTCTCCTTCTAAAAAACTCAAAATATATCATAGAGATTATACAAAAACTTTACGTTTCTGATTTTAAAAACTATCACTCAAAAATTATTATTATTCTCAATTGTAAAATAATAACCAGGATTTGATTTTCATCACTTATGATCAAAAGAAAAATCGATCTTAATAAAAATCATCTAATTATTTTTAAAAAATCCAGATGACGCGGTTTAGAGAGTAGCGCAGGTATCTCTTGGAGTCCTGCTTTTCCTTCTATAGTTGGAGGGACAAGCTTGGGGTTCCCTGTCTGGTTGTAAATATTATAGGTATGAGTGTGTTTTTTATGTTTTTAAGTGATTTTATTTTTTAATCAATATACTTTTTGATTGTTATTTAGTTGTTGTTTTTCTTTTGTATATTTTCTGTATATATGGTGTGAATGTGTTGGTATCTCACTATAATTATTGTCTCTGTGACAGAATGTTATATTATTAAATAAATCAATAAAAATAAACTCCACGCGAAAATTTTGATCAGATTTTATTTTTAACTATCGATTTCAAACCCTGCAGACATTACTATCGCTTATTAAGTTGAAAATACTGCGGATGATTAAGTTTTACTCTCGCATAGCTCTATGATCTGTTCAATAGTTAACAACTTCCAATTATATTGGAAGCGTTTCATAGAGCCGTGTCCTCCAGCTCTTTGTAAAATCTCTACTCTCTGCAAAGGATTAAGAGTTCGACTACACCAAAGACAATTGAGGAATCCAATTTACGAAGGCATTGTGTTGGACGTCCTTATGTTCAACGGATTCGATGTGGTCCTAAACAATCTGTTCTTAATCATTGAATTACGTCAGCCTGCTTTGAAAAAAAAGGTAGCGGTTACAAGGAAGTCGAGCTATTATAATAGAGTAATTTAGTGATAACTTGTATCGATAATGCTCTACCCACTTTCTCCTCGTAACCTTAATGTAGCTGTTGGAAGACCGATTTTGTGGTTTATTTTTAATAGGAGGTTTGAAAAAGGATCATATACGAATAATTATGATAATAAACCGTGAAGATTTCAGGGATATATACAATACGGTATTAGAGAAAAATAATTCTTGATATAAAGTCTGCCAAATAGTCATAGTCTGACATTGGATATTTTCGTCATTGGAATTTAAAGATTCAAAAAGAAAAAAAACTGTGGAGTTCAGTTGTGAAGGGAGTTGAACGTGCAGGGTTCAAGCTCAACCGCCAGATTTGTATCTTTTCTTTCTTTTTTTCTTTTTTCGTAATAAAACAGTCTGTCACATGGAAAATGGTTATATTGAGGTAAGAATTACATTGACACTGTATACACAGAAACGATAAAAGCAATATAAGAAAAAAAAAACTAAATGATAATCAAACACTACAATAAATAAAAATGAAATAATTTAAACATAATTAAATAGAAAAAAACTCTATCTTACCCAAATACAACATTTAAATTATAAAGAACATCACTAGTATTTTTTATAATTTAATGAATATTATTAATAAATATATTTTAAATATAAATAATAAAGATTATTTTACAATATTTTTATAATTATGTCTATGCAATTATACACATATATATGTATATTCGAGTATAATATGTCCTTTTGAAATAGTTAATAAATAATGGAACACCTGAACATTACAATACTCACAGTACAAACTACAAGATATGAATCGGAAACCATCTATCGTTAACGAATCAGAAATTATTACAATATTTGTTTTAAGTAATATATATATATATATATATATATATATATATATATATATATATATATATATATATATATATATATATATATATATATATATATATATATATATATTGAACATGAAATGCCTATTATAAATAAAAATTACTAAGTTAGAGACATATAAAAAAAAAAAAAAAATACAAGATGTGCTTAAGATCACACGATAGAAGTGAAAACATCAAAAATAATATATATAAGAAGATTAAAAATATGAAATATAATTTTTTTTTCTATAATCACTAATATATGAAAGTTAAAATATAAAAAATTATAATGGTGTATAAACTATTTTTTGTTTACTATTTTAATGGTCATTGTTGAAACACTGTCAGGTGAAATAGAAATACTTTATTTTTTTCTTATTTTACAGCTGGTTAAAAAAAAGATATTTAATATAAATGTTTAAAACAGTCTTTATTATTTGTTTTGTTTTTCTTTCTTTTTCCCTTTCCTACTCTCTTACTCAGAGTTGCGTCAAGATACAAATTTGAAACAACGTAAATGTAATTTAATCTTTTTAGTTAAACTTAAACCATTGACCAAATCTATTAACCATTAAGACTTACCGAATACTGGGATATCTTATGCAATTGCATAATTATTTTAATAAATGTACATAAAATAATTTTCATTAAGTTAAATAAAAATCTGAAACGTTATTAATTTTATAATTAAAAATGACTGTTTCATGATAAAGCCTAAAATATAATATTTATATAATTTTATACGGTGAAGAGGGGAACTAGAATTCCTCGAAACATTCAATAATAAATTAATGATTAAACAAACTAAGTTATTAAATCTACCTATAAGAAAAAAAGTAAGAAGACGAATTGGAAAGTAATAAAAAGGGAAATCGATCCAAAATTCCTGATACTTTTTATTTTTTATTACGTTGAAACAATTATCCAAGACTTAACTTATTGGTATTCCACGTGCGCATATGAATTCTTCCATAAGCAAACAAACGCAATCAAAGAGAAACGAGATTCTCAAGATAGGAAGATGTTGACAGGGCGAGATCACGTTTGTTTGATGAAGAATGGTCCCGGGTCATGATTCCCAGCGGGGGAATTCGTATACGGTGGAGTTTTTTTTTCCAAACATGTCCATTACTAAACAAGTGGGATATATCCATTCCTATAACAGAAACATACAAGGTGTGATTTCCCTATTAAATTCTCCCGACAGGACTTAAAATTCTATTACATCGAAATAGTTATGTTTTAAGAAATTATAGGGATATATCCTTGATTAACCCCTTTACACTCGTCACCGTTTCACTGACACAGTATTATGTACACCGTCATAATACTGTAACTCCGTTATTTGTCATCAGATTGTCTTGTTTTTTTGTTTTATAGCATCAATACTAAATATCTCAGTGGTGATATCTCTTAGAGTCTTCTTGCCTTATCTCCCACACGTGGGGGAAAGGGCCCGACTTGGAGCTCCCTCGGCTGACTTTAAATATTGTAAATTAGCATAATTTTTTTTTTCCTTATTTATTCTATTTTTTTTAATTCGTGTTGTATCATATATTATTTCATCTGTTTTAATAAGCTTTCTTTTTCTTATTTTTGTTATAATTTCTATTATTTTTGTAATTGTATATATTGTATGAATGAGTTTCTCACATCTCAAATACTCAATGCCCTTGATTGAGGCAAAATGTATTTTTTCTAAATAAAATAAGATTTAAAATATATATATATATATATATATAATCCATTATCTGTGCAATGAATATAAATATTATCAGGAAATAATATATGAAAATTAAAAAAAATAAATGACACTCTGATAGATAACACAAGATATCTTATTGTAAAATTGAATAATTTTTTTGAGCAATATAAATTCTTATTTTAGCTTCTAAAGAGGTTATATATAATATATATATATGCATATACGTGAAATAAGATATTATAACATATGCTTTTTCTTTAATGTTGATAAATTTTTTTAAATAAGTTTTTTGTCATTTTAATAGAAATAGAGAGTGTCTTAAAAAATTGCTATGGAATAAGTTCATTTTCCGTAATCGCTAATACACTTTCATGGCCCCTCAGAGGGGAAAGCCGTGTGCAACGGATTAATTAAATGTATCATCAGTTTATCGCAAAAAGTCACTAAGTACATTTTTGACATGGATTAACTTTCAAAATCGTGACTATAGTTGGTAATTAGCCTGCAGATACGGCAGCCAACCAAGAACTCGCGCTCCCAGACCAAGTTATTGCTATTAATCAAATTAATTAATTAAATACATATTCATGATTTTTTAGTACCTCATTAAAGAGACAAAATTTACCGATTTCCAGATTGAAAACGCCGCATTGCCGAATATTTTCATAAATAAAAAATGTAGGTTTTGATGGGATGAAGACATTCACGAGGTTTTTGACAGATCTTAATAATTTGATGAAAAGGGGTGGGTCTGTCCCGCGAATTATCTCTATATTGAAACGGAGAGTTATTAATTTCTCATTGTCTTTATCATTATGTTGCGGTATGGGAACTCAATTTAGTAAATGGATGTATAATTGTATGATAGACTAAACCCGATGATGGCATGTTTGGCCGAAACATCTCATTTAATACAATTTTATGGTGAAGATCAATGCAACTATATCTATACAAGGTATCCCGTAAGTGTTGGGAAATTTTTATAGGAGTGGTTGCAGATCTCAAGAGCTACAAGAAAAAATAATCAAGTAAGCAATGGGCTAATTTTCAGCACTAGTATGAAATCTAAGTTTTGAATTTTGAATTGAAGTAACTCGTGTTATTTTGGTTTATTATTTTCAACAATGAACCATTGTGATGGAACAAAAATTCAAAAACTTAACCCCCTCTCAAAATTTGAGGTTTTGAGTTTCAGGATACTTAGAATTCGAAAAACGAATACAAATTTTTTTGTTCGTCCGCCGTCCGCGCATTTTCTCCGAAACTGCTGGAACGATATTTTTTTCAAATTTGGATTGAGATTTTTTTTCCTGTCATCTAAAAGTTCACGTGTTTTCAGCAAAAATGGCTACAATTAACTGCTGTAAACCTTTTATTTATTGCTTTCTCATTATCTGGGATGTAATATAATAAACCAAATTACCTAAATATCTTTTTTTATTTATAAAAAATAAATAAAGAGGTAATGAAACCTTCCCAGATCTCTGTCATAGGAATTATTGTGTGTTATAGTTACATCTTTTATGTTATTAATTATGTTAAATCTATTTATTAAAGTTATAGGAAGTATGTTATAAATTAAATAAATATCTTGACCATTTTCCAAAAATAATAATAAAAAAAACCTTCATTGTGTGCCAGGAATAACAATTCCAGAACTCCAGGCTTAGATAGAAAATACACTAATTCCTGTTTGTTCAGAAAGGCTCAGCTCGTTAGAACTATTTTTGTTTGGCCTAACATTAATTAAGAGGGAATTTGTGTTGGTTGAGCGTGGAGAAACGATTCCATGTGTAGCCGCTGTAGTCTGGAGCCTCTACATCTTCTTCTTCCAAAAATTATAAAATAATATAATTTATATAGATTAAGAATTAATATAATTGTACAGTGGACAGCCTTATAATTAGTCAAACGTATGTAAACTAAAAAAAAAACAAATGATAAATGTTGAAAAATAATATTTGTAGATCATTGCATTTTTTTTTTCTGTCTAATACAGTTATATATGAACGAGGGTTCATCCATTCTTGTTAAAATACATGAGTAGTACGTAGACTCCATCAATGTTTTGACTATATTTTATTTATATTTATTGCATTTATATTTTATGTAGCTAATAATTCAATAAATATCAACTATGATAGTTGCGTAACCCCCAGTTTACGTTCTTCACTCTCAATTTTTTTCCTATCGGAATTATTTTAAGTGAACTATTATTATTAATTTGATTTGATGTAGATTCTCATATGTCAGTTTTATTATCATAAATAATAAAAATAAATGAAAATATTTAAAAAAATAAAACCCGACGTTTCGACCCAACTATGCTGGTGTTTGTTCATGGCCATCAAGATACAAAGGCTACAGAAAACTGCAGGAGTTACAAAACATTCAGATAAAAAAATAGGAAAAAATTAATAACACACAAGAATATTGTAAAAGTTTTTTTTTTAAAATGTAAAATAGATCTAATTTTAATTATATATTATCTTTTATTATATAATCGTTTACGTAAATATACGTGGGATTATTTTCTGGAGTGGCTTTCTGGAATTACTTTCCTATTAAAATTCGTCATGCCCCCTACTTATCCGCAATTAATACCCTCCTATTCCATCCCTTTTCCAAAAACAGTCGGATGCATACTAATCATATAGAACGTAACACCACTCACGTAATATGACTTTATAAATGTATTTCATGTCATTTATTATTAATTACTGGACTCTATTAAGTGGAAGTGATGTTTTTTGCTACGAATCCAACAATAATTCTCTTATCTGCTTCGTTCCAGGATAAAAAAAAGTTATTTTTCTATTTATATTTTTATTTCCATCAAAAATTCATCCATCCATAGACATTATTTCATCGATGAATATTAACTTTTACTTGATTTTGAATAATATATTTTAAATTAAATATCGATGTAACTTACATACTATGTTCATGTTCTTTAATTATCATATGCATATTTAGTAAAGGGATGGTGAGGCGGCCTCACCATTCTTACATAAAATTAAAAAACAAATATATTACAAATATATATATATATATATATATATATATATATATATATATATATATTACAATAAATATTACATAATTTTTTTTATATTTACTAACAGCAAGTAATTACGAAATAAAAACTAATTTCCCAACCTTTATTTTAATGTTTTTTCTGTTTTATATAATTACTCCCTTTCTGACCACACCCTTGTCAATACTGTAAAATTATTTATAATACTTTAAAACAGTAATACATAGAAATTGACAGTACTAAATTTATGTTTCTCTCTTACTGATTGATATGAAATATAT